>MU226020.1:562718-595401 GCA_018584345.1 Thuja plicata
CAATTAAAAATTAATAAAAAAAAAATATTCAATTAAAAAAATATATATATATTCTGACCAATCTTTGATGTGTTAGGTACCTTCCCCCAAAAGGATTTAGCATAATTCATTTATTTACTTCAAAATATGGTGGCCGTACACATGCGGGGTATGGTCCTGAAACAGGCATTTTGAAAAAGAGGTTTTTAAACATGCGTACTAAATATATTTTCTACTATGTGGGTATTTAAATAAATTATATATTTGAAAAATAGAATCTGAGCACTACATTTTCTATTAGTGGATTTTTTTGATATTCAATCTCTAAGTGCCTCAAATTTTGACATCAATTGACAGACAACTTGAAAATCAGGGAAAACACTTCCACTTTTTGCCCAAAAAGTGGACTCAACTTCTTGCTGGCACCCACCTATTAAAACATATGAAAACCCCTTAGGACCACTCAAAGCACAGGTAGAACCCCTTAAGACATCCTAGGGCTATCTCCATCTCATCTCTCTCCTAATTACCTCTCTCTCTCTCTCTAACATCCTTTCCCCCCTCTCACTAGCTTCATCACTTTTCTCTTCTCTCATGTTTCTTTTCCCCTCTTCCTATGTTCCCCTAAATTCGTGGCATTTTAGACACCTTAAGGCATCTAAAGACCCTTTAAACTATCCTAAGAACCCTTAAGACCACTTATGACACCTATGAACCATTAATACATCCTAGGTCACCTTACAACAACATCTTAGGATACCTTAGGGCCAAATATGGAACCTAGAGCCCCTTAAGATATCCTAGGACCCCTTAAAACCTCTTAAGACACCTACAAACACTTAATATGCCTTAAGACTCCTACAACCATTAATGCATCCGAGGACCCCTTAGGACCCATTATTGTATCTCAAACCATATTAATGTATCCTAGTATGCATTAATACATGTATGAGGAGACCTTAGGATCCCTTAAGATATCTAGGACCCCTTAAGACATCCTAGGACCCATTAATGTATCTTAGGCCCCTTTAAGACCAACTAAGACATCCTAGGATACATTAGTGTATCTTAGGACCCCTTAGAACCTCTAATGAGACCTAGGACCCCTTAGCACTCCTTAAGACTCCACAAATTAGTAATTTACTATAGTACCCCTTCAGACCAATGAATTTATCTCAAAACCCATTAATGTATCCTAGGACATATTAATACATGTACGAGGAGACCTTAGGATCCTTTAAGACATGTAGAACATTTTAAGACATTCTAGGACCCCATTAGTGTATCCTAGTACCCCTTAGAACCTCTTAAGACATCTAGGACCCCTTAGCACCCCTTAAGACTCCTACAAATTAATATTGTATCATAGGATCCCTTAGGACCCATTAATATATTTTAAAACCCCTTAGGACTACTTATGACATCTAGGACCCCTTAACACATCCTATGAATCATTAATGTATATATCTTGGGACCCCTTTGGACCACTTTGGATGCCTAGGACTTTTTAAGAGAACCTACAATTTATTAATGTATCTTAGGACCACTTCTGACCATCGAAGACATTTAGGACCACTTATGACACCTAGGACCCCTTAAGACATTCTAGGGCCCATTAATGTATCTTAGGACTCCTTAGGACCTCTTAAGACACCTGAGACCCAAGAACGATTGATGTATCCTAGAATGTGTTAGGACCCATTAATGTATCTCAAAACCCATTAATGTACCCTAGGACCAATTACCACCCATCAATGTATCCTAGGATCCATTAATACATACGAGGACCCCTTAAGACATTCTGGGATCCCTTAGGACTAGTCAAGACACCTAGTACCCCTTAAGACATCTTAGGACCCTTTTGGACCACTTATGACACCTAGGACCCCTTAAGACATCTTGTGACCCATTAATGTGTTCTAGGACCCCTTAGGACCACTTAAGATACCTAGGACCTCTTAAGGAATCTTAGGACCCCTTAAGGTATATTAGGATTCCTTTTGACCCATCAATATATCCTAGGAGCCATTCACACACATTAGTGTATCTTAGGATCGCCTAGAACCAATTAATGTATCCTAGGACCCATTAATATATTCCATGACCCATTAAAACATATGAAAACCCCTTAGGACCAGTCAAGGCACAGGTAGAACCCCTTAAGAAATCCTAGGGCTATCTCCATCTCATATCTCTCCTAATTACCTCTCTCTCTCTCTCTCTCTCTCTCTCTCTTCCCTTGTTTATTTTTTAGGATTTGTTTTAGGGAAAAATAGCACGAATGAGTTTTATAAGGCTAAAATATGTATGGGGTTTAACACTATGATTAGTCAACCATAGTAATAGAAAATTATTATCAATAAAATGTGCTCAGGTTTTTTTTCATAAAAAGGAGTACAAGTTATTTGGATTTAGGTTGGAAATTTACCAAACCTGAGTATGATCAGGTTCTTTGAATTTAAAGTAACCCGAATGATTTAAGGGTATTTTGGGATTTTTTTGGTAGGTGGCCACTTTATTGCACCCCATCTTGGTGCACTTACCCTGCTAGCAAATATCATATTATTGTTAAAGTTAATTGAATTTAATGTTTGTGTATATCTAGAGTAGGTAAGATAGTATGTTCTAATCATGGCTTCTTCACGCTATACGTTTTGTTGATCATGGCTACCGTACCACACATTGAGCCATAAAATAGAGTTGGTGTTAGTTCCCAAATCAACATATCCATGGAATCCTAAAGAGTTAGCCAATTTCTTATACCATGATTCTGGGTTGGATTTGGAAAATGAATGAGAGAGTGTAAACCATTATCTCCCTTGCACTGCATGCTCTACTAAACCTAGGAGGGTATTCCCTTATCACAAAGACAACTAATATATCTTTGAAAATAAAAAATACAACTACGATATCCTTCAATCAACAATGACCAAGATATGTAAGATAAACCTTATACATGGGCTATATTCTTGATCCTCTTACTTAGATTAAAGAATATGTAGATCCTAAACCTAATAAAAAATAAGGAAAATTGAAAATGAGACTTCTTCAAATGATTTATCTTTGATTCACCATCTGATTGGACCCTTTGAGAAAACAATTTCTAGATCACTGCCTAATCTGGGCTACAAAGTCAAATACAACAATGTAAAGACATCTTCACAATACCTACATTCAAAGGGCATACTTATGTCAATGCCTTGGGAAGACACGTCCACTATTAACATTCTTGTAATTCTACTTTGAAATCCATAAAAAGTTATACAATTCTTATTCTCCACTTAAAACATTTTTAATTCATTTCTTAAGTGAAAAAAAGTAAGTGAATCATGCATTCATAAAATGATAAATAAAAGAAGAATCCTTGTTTCTCTTGCTTAAAATAAATATACAAAAGCTCATGGAGAAAAATATAAGAAGTATTCACAACAATGTTTTAATTCACAACCTGAATATGGAGATATTATTCAAAAATGCATTTACATAAATAAAATATTATCACTAAGGCTCCAAAATCAAATAATCAAACCTACAAAACATTATTTCTGAATGTCTTGCATTCAAAAGTATGGAAAAGAATATAATATAAATAGATTACAAAGAGAAGAAAGAGATAAAGAAAGATAGGAAACTCTAAACTCTGAACCACTGTTCACATTTAACTTCCTTAATTTGATTAAAATTTGATTTAAAAAATATCTCTCTTGTTACAATTGACAACTGCCACTTTTTCCTTCTTTGCTAAATATCCAATCTGATAAAATTCCTTCATCTACAAACTTCTGATAATGACATAGAGATTCCTGACTTTGGATTATCTTGACATATTTCTTTATTGTACTGTTGACAATCTCTGACTGATTTATTCTTATCTCGGTTAAATCTGCAAACTGCCTTTAATATCTACATCTTATCTTGATTACTTGATATTTATCTCTTCATTTTCTCTTTTGACTGACAAGTTGACTTATGTCTTTTCTTTATCTACTATTTTGGGTTTAAAATCTGTCTTTGCCCATATTTTATTGATACTAATAGGGATATTGACATATTCTCGTTTTTAGGCATGCAAAACATTTTTGTCTTTTCTGCACTTTCTTTTTCTCATGAGATATTTTCTTTTAAGTGAAACTTGGTTGCTACACCTTACTTTACCTAATAAAACAATTCCCTCTCAATGCTTATCATTTCACTTGATGAATAACTATTGTATGCTATATGATAATAAATTTGTGCAATATTCTACCCTTGTGCTTGAAATGATGGGGAGCTCCCACTCCTAGAGCTTTCTTTCTCTCTCCTAGACCTTCTTTTGGTCTTCCTTAGGGGTTCAATCACAATCCTAACTAGAGGATCCTTATCTGATCCACTAACACACTAGGAGCTCTCCACCAAGTTCAACTCTTCACTAAACCCTTCTCCATAACCTTCCACATTCATGGCTTGCTTTGGTCATCTATCCTTCCAAGTGACTCTCCTTCTTGTGGGTTGGATTCCTGACCTGTTCATGTACCTCATTGACTGAGAGAAATCATCAGAATGACCACTGATGCCTTCATAACCTTGTAAGTCTCTCAACTCAAGTACACCCCTAGGATGCAACCCATAAACAATCTCAAGTTGGCTTTTACCTGTGGTCCGATTTGTGCTATCATTATAGGCAAATTCAGCCTGAGGTATCACTTGCTCCCAACTTTGTCCATATTCTTTAGTCAAATATCTTAACAAATTTCCAAGCACCCTGTTGATCACCTTTGTCTGGCCATCTGTTTGAGGATGATAAGCTGAGCTATGTGACAAATTGGTTCCTATCCTTCTCCAAAGTGTCTTCAAGAAATGTCCCATAAAATTCACATCTCTGTCTGCAACTATGCTTATTGGAAAGCCATGTATCCGCACTATCTCTTTGAAGAACAATTGGGAAATATGGCTAGCATCATGTGTTGTCTTGCATGGGACAATATGGCTCAAATTGCTAAATCTGTCTACTACCACAAACACATTGTCTAAACTAGTAGGTGTCCTAGGTAGTCCCAAGATGAAATCCATATTGATGCAATCGCATGGTCTACTTGGGATGGGCAATGACTGATATAAGCCTGCATTTGATGAAGTTCCTTTTTCCTTTTGACACACCCCACACTGCTCTACATATCTCCTTATATCCCTCTGCATTTTTGGCCACCAATAGAATCTTTCCACTAAGTCTAGTGTCTTGTTAAATCTAAAGTGCCCATTTAGACTCCCATTATGTTTTTCTTGTATAAGGTTCTCCCTCATGGATCCCCTTGGAACACATAACTATTTCCCTTTGAACAACAATCCATTTTGAAGAGTGTAACGTGCATACCCACTGTGAAAGTGATTCTCAAATTCTTTGCACACCTTGTAGATCACTGAGAAGTCTGCATCTCCTTCATATAGGTCCTTAAACCCTTCTACCCTTGTACTCTGCAACTAAATCTCTTGTATTGTAAGCATCCTTCTACTAAGGGCATCTTCAAATTTATTTTTTACCCCCTTCTTATGCTTAATAGTGAAGGTGTATGACTGCAAAAACTCCATCCATTTGATGTGCCTCAAACTAAGTTTGTCTTGAGTATTGATATAACTCAAAGCTTGGTTATCTGTAAGGACAACAAAATATTTGGGCAATAAGTAATGTCTCCATTTCTTTAAGGCTTGTACAAGATAATATAGCTCCATGTCATAGGAAGAGTACCTAGACTTTGCTTCATTCAATCTCTCACTGAAAAATGCCACAGGTCTACCTTCTTGGCTTAGGACAAACCCCAATTCTATGTTGTTGGCATCACATTCTACTATGAAAGGTTTGTCAAAACTTGGTAACACCAATATAGGCTGAGTAGCTACTACCCTCTTCAATCTTTCAAACCCCTCATTAGCTGCTTTGGTCCACACAAATTTGGTTTTCAACCCTCCTTTTATGGTCTCTAGGACTGGAGCACAAATTTCACTAAATCTCCTAATAAAATTCTTATAGAATTGGGCTAACCCATGGTAGCTCTGAACTTCAGTCCCTATCTTAGGAGTAGGCCAGTTCAATATGGCCTCTACTTTATCCTTATCCATTTTCAAGTCACCTTGGGAAACTACAAATCCTAGGTAGACTAGTTCTTCCTTCATGAACTCACTCTTTCCAAGATTGATGGTGAGTTTTTCTTCCTGCAACCTTTTCAATACTAACTCCAAATGTTTCATATGATCCTCCTTTGTCTTACTAAAAATTAGGATGTCATCTAAATAGACAACTACAAACACACCTATATAGTCTTTCAAGACTTCATTCATCACCCTCATAAAGGTACTAGCTGCATTGGTAAGCCCAAAGGGCATAGCTAACCATTCATATAACCCCTCTGTAGTCTTAAAGGCTGACTTCCACTCATCACCTTCTTTCATCCTAATTTGGTAGTAACCACTTTTTAAATCAATTTTAGAAAAAAACTTAGCACCCCCCAAACAATCCATCAGATCTTCTATCTTAGGAATAGGAAATCTATATCTAATAGTTATCCTATTTATTTCCCTAGAATCAGTACACATCCTCCACTTACCTCCCTTCTTAGGAGCCAACACCATTGGGACAACACATGGGCTTATGCTCTTTTTGATCAGCCCCTAGTCCAAAATTTCTTGTACTTGCATGGCTATCTCCTTGTTTTTCTCTGGTGTCATTTGATATGCAACCTTGTTTGGAAAAGATGCTCCTGGCACAAAGTCAATCTAATGACTTATATCCCTCTTTGGTGGTAGTGTAGCTGGTGTACCTTCACATATTATGTCTTTGAACTGATCCAACACTTGTTCCACTTCCTTTTGCATATGTGCTTGCTTATGAGTCTCCTCATCCTTTGGCTTTAACATGATTGCATAGCCAACTCCTTCCTCTTTCATATCCCTTAGGAATTCTTTCCCACTAATCAATAGTGTAGTAGATTCTATCTTCTCCATTATGTCCTCCTCTAGAAAAGACTGAATTTTAAAAGTTACCCCATTTTTCTTGAAGGAGTACTTGTTTTCTTTCCCATTATGGACAACGTCCCTATCATATTGACATGGTTTGCCAAGCAACAGATGGCAAGCATCCATTGGCAACACATCACAAAGTATCTTATCTTGATACTTACCAATGGTAAACTCTACCCACACTTGCTCATTTACCAAGATGTTCTGACCCTTGTTTAACCATGTAACTTTATAAGGACACACATGTGGAATCTTGGTGAGCTTCAACTTCTCCACTTCCTCCTCAGAGATAACATTATCTGTGGGTCTTGAATCAATGATCACCTTACACACTTTTCCCAATATCTTGCACTTGACTCTAAAGAGAGCCCTTCTCTGCTTGTGCTCATCTTTGGTGGGTGTCTTGATCAAAATTATTCTCAACATGAGGTGTTCTCCTTTCTCTGAATCTAGAATCACCTTTGGTTTCTTAGAAAAATCCTCCTCTTGGACATAGGCTATCATTTTCTCTCCTTGTGAAGCTGAGGTTTTGTCAGGACATCTATATGCAGTGTGTCCCATCTGACCACAGTTGTAGCATTTCATGGAATAAAAGTGAGAACTCCCAAAACCCCCTGATCTTCCTCTTCCACTATTATAAGAACTTCTTCCTCTATTGTATCCACCTCTATTTCTTGATTCATGTCCTTGCTCTGTATATCTAGTTTCACCTTGACTCCTACTATCATTTCCTCTCCCACTTGTGCCTCCTCTATGGCCACCTCTATTGTCTCTACCCCTTCCTCTCCCTCTGGAGTTAGAATCTTGTTTCTTTCTAAGTTTTTCTTCCACTTTAAAAGCCATTTGGAAACAACTATGAATGGAAGTTAGGGTAAAGAGACTAAGTTCTTCTTGTATATTCCACCTTAATCCATTAAGGTACCGAGAAAATTTGATGCTCTTTGTCTCCTGTATACTTGATCTAAGACAAAGCTTTTGAAACTCTTCAGTATATGATGGAACATCTAGGTCCTTTTGCCTAAGATTTTGTCTCTTCTTGTGTAACTGAATGTCATAGTCTTCTGAAAGGTAATTCTCCTTCACTTTTTCCACCATTGATTTCCAATTTTCTATGGGCTTCTTGCCCTCTTTCTCTCTTTCCTCCCGCATAAAATTCCACCATGTAAGTGCTTTTCCTCTTAGCCTAGACTTGGCTATCTTCACCTTCCGTGCTTCTGTGATCCCATCACATTCGAAGTGGTTTTCCATACCTTTGATCCATTCCATAACCATCTCTGCATCCATCTTACCAGAGAACATTGGAATGCCTTTTAGAGCCTTGCCACTCAATGCTTTGAGTGCTTTGAGGAATGGTTCCTCAAGTAGAGGAGGGTCAGGCTCTGGTTCTACCTCCTCCTCTACTAGTTTTTTCCCCTTGTCTTTATATTCACTCATTTTCTCCTTCATCTTGTTGGTTGTCTCTAAAACCTCTTCCATCTTTATCTTCATTTCTTCCATTGCTTCTTCAAGAAGCCTATTCTTGTCTTGCTTCTCAGACAAGTCCCTTGCCCATTCGGCATTAGTCACCATGATGTTATCTCCTATGGATTCAATCCTCTCTGACATACACCAATCAACTCCCAAGCCTTTCAATGGCTCTGATACCAATTTCATGGGGAGCTCCTACTCCTAGAGCTTTCTTGCTCTCTCCTAGACCTTCTTTTGTTCTTCCTTAGGGGTTCAATCACTACCCTAACTAGAGGATCCTTATCTGATACACTAACACATTAGGAGCTCTCCACCAAGTTCAACTCTTCACTAAACCCTTCTCCATAACCTTCCACATTCATGGCTTGCTTTGGTCATCTATCCTTCCAAATGACTCTCCTTCTTGTGGGTTGGATTCCTAACTTCTTTCTAGTCTATTCCAACACTTCTTGATCCAATCTTGTGGATTTTTCACCCTATTTCCAATCGAGTTCAAGATTCCTAGTGAATTAGGCCTTGTAGCCTTTTTAGGCCTATTAGCTCTCCTAAACACTAAAAATATGGATTTCCTCTCAAAATCCCTTAACACCCCTGGAATCTAATCGCATATTCCTTGTGGGTTTTATCTAAAATTAGAGATTTACTAGGTCTTAGATTCCCACCTTATCCGTACAATGGACTTTCACCAAACCCCTAAAATTGAGGGTTTCTAGGGCATGAACACTGGTCTGGTTTCTTTACTTTCTTTAACTGTTCTAAAGAGCTCCTCTGAACTTCTCCTTCCATCAACATGTTTGTATTACATGCCCCTACACTCCTCCATCATTTATTGGTACACACCAATCACCATGAAATCACCATTGCCTTGTACTGTTCAGTTTCCCTAGCCAGAATAACCAGTACTCGCCTAGGGCTTGAATGTTGTCTTGCCTTCCCTGCACACATACACACACTCCACACACTATATATACATAGTATATGCAAGGCTTTACTTGATTCCAAGTGGTCATAGGGCTTTGGACCACGGGAATGCCAAGAAAAGCCATTATCTACATGACTGGTCCAAAACTGGACAGTGAACCAGTGAAAACTAAAAGATTTACAAAATGTTCACCAGTATGCACAAACAACTAAACTAATGCCACAAAGACTAAGGAAATAACACACAAAACACTCTCAATGCATTACTTTAACCCATTCAATCCATTAAGGTATTGGATGATGGTTCTATAAAAAATAGTGCAAAATCTTACTTCTCTACAATCAGTCCGTACAAAATGAATTCCAACTGTCAGTTTACGATTTGTTCCACCTTATATATCCTAGTCCCACATGTCTGGACCCTCATGTCAGGATTTGGGCACATTTAAAGTCGATTCCTAAAAACTAGGAAATGTTGTCATGACAACTTTGCAAAAACTTTGTCAAAATGACATTCTCTCAACTTTAATGGCCCAATTTGGTTTCAAAACTTACCAAATGACCCTAAATTACTTAAAAACATTAAAATCTTGAAAATCACCCCATTTTGGAGTTTTGGTCAACCCTTTGACCTTTTGGTTGACTTCTAAGGGTATAGACCCCTAGATGCAACTTGACTCCACAACTTGCAAACCCTAAACAGTACTAACCCTAAACACACTTTAGACACACTTGGGACTTTATAACATAGTCCTTATTCATTGATGGTTGGCCAAACCAACCTACAAGCCAAAATGACTAACAAGATCTTTCAAAGACCTTAGGGTGCTCCTGCACCATGAAATATTGCCCCATATTATTAGTTTCCAATCTAAAAAGAACATTTTATTGTCTCTTTAAATTGCTGACCAATATCTTCCTCAAACTAACCTTAAAGATAAACTTTTGCTAACCAATATCTGACTCAACTTTTCACTATGATATCAATGTGCAGTCTTTCACTTGCTCTTAAGCACCAACTTTAATAAATTTTTTTTTTATGAATAGTGACTTTTCAATTAATAAAATACCAAAGTTACATATCCACAAAAAGGGGGTCGGGGGACATAAGAATCACCCCGCAAAGTTCACATGGCCAAGCAGGATACAAAGCACAACTATTCATTAAAAAAAAAGGCATATAGCCATTATGCAGCAATAGTAGTGGCAAAAGGAGGAGGATCTTTATCATCAAAACCCCACACATCATTGGGGTTAAAAGGAGGGTTGGGAAGCAACCACCCATCATCTTCAGCTTCTTTTTCTTTCTCTTCCACCCTTGGTGGCGAAATGGCCAAAGCCAGGCGGGGAAACTTGGAGGCGGTGGCTGGAGACCAAACAGAGCCACGGTGAGAACCAGGAGCATCAAGAGGGGCAGACTGAGCCGGCGCCAGAGACCACCTAGAAGAGTAGCGAGGCGGAGAAGCCAAGCAGTGCCGCCAACCGTCGCTGCCACCTCTCGGAGAGTGGGGGCGGGGATCCTGCAAATGCTGAGTGCGTGAGAGGTACACCGAGGAGCTGCGCCCGTAGCGGCGGCCTCTGGGAGGAGTCCCTTCAATAGAAATGGCATCAGGAAAAACCCATGCAACAACACAAGGAGCATTGCCCCAATGATTGAGTAGCTCCTGCAGGTGAGCCACCTCGAGGGCCACTTTATTGTTCTGAACTTGAATCTGCATCATAACATTATTACATATGCAAGCCTTGTTATACAAAGCAACATTCGTATCAAGAGAGTTGTGAGAAAAAATAATAGCATTCCTATTTTTCCATAATGCGAAAAAAACCTCCATCCTGAAAGTATGCCAAATTTGGGTAAACTTGGAGGGAAGTCTAGGGGAATCTCCTAAGACAATCATGTGCCAAGAGAAAGGCTCAGGCCGAAAAGGCTTGAAGAGATCATGAATCCACTACCAATACTGTTGATCTCTCCTACAAAACTAGAAGATGTGCATAAAGGATTCAGGGTGACCACAGAAGGGACATCGAGGGTCTTGAACACCTAGATGTTTGAGCCTAGGGCCAACTGGGAGCCCTTGAAAAAGTAGGCACCATGCAAAAAGAGCCATTTTAGGTTCCGTAATGGCAGCCCAAATGGTTTGAAAGTGAGAGCTCCAGTGAGCTGTGGAGGAATGAAGATGCCATCTCTGATTAAGGGTATCTATCATAAAAAGATGAGGAGATAACCACCTATAGCCCAGCCGTGGCAGGATACCATTTCCAATCCTTCACCAAGGCCTGATAGATTGAATGCCAATTTTATGAAGCAAGTTGGCAGTAATCGTAGAAACCAAAAGATCAAAAGTCTGGCGATCAGAACAAGCCAAACGATACTGCACCTGCATATCCTCCCATGAACAGAGACCCATAGAGGCTCTAGAGAAGAGGTCCTTGGGAGTTCAGATGCCACGTTTGAAAAAATGCAGAGCACTAGTCCCTTGAGTCTTAGCCAAAGGGATGCCTTGAAAAGAAAACAACGGAGACCACCAGAGGCTCTGCTGATTGAAAGAAAGACCATTGTGAAAGGCATCACCATCCCATCGGAGCCAAGGCTTAAAATCTTCCCAAGCTTTCCAAATGTTCTTGATGACAAAGGTACCCTGGATTTGAACAGGTTCCTTCATAGTGAGTAAGGTCTGGAGACCAATGCCTTTCCAGGCCGGCCTATGAACTGGAAAACCTGAAGAGATGCAGTGCTGGACAAGAATTTTCCAGACCTCATTACCAGTAAGAGCACAGATAATCCACTTCGCATAGAGAGCAAGTCCCTGCCTCTGAGTGGAGAGAAGGCCAAGGCCGCTAGAGTCATGAGGAAGGCAACAGAACTCCCAGGCAACCCTATGAAAACCATGGCCGTCAGCACCAGAGGCCCAAAGAAAATCTCAGAGCAAACGCTCCATCTTGAGGTAAGAAGCCTTTGAGGGAGCCCAACAAGAGGAGTAATAGACATGTGTAGCAGCCAAAACTTTGGAACAAATCTGAAACTTTCCAGTAAGTGAAAGAGGCTTGCAGATCCAATATTGCAGCTTTTTTTCAATCTTGGCAATCACAACATTCCATAAATCCACAGAGGAGCCATGGAAAGTAAAGGGAATACCCAGGAAATGAAAGACTTCCCCATGTTGGACCCATTTCCAGCCAAAATTGTTAAGCCAGGTAGGGGCTGGAAGAAAAGATTGTTTGAAGAAATGGGTTTTAGACCATTGAATAGCAGATCCAGAGGCTTGACAAAAGGTATCCAGGCACTGCAAGGAATTGGATATGTTCTCCTCATCCTCAATAAGAGTGAGAAAGGAGTCATCAGCAAAGTGGCCATTAACAAGCTGGGAAGAGGAATCAGGAAGAGAAATGCCACGAACTAATCTAGAGGAGACAGAGTTGGCAAGCAAGTAGCCAAAGCCTTCAGCAGCAAGCACATACAAAGCAGGAGCCAGCGGACAACCTTGCCGGATGGATCGAAAAAGCCCAAAAGTATCAAATTGGGACCCATTGATGGTAATGCAAGCAGAGGCATTGCCAAAAAACATTTCCACAGACTGCAAAAAGTGAGGACCGAATCCAAGAGCTTGAAGCATAGCCAGAATAAAAGGCCATTCAATGCGGTCATAGGCTTTAGCAAAATCAATTTTGAGAAATAGGGTAGCCTGCTTAGAATGGCGAGCCCATTCCATCCCTTCCTAGACAACAATAATGTTGTCAAGAATATACCTGGACTTAATAAAACCAGTTTTCTTAGGGCAAACAATAAGAGGAAGTAAATGTCTGATTTTAAGAGCTAAAGCTTTGCCAATTATCTTGTAGGAGACATTCAACAAGGTGATGGGCCTCCAATTGCAGATATCCTCTAGATCACCAGATTTAGGTATGAATTTGATATTTCCTTTATTAATTAAAGTGCCCAAACTTTTATTTTGAAAGGCCTCGAGATAGACTTTGTGCAGGTCAGGACCAACAACATCCCAAAGAAGTTTGTAGAACTCGCAGGGGAAGCCATCGCATCCTGGAGATTTATCATTGGCCATAGAGAAAGCCGCTTCTCTAAGGTCAGAGATGGTAAGAAATTGCTCACAAAAGGCACACTATTCGACCGCTAGGCAGTTTGGAGTAACAGCAATACAAGCCTTCAGAGCCTCTTCCCGTGCCGCAGAATTACCATGTGAGGCAAACACTTGTTCATAGTGTTGAACAAAAGCTTGCAGAATGGCCGAAAGTTCTGTAAGTGTGTCAGATCCTTGCTTAATCTTTTGAATAGCAACATTGGTATGACGGGCTTTGAGAGCATGAAAAAACTCCTTAGAGGCCTTATCGCCCACCTCCAACCAATGGAGGCGAGCTTTGATTTGAGCTCCATGAGCAGCATAGGCATCTGCAATTTGCTTCTCATGACGGAGCTGGGCCAGCTCAAGCTGGAGAGTAGAATTAAAGGGATTCAAGGCAAGCAAATTAGCAGCATTGCGAAGAGCCTTAGTGTTAGCTTCATAAGCACATTTTCTGTAACAAGCTAATTGCCGACCGTAAATGCGAAGAAATCTAGCAGTGCGGGTAATGGCGTCATTCCACCATTGAATCCAACCAAGATGAGTGTGGGGATGAGGCTCTAAATTCCAGACTTGAAGAATGTGAGCAATAGTGGAAGTATGCGTCAGCACAGACATGTTGAGATAAAACTGCGTTTGGGTAGCCCTTCTAGCAGAAAACTGCCAAGTGATGGAGAAAGAAATGGGGAAGTGGTCTAACAAGGTAACATCTATCAGAGCAATGACAGGTAGGCCTCGATCCTCAGAAAAGGAGAAAAAAGATTGAGCCGTTATCATAGCACGATCGAGCCTCTTAAATATACGGTTAGAGCCAACTCTGAAATTGGACCAAGTATGCCAAACCCCACCCTGTAGGCGGTGGTTAGCATTGGGATCAAAAAGGCCCAATTTATTTCGCATGTGATACCAAGCTTCTCGCTCTCCAGCTGTCTAGCAAAAAGGTGTAATTCCTTCCTTGTCAGAGGCCAGTTCAACCATATTAAAATCCCCACACATAACCCAAGTGGCGGGAGGCAGATTGTCTGCCAGCCAGCGCCAAAGTTGAGATCTTTCAACAACATCATTGGGGGCGTAAACATTAATGACACCAAAAGAATGACTATGAAAAGAAAGAAAAATCCAGGTGACACGCTGCATCGGATCAAAACCATGAGCAATAACAGAAGAATGAAGGCGAGGTGTCAGAATAGTAATAACACCACCTTTACCAGCTTCATGCTGAGAAGAAAAAATAGTGCCATCTGGCCAAATGACACGGCACACAGAGTTAAGAAGAAACCTAGAGATCTTAACCTCCTGTAAACATAACACGTCCAGACTGTGAAGTCTACGGCGGGTATCCCACACATAGTACTTTCTGGAGAGGTCAGTTAGAACTCGTACATTCTATGACAAAAAATTCATAAAAACTCTTGCATGGTTTCCTCGTCCCCAAGAGAGGAGAAGCTATTCTGCAAGAAGGCTGGTATAGAGCCAAAGCTAGGGAGTAATTCTCCAGAAGAGGTAAATCACCTTTTTTCTGGGTCGTCCGTGTGTCCATCAGGACTACAAGACTGACGCAAAGGCTGGGAATAAACCGAAGAATCCACTGGTAGCGCGAGCACCACTTCAGGAGTGGAAGGCTTCGCTACAGGGCTTTTCCCCTGGATAACATGGTTTGAAACAAGCAGCGGTGACAGATTATTGGAAGAAGGCAATTTTCCAGCCAAGGTTTCCGAAGGTGACACCATAGCGGAAGTAGCTTGTGTCGTCTTAGAGCTCGAGGCATTCCTGCATTTTCGTGAAACTGTAGTCCAATCTTCTTTTTTTCCGACTTCCGTATTTTTGGCCGTTGCTTCCTTTGGCGGTGACTTAACTCGAGGGGTTGCTAACGGACAATCTTTAATCTTGTGTTCTGTCGATTGACACCAATAGCAGGTTTTGGGCAGGTTCAAATAGAGCACCTTTTGAGAAATGGTGAGGGCACCAATCTGAATTTCAACAGTGTCTTTGAGGTCCCTAGAAAGGTCGACCTCAACACAGACACGCTTCTGGGGACGGGCATTGAAAAATTTGTCATGTTTCATGACAATGACCTTACCAAGGGTTTTAGCAATGGACTCAATGAACGGCCAGCATGGCAAGGGGAGACAAGGAAATTCGACCCAAACAAGAACCCTAAGTTTCTTGTCATCCTTGCTTAATGTGCACTCTTTCACTTGCTCTTAAGCACCAACTTTAATAATGACTATCATAAGGTCGCAATTTCTTCCATGCCTCTGTCACTGATTATTACATATTTGATGAAAAAGAATTCTCTTTAGCCCCAAACCAGTTTCCATTGGCCAAGTCCCTTGCCCTTTTCCTTTGAAAACCGCTGAAACAATTGTCATACAAAATGATGTTGTGCCCTATTGTCTTTATTGTAGAATAGGAAAGCACCTTTATGCTTTTCATTGTAACTGTTATGTAATCCATGTTTTCCTTTGGCTATCCATTCTTCATACCCGTTTTCTATATCTTCAAATGACAATGTTAATGACTATCAAATTGGCCCTTAAGCTACTACCTTATGCTGAATGTATGATTATCCTCGCTGATATTCATATATTAAAGAGACCTTGTCCGCCCTTTGCATCTGATAATCTGATAGAAAGAATGACTTCCCCTGTCTATTGATGTAGTCTACAACAACCTGTATTTTCCTCTAGCATCCGTAACTTCATAGAGTCGATTCATTTTTTGCAAGGCAAATATCCAGTTGATGTAGTTATGTGTACAGAGCTTGAACTCAGCAACAAGATCTTCTAAAAGGACACATTTGTGCTTTTTTATATATTCAACTCCCATGTTAACATGGGCAGCAAGGTTGCTGGTAATCAAATCTGTCTCTTTACTTGCCAATTACAGTTGCTTGAAAGTTTCTACAGCCTTTTCAACAAATTGATTTTGTGTTCATCATTTACTCTTTCATCTCTGCAGCCATACGTTCTTTGAGGCAGTTTGTCAAATAGTTCATGTGTGCCCTCAAACTTGCACATTTTGTATGCACATCTTCTAGCATTTGCAATTACCACATCTGAAAAAGTCCTTTGCGCTTCATTGGATGTCCATACACTGCTCTTAAGCTTCTGGAAAAATCCTTTGTGCTTCAGAATCTCTAATGCCTTTTCAAGAAATTGGTCCTGTGCATTTCTAGCAACCATTACAATATATGTGGCTGCACTCTATGAGACCGCATTTTCTCTGAGAAATTTCATGAAACACTTTACTGGCCCTATTTGTGCATTCCTTATTCTCAGCAAATGCACATATGCTCGAAAGGTTTCCAAAGCAACTTCAACAAATTTATTCTGTGTATTCCCATAAAACTGGCGGCTCATTGATGTATGATAACTCAAACTCCTCTGCTTCCATCTGGAAGAATGCTAGTATCTGCGTCTACTTGCAGAATAGAAGCGCCCCCTGTGCGATCATGAAATTCATAGTGACATTGAAATTTTCAACTGTCCCAAATGAAAAACTTGTTCGTCGCCTATTTTTCTTCCCTTATAATAACCGTATAAGTTATACACTTGCAAATCCCTTTGATAGAAAAAAGGTTAGCATGAGACACCGGCTGAATCAAAGCTCAGGTTGTTTAGGATGGATCAATCCCGAGAGATGAAGAACAAAGAAAAGGTTTTCTAAAAACACTAACTCACATTCTCGTCGCTGATGCACAGTTAGCTTTGTCGTGCACCTCTAGCTAATCGCTCAAGAGATCACTATTCTTGAAGCGGGCCACGGAGTGAATTATTAATTCATTTCAAATGTAAATCTTCCCGCTTGCACTGGTCAACATTTGATTGGCTTAGTGCAGGAAAAGCTAACGGGTGGAAAGCTGGAGGACAATGCGGATAACAGAGACCTCTTCCTGTTCCTGCAGGAAGAGTGGGCAAGATCACTGCTTTCCAAGCAGTTAGGAGGAAAAAGTTAACTTGTTGATTCATGATGTGCTATCTTTTTGTTAGACAAGTTCCTCTGTTCCCCTGTTTTGTCTGGAGGGGTATTGTTAAGTTTAATTACTGCTTTTGGACTGGCCCTGCGTGGCCCTGGAACTTTATTTCGATGGTGGTTATGGCTGTTAGTTACTTTAGTTTTTTACTGTTATGCAGAACTGTGATATTTGTCTTTGATAGAGGTAAAAGCTTAGATGCTGGTGATAACAGTTAACAGTAAAATCCTGCTACTCTCTGTGACTGTGCCATTAACCTGCTGTTAATGTGCCTCCAGTCCCCTGTTCTATGGGCCAGCACCCTTTTGCTGCTTTTATCTATCAAAAACATTTGATTGGCTTATGATCAAGTGAGCGCGAGAGAAGAACTTAAAAGTTAAATAAACTTAAAAATTTTATTCAAGTTTATTACATTCTTTGTTGAAAACCATAAGGGCCCACCTAGTTGCATGTAAATGCCTCCGTCAAGCTAGAAAAAAAAATTGTGAATTATTTAAAAACATCTAAATCAAATAAAATAGATTAAAATGTTGTCAATTGTCAAATAATATGTTCTCAATTCTTTTATATGCAACTATTTAATAATGTTCTTATCATTACTTGCAAAGAGATGGAGAGCTTGTCCTTCGAATACTCTAAAATCACAACCAAGAATGTTCTGGATTCAAACAACAAAATGAGTTACTATTTTTTAATTCTAACAGTTGCCTTTGAACTCAAAAACCGAATAAACTACTTTCAGAAACACTCCTAAAAACTGATCAGATCTCCTCATATGGTTGTGAGTGTGCATAAGAATATAGACATGTGATATGCAAATCATTATCACCAGTTGGTTTGATTTTATTCCCCCAATTTGCAAGATTTTAACAATCAAAAGGGGCTTTTGAATTTATTTGTTAGTTTGCAATTTGCAGGACTCTAAAAAACTCTAAAACTTTGGGTTGGAATAATGCAAAATCAAGTGACAAGGTTGTACCTTTGGATAGGGGTCCTTGCGTGTAGAAAATAGTAAGTGTATCAGAACACATCTCATAGCAATCAATAGAATCAAAGTTATTCATTGTCAAAGTTACAACCTTACAGGACTCTATCCAAAGGTACCTAAAAATTGATCAGATCCCCTCATATGGTCGTGAGAGTACAGAGGCATGTAGACACGTAATAAAAAAAATAAGTATCGCCAGTTGGTTTGATTTGATCCCCCCCATTTACAAGATTTTAATATTCATAAACTACTTTTGAAAACACTCCTAAAAACTAATCAACTCTCCTCATATTGCCGCGAGAGTGCAGAGGCATGCAAAAATGTGATAATAAAATCATTATCACCAGTTGGTTCGATTCGATCCCCTGTTTGCAAGATTTTAAAATGAAAGGGCCTTTTAAATTTATTTGTTAGTTTGCAATTTAGAGGACTCTAAAAACCTCTAAAACTTTGGGTCTTGAAATAATGTCAAATCAAGTGACAAGGTTGTACCTTTGGATAGGGGTCCTTGAATGTAGAAAAATAGTAAGTGTACCATAAGATATCTCATAGCCATCAATAGAATCAAAGTTACTAATTTAATTATTTTTAAAAATGCATCCATTCAGAACAACTAAAACACCTTCCTAACCACATCTTGTAAAAATATCAAACGACGCTACGACAATCTAAAAATGGATGTGAGTGGTCATTTAAGTCAAATGAAGGGGTGTGCAAGAGGGATTGACCTAATTTTTCTTTTGTTTTAAAATATTAATCTTTGAAGATGACCCTTTAGACACTTCCAACAATGCAAACAAAAAATACCTTGTTTGCTTTGGGCACTTAAAAAATATCAAACTCAATTATGAGGGCCTACAACTAAGAAATGTGGTATATTAATATATAGAGAATCGTGGAAAGTAATCCACATGTCATGACAATAATGTGCCTTGAAACATTAACCAATATAGAAGGCCACCTTGAGATTTTTTAAAATATAGAATTAGAAACTTTTAAGAAAATGCATTTACTTTTGGCATGCTTAAAATATTAGATGGAATGTTGGGAGCCTAAAAATACATAGAGAGATACTTATCATACAGACAACTGAAGAAAAAAATATGTCTACCATGAAAGTTATTAGGACTCGAAATGTTGATTTGCAAAGTGAATATCTTTGATAGACTTGTCAATGTGTAAACAACTAAAATCAACATGAACCTCCTCCTTCAGTGCTTTGCAAAAAATATCAAATCAATTCATATGACTATGCAATCTTATAGGGATATACATTAAGGTCAACTGAGCAAGGGTACTAAATAGCTTCGCATGATGAATCATAGATCAGGAGACATTAAATGCCAAACATAGGTACTCATGAAAATTCAACAAACTAGAAAAAAACAAAACAATTATAGGTTCCACCAAATGACCTCACTAAAACTTATCAAATTTAATCTTGGGAAGCTACAACTTGAAAAATGTGATGGCATGTGATACATGAATAATGATACCAAGTGGTTTTGCACAAAAGTCAAAGAGCTCCAATTATGACCCTTTAAAATAAGCTACTCAAGAAAATTTTACAAAGGTGTTCAAAGGGGTAATGTTGCAGATTGAACTCATTATGACACTTTAAATTACACAAAAAATGAAGGTTCCAACAATTGGGAAGTTCATCTCATCGTAATAGGTTTCCAAATAGTGTATTTTCAATTAGTTTAACGATTATGTTTTGAGAAACAAACTAAGTCTAGGATATTTTCTCCGTGATGAGGAAAAATAGAATATATAGGTGCTTCATGGTCTTCAAAAGTAGATTGTTTTTACCAATGATCACATCCCATACTTATAGCATAGGGAAGAATATTCTAATTGTGATATTGGAAAACTAAAAATATACAATTTCTTTAGGAAATGATAAAAAATGAACATTAATTAAAATAAAGATTTGTCACTCAACAATTGCAGCCAATGACAAGGTCAAGTTAGCAATAAAAGCATAGGGAAAAAATGATAATAGATCATTAAAAAAATATGCACAAGACTAGCATAAGAGGTCAACACAGACATAGACAAAATAAATCTCACCATTGGGGGAGGAAACAAAAGGGAGTGACCCACTATTAATTCTAAGGGTAGGGGTGTTTCTACCCTCAACTCCTTGACTATCAGAGGTAGGTTCTTGGGCCATGACACTAGTGAAAGGGGTGTGTCTGTTCAAGAAAACGTTAACAAGAGCCTTATTAGGTTTATGAGAGACATCAACTTTGCCAAATTTATTAAGGATAATAAGACAATTATTTCTAATGTGCCCTTCTTTGCAACACAAGGAAGTAATTAATCCTCCCAAAATTTCAATGCCATAGGAAAAAAAGAATTGTCCACGCTAATATTAATAGAATTAAGGATTTCAATACTAGGCGAATGAGATATCGAAACTCTAGCATTAAGATGAGACAGAGTCACCCTAGCTTCATCTATCTTAAGCACATTGCCCAAAGAGGAGAGCAGGTGGAGAATGAGAGCTCACATAACAAGAGGAAAATTTTATACAATTACACAACACAATCATGATAATGCCAACACTTCCTCATTAATGGATTCAAGAGTCCACTTTAGGGCTTTGAATGTAAAATTTCTTATGTTCCAATATTACTTTTTAGGGAAAAAATTCATGTTCTTCTTGGACTATGTCCTTCACAGTTTGACCTGGATTTCACCAATAGCTCTTACTCCTCCTCCATGGAATATTTCCCACAAAAACCTAACCACCTCCACAAATTTCCTACAACATCATTAACATTCTCTACACACAAACACTCAATACCCATATACAAATCTACAATTGCACTCTCTCCTATTTTTTACCTTTTAAATAAAGGCAAACTAAACTCAACATCTTCAAAATTTACCTAATTCTCTTTCACTATGCCAACATCCTCTTCATTCTCAAATTTATCATCTACAACCTTTTCACATTCCACTGCTACAAACACATCTTCTTAATCCTCTTTAGTGATCATGGCTATAACTTTCTCAGTTGTTGCACTGAATAAATATTCAATCCTCTCAATCTCTTCCACAAGTGACTCTCACTCTTCATTAGGTGTCTCATTGAGCATTGGATCTTTATGAATCATTGGACACTTTATCCCAATCTTATTCTCATCTATTGCATCCACTTCCTCAAAAGGGAGTTTCTCCATTGCTGTAAATTTCACCTTTCTCATCTCTTTATCTCATCCAAGACACCTTGCACCTCATACGTCAATCTATTTTGTTACCTCTCAAATAAAATAATCCTCTCTTCTTTCTCCCGTTCTCCAAAACATGGATCATCAAAACCCAACCAATCAAAAGCCCACACTTATTTCTTTTCCCCATCAATAAATTGATGCAAAGGGTTTGACAATCTAGAGATTTTCTTCACTCCAAGGTGTTTAATTGCCTAATCCAACCATCCAATGGTTTTTATTTGTTAGATCTTCCTTCAATTAGTATCTCCAAGACCCTCTCTACCAACTTCTCCTCCAAGGAATAGTTGGTTTCTAGAAGACTCCAAAGTTTCCAAGCTTAACTAGTCCAACTAGTTAACCAAAAGCCTAGTTTCCTCCACTAATTCTCCACCTAGAATGCCAATCCTCTACCTAGATCCACCAAGACTCTTAAAAAACTTCTTGACCCATCCTAGGTCATTATGCACTCATCCCAATATTCCAAGACCCTTTACCAATCCAATTGGTCACTAATTCACTAGGAGGCCTAATTGCCTAATCCCTAGTAGGTCTGTTTTCACTGGTTTTGGTCAAATGATCCCAAAATATCCAAATGAATCCACAAAAAAAATTGAAAATATTCAAGACATCACCCAACCCTGACAGAATCCAAAACCCTGACCTCTGAAGGCACCCAAAACCCTAGTTTCTTGTAGGCCCTAGATTATAGCCTATTAATTAGGCCTCTAGACCAGTCAACATGAACAATTAGTAAACTTGTCTCCCATATTTGATTCACCTCCAACCACCTTCAAATACTTTTAGGATACTATTTATTGCATCTAGAAATTCCACTAAGTCTTCCCCAAAAGGTCATGGGTGCTCCATAAAACTCTTTCTTCCCCCTGTCCTGGCTCACCTGGTTTCACCAATCAACCATAGGGCTTCATTTTTGGCCTATGAAATCCATTGAAACAACCAAAAAGAAAACCAAAACCCTATCTATAGACACTAAACCTAATTTCCCCATGGTTTTAGTCAATTCCACTGGAGGGATTTTAGGTTAGAGCCATTTCTAGCTAGGTAGCATTGTTTTTGTCTCTGTCAGACTAGTGACCTTCAAAAAATCGTAACTTAACTCCTACTGAACTTAAAAAAAAACTATCTATTGTATATGGAAGCTGAAATAAAATACTACAATTTCATGGATCCTGATCACCTCTGCCAATCCGTACACAATTGTATAGTAGCAAAGATACAGTGCAGATTACACAAATGTAAATACAGTCATCCATACAGGGGTATCAGAATTAAGTGTTTCACTCCAAGATCCCATTAACCTCTTCAAATCATCAAATCCATGCTCATATATTGATAATAGGGTAGTTACATCAGTTCTAACTATATTTTGTCATTTCTCGCAAAAGTTGCTCGAGCAACTTTCAAAGTTGCTAGCAACATTTTGTATTTTGAGCATTTTGACCTTGTTTGTCAACTTGATGATTGATGTTGAATTCTAAGACCCTAAATAGGGTATGTAGGGTCCTAAAACATACCTCTAACCCATATTTAAGTAAAATGGCAACTTTTCACAATTTGAAGCCAAAATGACCCAAAATCCCTAATGAGCACTAAGACCCTTACAAACATGAAGTTGAACTATAATTGTATCCAACCCCTTGGGTATTATTCTAACACACACAAAAACACATAAAACAACCTTAAAAAACACCAACACATGAAATAGGGAGGTGCCCTGAACCATAACTTAAGTCTCTCTAGGTCTCACTGTTACATGATTCCTCCACACCTACACTAGTCTCTTAAGCTCCTCTCAAGATCTCACTAGTGCACTCTCTTCATTGCTTTAAGATCTCAATCGATCAAGATTTCACACAACTATAATAATCCTTTTGTACTCTCCAGAAGCACTTCTCACCTTCACCTTCAACTATAAACTACCTTGAATAGTCAGCTATTTGTTTACACAACTCCACTCTCCACCTTGATTTCTTTCTATAAACTACATCACCTTCCATGATCTATCCACAGAGTTAAACAAACCCACTTAACAAATTGTCTACATAGTTTCTCTTGCAACTTGCTCATACATCTATAGAAAACTCACATACATTTATCCTCTACCCAAAAAATATTTTTGAAAGACACACTTCTCACTTCCTCTAACCACTCTCTCTTAGTGGAGGAACTATGTTCACCTTATACCTAGCCTCAATGTTTATTGGTAGAAAAACAACATGCTCTAATAACCCAAGATCCTCGTGTTGATTGTCTCACATTTGGCAATCTATCTACACACTCAAGATCTCTAGCTTTGATACCATTTGATGCGAGCGACTCCCCTAATACAATAGAAACACATGTTCCCTAACATTATATAAGGTTTACTCCACCCAACATCCATATATAGCATAACAAAAAGATTAAATAAAAAAATTGCAAGAAACAACTTGGCTTTTATTTCTCAATGAAATAAAATTTACGCATATTCTTCTATTTCTATAAAATAAAATATACATTCTTTAATTAAAAATTATTATCCTCTTAGGCTTTAAATTTTTTAAAGATGGAACTACAAGCTATTCTTTTACACTCCTTATGACTACTTTTTTTTAATTATGAAGTGAAGAAATCAACTCCAAATGAGTAACCTCTAGCCAAAGCTTCCCTTTTATAAAATCCTTCAGTCTCTTGGAAATCCCACTCCCCCTCTTGATTAACAACACATTATTGTCAATAAAAGCAACATATAACCAATAGATGAACTTTCAAACTTCTCCCAGAGGCCACCTAAAGAGATGTCTTTACAAATTTTCAAGGTAGGTGCCTAAAAAGGTGTCTTTCCCCATTTTTATGTAACCATTCAATATATATTAGTGCATGACTATTCCCCTTCCTTTTTCCCATGTTAAGAAGGATATTTCTAAATTTTAGCATTATAAATGATATAAAAAGGTGTCCCTTATTGAACAATACAATTTCCTTTACACATAGGCCACAATATTAAATATTTTTGACCTGGACTATATCAGTTTGTATATTTAGGCATGTGGAGACCTATAGATTCTTATATTTATTTTATAATCACCTAATTTTAATAAATTTTTTTGGATGATGCAGGATTGCATATGGACTTGAATGCTCATACATACATACATACATACACACATACATACATACATACACACATATATGTATGTATGTGCACACACACACACATATATATGTATGTACACACACACACACACATGCATGCACTAAAGAATAACTTTTTAAATTTTGCACCATCTTTTATCTTAATTATTTGTCCAAAATAGAAATATATTATATCATCCCAAGACAAGTTCTTCTCTACTAATAATATATTTTAATTCAAAAAAATTTTAGTATATTTTCTTCTCAAGATAATCAACCTTTTATTTTATTATTAGTTTTATTAAGTTGAGCAACATAACATGGGTACTGACCCTTACACATCCACAAGCCAAAGCTGGCAAAGAGATCAATGATACATTAACAAAGGTGCTATCTATTACAAGTAAAGATCATTAATGAAACACTAATAATGAAGTTATTATCCCACATTGAAAAGTCTACTTAAAGAAGAAGAGGCCACCACCAAACACTTACAACACAGAGGCCAAAAAGGCCAATAAAAAAACATAGCCAAAGGGCTACTATAGAGCAAGAAGTAGCACACAAGCCACAAGCGCGGGGCAAGCTTACAAGAGGGTTTTGAAAGAATCCCGAAGTCTTCATATTGGATTTTAATGGTGCCTTAAAATATCCAATAATAAAAAATGACATCACTCCAACAAAAATCAACCTCCAATATGCAAAACTCCTTTCCACCTCAATAGGGAAGGAGCACATCTCAATAGAAGCAGTAAAGTGAGAGATCCATAGACTAGATAGCCAACCATGATTCCTATTATAAATGAGTTGAGTAACTGAGAGGAGAGGGGTGAATAAGTTACCACAAAAACAAATCCAAGTCCCTTAGATGTCTTGAAAAAATTTAACATTGTTGCTCGGTTAACATCCAAATTCCATTGTCACTCGGTTAACATAGCAAATCTTAAGATATTAACTATGATTATCCTTTAGTAATTAATTGTAGAAACATAAACCATAAAGCAAATGAAATGTACACAGATAACACCAAGATTTAACGTGGAAACCCAATATGAGAAAAACCACCAATAACAACCAGTCAGTATTTTTCACTCTTATGAAGTGAGCCCTATTAGGAGCCAACCCTGTTAAAGGTTACAACAACACACTATTAGGTGTGACCCTGTTAGAGTATTTAATTACCCTGTAAGGAGTGGCCTTGTTAGAGGTATTCAAACACTTCAATGTAGAAATGTCACCTTGTGAGAAGATTTACAAAAGACTGTTAAGTCTACTCTGTTAAGTGGTTTTGATCACTGCTACAATTGTTAGAGAGTAACAATGGATTGAACTAATTTGAAAAGCAATTGTCTTTGTTGATTCAGATCTCTGCTTTGGATTTGATTACTTGATCCTCACTGATCAGATATTCTGTTGCAGCCCTGTGTGTTTTGTATTCAATCAGAATCCCATCTAATTTCGCCTTCACTCTTCATATCACAAAATATTTATCTTCACACACTTCCACACACACTCTCTCCATTTGATCCAAACTTGACCTTATATATATGATAAGCCTTGTCAAGTCGGCCTTGATATCCTTTCAAATAAATAATAAAACTCATATTTGTTAGCTTCATACAATCAATTATCCATAAAATATAAATTGTTGTTAGTCAACTGACACTAACTATTTAACTCAGTCAACACTGAAATCCTTCAACGCCCGACCAACACTATAATGCCTGAGTGAACTCGGTTTGAACTAAAAATCACTTTGGTCATCTTCAATTCCTGAGAGAGCTTGGTAGACACTAAATTTTATTGGATAGGATTAGACATTTGTGTAAACATCACTATACTTGTGTAAACATCAATGACAATAAACAATTGAATAATTGTCATCAACAATCTCCCTCTTTGGCATTGATGGAAACACAACATATCATGATATAAATAATTATAGATTAACAGACATAAGAGTAAAATTTTATTAATGTCCTTACCTTCATTCTGATTCTTATCCAAAACTCCCTCTGTCATCAATATCTAAAATATAGATTTCTCCCTCTTACATTAATCTCTATTCTCTGATAAAGTTCTCCCTTTGTCATCAATCTCTCCATCAGTAATCTCTCCCGATGTAATCTTTATGACATCAGTAATCTCTCCCTCTTTGAAAACCAATGCCAAAGACACCAACTGATGTCTATGTATCCAATGAAGTTGTAATGTACCTATTTGTACTGATTCCTATGCAATAAGATCTTGATAATTGAATCGACATGTTAAATATGTTCTGTAGCTCAGTTGATGCATCACTAAACTGTGTTTTAGTGAGCCTCAGTTAGGGGAATCACCCCTATCTTTCCTCTAAGATACAAAAATGCATCCTTAGGTAACGGTTTTGTGAATATGTCTGTAATTTGTTCTTTGGTATTCACATATTCCAATCTTACTTCCTTGTCCTGAACCAATTCTCTAAAGAAATGATTCTTAATTGCAATATGTTTAGTTTTAGTATGCACCATAGGGTTCTTAGAGATGTTAATAGCATTGGTGTTGTCACAATAGATAATGATTGGTTCTTTGATTTCCACCTTCATACCTGACAACAACTATTTGAACCATATGATGTTTAAACAATTTACTACTGTAGCAACATATTCTTCTTCTGCTGTAGACTAAGAAATGCAGTTCTGCTTCTTGTTTGTCCAGGAGACTAACCTCTTTCCAAGAAATAATTCTCCACCACTTGTGCTCTTTCTATCATCGACACTTCCTGCCCAATCAGCATCAGTAAAAGTCTTCAAATCAAAGTTTCATCCTTTCTTATACCATAATCCATAATCTTCAGTACCCTTAAGATATCTCAGAATCCTTTTGATATTCATTAAGTGCTTCTCTCTTGGATTAGCTGAAAACCTTACAAAAATACCAATTGCTAATGCAATATCAAGTCTAGTGTGAGCAACATATTGAAGTTTTCCAATCATGGATCTGTAGGTAGTCTGATTTACCTCCTTTGAATAATCATCCTTAGAAAGATTATGTCCAGTAGGCATGGGTGTTCCAACTGGTCTAGAATCTTCCATCCCAAATTTCTTCAGTATCTCTTTTATGTATTTAGACTGAGTAATGTAGATACCATCCTTCATCTGTTAAACTTTTAAACAAACAAAGAATTTGATTTCACCAAACATAGACATCTCAAATTCCTTACTCATAGCTTCAGAGAATGCTTTTCATAGATCATCATATCCAGTAAACAATATGTCATCAACAAATATTTCTGCTAATAGTATCTTGTTCTGAGGTCCTTCTTTGATGTACAAGCTATTTCTATCATTAGTTCTCTGGAATCCAATACTTGTCAAGTAACCATGCAATCTTTCATACTAGGATCTTGGAGCTTGCTTCAATCCATATAATTCTTTGTGCATTTTGCAAAGCATATTCCTTTTGTTAGGATCTACAAAGCCTCCAGGTTGCTTAATATAGATTTCCTGTTCTAGAATTCCATTCAAGAATGCATATTTTACATCCATTTGATATACCTTGAATCCTTTATGTGCAACATTTATGACTCCTTCAAGTCTTACAACAGGAGAAAAAGTTTCTCCATAGTTAATACCCTCTTCCTGAGCATGTCCTTTACATACTCATCTAGCTTTGTTTCTGGAAACTTCACCTTTCTCATTCATCTTGTTTCTGAAAACCCACTTAGTACCAATCACATTCTTGTCTTTTGGTCTAGGCACAAGAGTCCAGGTTTTGTTGTTTTCTATCTGCTTAATCTCTTCATTCATTGCTTCGATCTAGCTCTCATCATTCAATGCATCTCTAACAGTTCTAGGTTCAATTTCACTAAGAAAACATGTACCTTTTATTTTGTTCCTTGTCATTACACCTTCAGTCTGATCTCTAATTATTTGTTCAGGTGCATGATGCCTTCTAACATATTTTTCAAGTACATGATCCTTCCTTTTTGATTCTGGGCTTGCTCCACTATGTTCACCATGCTCAAATATTTCATCATGTTCTTTTGTCTGATGCTTGTGTTCCATTGTTTGAGATTCGGGTACATTTTTCTGTGACTCGGGTGCCTCTCTCTTTGACTCAGTTTCTTCAGTCTGAGACTCGGTTCCCTCTGTTTGTGGCTCAATTTCTTCAGTTAGCATCACTAGTTGTATAGGTTGCAACAAGGTTTGTGCTGATGAATTCAGTGGTTGACATGGTTTCTGTCCAATCACCATTGAATGTGTCTTAGGTATAGTATCAGGTTCATAATACACAAAGTTTATGTAGTCTTCAGGCTCTTTACTGCTCTGTTCTTAATTTCTCTCCTTAAATTCATCGATCCTTACATGCACACTTTCTATGACTTTATGAGTAGTAAGATTTAAACACTTATATGCTTTTCTTTTGCTGGAGTATCCTGGAAATATACCTTCATCACCTTTTACATCAAATTTTCCATTTCTTGCTTCCTTCAAGATGTAGCATTTACTTCCAAATACTTTGAAATAGAAAACATTAGGTTTGTAGACATACCATAATTCAAAAGGTGTCTTCTTAGTACCTTTCTTCAGGTGAACTCGGTTCAAGGTGTGAATTGCAGTGATGATGGCTTCCTTCCAGTATTTGGTAGCAACATTATTTTCAATCATCAAGGTTCTTGCACAATCCATGATGGATCTGGTCCTTCTTTCTGCAATACCATTTTGATGTGGTGTACCTGGGGTAGATACTTGTCTCTTAATTCCTCTTTCATTTTAGAATTCATTGAATTCATTAGAAATGAATTCTCCTCCTCTGTTAGATCTTAGGCATTTAAGTTTCTTTCTTTTTTCTTTTCCAACTCTAGCTAGGTATCATTTGAACTTCTGAAAAGCTTCTAATTTTTCTTTGAGAAACATAAAAATCATCATCCTGGAGTGGTCATCAACAAATATAATGAAATACTTCTCACTTGTGTAACTTTCTATTCCAATTGGTCCACATAAGTCAGTATGTACCAATTCCAAGGCTTCTTTTGTATTGTAGTTCTTTCTTTTGAAGCTTGTTTTTCCCATCTTCCCAATTTGACATTGTTTGCATATTGCTAATTCAGGTTTCTTCAAAACATGAATATCTCTTACTCTTCTATTCTTACATATGTTGATCAGGTTATCAAAATTCACATGACACAACCTTATATGCCATAACCATCTTTCTTCCACTTGTGCAATAAAGCATGAACTTTTATTGAGATCAAGATAAAATAGACTACCTTTTGTTTGCCTACTAGTTCTAACTAGGTTTCCTCTTCCATCAAGGAGCTTGGCCTTTCCATTCATGAATTATACCTTGAAACCAATGTTATTCAGCTATGCCACACTTAGTATATTACACCTTAGTCCTTCAACCCAATAAGCATTATCACATTTGATTCCTTCAGTACGAGAAATACATTCTTTACCTTTCACATAGCAGGGTTCATCATTCTAAAAACTAACACTCCCACCATCATAGTGCTCAAGATGTTCAAATTTGGTTTTATCACTAGTCATGTGGTGAGAACAACTACTATCAATTATCCTGGTGTCATTCTTACTAATATGAGAGTATGGTGCAGTCTTTTCTTCATCTCACTATCTGACTCATCCTTAATAGAAATGTAAACTATTTCATCTTCATCTTCATCACTATCAGAATCTTTAGCAATATAACAAGATTTCTTACCTTTGTCCTTGTAGCTTTTGAAATCTCTCTTGCCTTTGTACTTGTTGAACTTTATCTCACCTTTGTCTTCCTTGTTCGGACACTTAGCAGCAATGTGACCAACCTCATCACATGAAAAGCAAATCAATGGAATTCTTCCTTTGTATTGTTCTTTTCCTTTTGGAGCTCTCCTTACAATTAATGCTTCAATGATTTCCAGATCCTCATAATCATAATCATCATCACTATCACTGTCAATCTATTTTCCTTTCATCTTTCCAAGGTTTAATTTAGCTTTGAATGCTGACTCAAGATTGCTAGGATTAAGAGAATAATTGTCAAAGTTATCCAACTCAAAAGCTGATAATCTTCTAATCAATCCAATCTAGAGTTATGTCATTACTACATCTCATTTCTTGAATAGATGAAACTCTAATTGCATAGATAGGAAGTAAAGTTCTCAATACCTTGTTGACTACTGTTTTGTCTTCAATTGTTCCACCAAAAGCTCTGATTGCACTAACACTTTTCATGATTCTTTCACTATACTTTGTAATGTTTTCTCCTTTTATTTTCATCATATCAAACTGACCTCTGAGACTTTCTACTTTGTCTCTCTTTACATTTGAATATTCTTGATAGATATCATGCAGTTTGTTCCACATATCAAAGGCAGTAGGGTAGTCCTTGACTTCATCAAATTCAGAATAGCTAAGTGCAAAGGCTATATCAATCATCATTATGTTATGATGCTTCATGTCCACCATCTAATCCACATTCAAAGGTCTCAGTGGTTCCACATACCTATGATCCAAGAATTTCAAACTAGTATCTCCAATAGTAGATAGATGTAATCTCATCAAATCTTGCCATGTAGCAAAGTTGTCCTTGTTGAGCTTAGGGATCTCCCTTCTATAAGACGTCTCCGATATTTAGCTTAGGCATTTAAACTCTCCCTGTAAGCACCAAATTCTCTAATACCAAATGTTGGAAATGTTTTGAGTAACTAAGAGGGGAGGGGTGAATCAATTAGCACAAATACAAATCCAAGTCCCTTAGATGTCTTGAACAAATTTAACACTGTTGCTCGGTTAACATAGAAATTCCACTGTCACCAGGTTAACATAGAAAATCTTAAGATATTAACTATGATTATCCTTTAGTAATTAATTGCAGAAACATAAACCATAAAGAAAATGAAATGTACACAGATAACTCCAAGATTTAAAGTGGCAACCCAATATGGGAAAAAACACCAATAGCAACTAGTCACTATTTTTCACTCTTCTGAAGTGAACCCTGTTAGGAGCCAACCCTGTTAAAGGTTACAATAACACACTGTTAGGTGTGACCCTGTTAGAGGATTTAATCACCCTGTAAGGAGTGGACTTGTTAGAGGTCTTCAAACACTTCAATGTAGAAATGTCACCTTGTGAGAGGATTTACAAAAGACTATTAAGTCTACTTTGTTAAGAGATTTTGATCACTGCTAAAATTGTTAGAGAGTAACAATGGATTGACCTGATTTGATAAGCAACTTTCTTTTCTAATTCAGATCTCTGCTCTACCTTTGATTACTTAATCCTCACTGATCGGATATTCTATTGCAGCTTTGTATGTTTTGTATTCAATCAAAATCCCATTTGATTTTGCCTTCACTCTTCATATCTACTGCAGGAGCAACCTAGAAAAACTAAGTTTTCCTTTGGAATTATTGGACTCCCTCAAGTCCATAATACTCTATAGGACATGTTAGTCTAAAGGTTTCAATTTGGACACATCTTTGTAAGACCTAGTCCCAAGATTGGCATTGATAAGCCCTTGGTCAACTATTGGTCAACTAATGTCTCAAACCATAGAAATAGGTTAATTTATTATGTTTTCATATTTTTAAATGTTTTGGTCCATTAGGGATCATAACATTTGGTTTTGGACCAAGTTGGTCATCTAGAGTGCAAAGTTTCTCAAAAGTTATAAATGCAACTTTTAGCAACTTTTGGTAAAAAGTTGTAAATCAATTCCCAAATGGCTAGTTAGTTAAAAGCCTACAAAATCTATCATAGGTGGGTGGTGTGTGCTAAAATATTGACACACTTCTATGAATCATTCCATCCAAGGTTTCTCAAGAATGAGGCCTCAAATATCGATCCATAGCTCTTTAGTCATGGAGTGCAAAGGTTTGAAATGGAGGCCCTCAGATTTGACCTAGTTAGTGCCTATGCAAGTACACCATGAAATGAGAGATTCA
>MU226020.1:599981-619418 GCA_018584345.1 Thuja plicata
AACATCTTGAATAGGAGCACCTTCTTTGATAGGATTTTTTGAAGCTTGAAAAGACTTAGGAAGAGTAGAAAGTGGAAGCAAACATGGAGTGGTAGAACAAGAAGATGGAAGACTTTGATCTTGACAATGATCTTTGGATAGCATAAGTGCATAATGTTCCTCTTGATTTTCAATAGGCTCAACATTGGAAGTAACAACACCATTTTTAATAACCTTAATGGAAGTATCATCTTTGGAAAGCGTAAGTGTGGTAAGGTTATTTTGATTGTCAATAAGCTCAATGGTGTAAGTAGTGACTTGATCTTGCTTAGGAGAAGACTTAAGACATGGTGGAATGAATGAGAAAGGGCGTAAGGGAACAAAAGAACCATGACACAGATAAGAGATGCCATAAAGAGGATTGGATGGCATGAAGATTTCTTGATATTGATCTTTCTTTATGTTATTTTCTTTATCATTTTTAGAGTCCTCTTGACATGGAGCCACTTCTAAGGAGAAGGAAGCATGTTGGAATTGTATGGGAGACTTGGGAAGAGATGGGGAAGGATTAGCTAAAGTAGGCATTATAGAAGATAAAGGCTTAGGCTCATTAGGTTTAGAATTATTGAAAGTATTTGCAGCCAAGTGAAGGTTAGCTTGAGTTTCTTTAAGAGGTAGCCCTTGAGAATAATTATAGGGAACTGCATGAAAAGCATTGTCGGATGAAGGATTTGTGGAAGATTTGGCAACTTTAGGAGATGTATGAGCATTGGAAGAAGTAGAGGATGGAAGGGAGCCATCACAAAACAAAGGTTCATCATTAACGTGATCTTGCTTGAGAGTGCAATATTTATTTTCAGCTTGAGAATACTTAGAGAAGGGATATAATTGTTGTTTGTAATTAGCACAGAAAGCTTTCTCTTCCTCAAATCTATCATCAAAGTATTGTTAATAAAAATCATCAAATTCTCTTTCAAATTTAGAATCATATGGATCACCATCATGATCTATCCAATAGGATGGCCCTTTAGTAAGAACAAGCACACGATGAGCAGGACTCTTAGGAATAGAAGTGTCATAATCATGTCTATGTATTTCATCATAATAGGCATAATCAGAATAAGCATCAGAGCTACAATAAATGGGATCATCAGAGTCATCAAAGATGGGCGTGTCATTCTTCACAGAAGAGGTATCACAAGGATTATCACATTGCTCATTATGGTATGCAGTTTGAAGAGAATCATGACTCTTGGGAGAAGTAGAAGAATAACGAGATCGTGAAGACTTAGTGGAAGAAGAGTATTTGGATGATGAAGAATGATGAGAAGACTTAGAAGATGAAATATGTTTGGATGAAATATGTTTTGAAGTGGAAGAAGAATATTTGGATGATGAAGAATGATGAGATAATTTAGAAGATGAATGGCGTTTGGAAGAAAGTTGTGACAAGATCATGTGCATGATTCGAGCAAAGGGAACTGATTCACTCACTTTCTTATATTTTTTTTTCATAAGTTCATCACTTAGGCAACGGTTGGAATGACACTCTTTGAATTGAGCAATAAGTTCAAGATCATCTATCCTCAAGCGAGGTTCCATAACAAGATATTTGAAATTCATGGTTCTAGAAGAAGAGGAATCAAGAATGGAAGTGATAGAATAGATGAAAATAGAAGAAGATAGACTAGATAATAAGAGGAAAAGAATCAAGAAGATGTGAAGATCTTAGGAAGAAGAGGAAGAAGAATGAAAGAAGAAGAGAAAGAATAGAAATGGAAGACTAGGAAGACATGGGAGATGTGGAAGAAAGAAGACCAAGAGTCATTTTGTGTAAATTGATACCATTTAAGTTCATTTAGATGTTGAGAAACATGTCATAACACTCTTTGGGGAGATATATTGAAGTTTTTATCACTTGGGAACTCATATTTGTTCATTTTGATTGACCAACTAGATGCATTAATAGATTTTATCATGAATCAAGCACATAAGACAACAATCAGGGAGTTCAAGCAATCAATGTCTTCAAACAATGAGTAAAGGACAAAGCAACCTTGCACATGAACATAGATAGTGTCATAGTATTTCTACTCTATAAGAATGCTACTTGTGTATGTTCTCGAATGTTTTCCAATCACGCACATAGTCCTATGAAAGAAAAAGTTGGTTGCACTATGGTTCTTAGTAATGGCTTGACTCTGCAAATTTTGCAATCTCAAGTGGGTGAAATCCAATCCTGGCGCACCGAGGTTTTGACACAGTCTGAGAATTTAATCAATTAGGAACTACTGAGGAGATCTGACAACCCACAAGAAACTACACCCGTGGAGATTTCTTCCACAAGGACATTTATATAGTGGTTGTCACTACCATGGAAAAAATGGCTATTACCGCTTGAGGTTCCATCCACGTGGTTTACCCAATAAAGGAATGTCCACTACGGTTAACCCTCTCTAACAAGGAAGACTCACAAAATGGACCACATGGGGACTTAGTTCAGATTCAAGTGTTTCAAGTTTCTGATTCTCCCAAAAGGGAAAAGAGCATAATCCTCTAGCCTCTTCACCTCACCAAAACAAAGAAAACATGATTCATTGACCCACTAATTTGAAATCACCTCATTCAAGGCTCACACAAAAACAAATGACACCAATCCCCCAAAGAGAGAAAGTATTGCCAAAAGTTGAAGTCCAAACCAAGTTAACCAAAGAGATGAAAACAAAATCCTTCCCTACCTACAAGGGGATCTATCGTCAAGAAGAGCTTCGCATGTAAAACAAGTGAATAAAGCCCACTCTCTCAAGATCGCCACAAATAGTGTTCATAGGGCCTAATTACTATGTGAAACATATATGCAAGAAAGAAAATCTAAGTCCATTTTAGAGCACCAATTTGGAAATGTGATCTATGAAAGCAAGAACCACTCAAGCTAAACACATGAGATGTTCATTTTAATTCTCAAAATCCAAATGTTATAGAGATAAAAAAAATACCTCAAATCTAATGCAACGCGAATTGTTTTGTTGTTTATCCATGCAAGTCCAAGCAATCCTCATGAACTCTCCAACAAGCAAGACAAGCAAAAAAGCAAACAAGATATGCAATGTATATTCAACTTATGCAAACCCTAGGGTTAGATATGAAAATCAATTGTTAAGAGCAATAATAACAAGAAAATAATCCAAATGACAACTCACATCATGCATTGAACCATGTGAAAAATAAGTGCAAGCTAATCATTAAATACCCTTTTTTAATTTGGATTTTTGACCTAGTCAACAAGATCTGATTTGTTTGCTATGAATTCGGATCCCAAACCCTAAATACAGAAAAGAGACCCCTATTAAAAAATAGAGATCTTTCCAAAAATGTCATAATTTTAAAAATATCTTTTCATTTGTGTCCTAGGGAGCCATTTTCCCAAAATAGACCAGTTTTCATAAATTGACCAAATGAGCTATAATATTGCATCCAAATTTAAAAATCAAAGAATGGACCCCCTGTAGAATTTAAAGAGCTTTCTGAAAATGTAAATTTTTTTTAAAGATTCACTGATTTGTGCCAAAAATTAAGATTTTATGAAACATAAAGAAAAAATTATAAAAAATTCAAAATACCTCAGAAAATTCTAAATTTTTCACTGGAGCTTCTCTAATATGTCACCAACCTGCAAAAAAATTTCAGACTAAAACTCCAAGCTATTTGGGAGATATGATCAAATCTTTGAAAATCTAGGGTTTTCATCTCCAAGCAAATCGGCACAAGGGTTAGGCCTGAAAAACTTCAATAAAATAACCATGTAATGATTAGAAAATATGAGATCTGAATAAAATGGAGGAAAATCAAGAGCATCATGCCCCACGGTGGGCGCCAAAAATGTGTGCTAAAATGTTGACACACTTCTATCAATCATTCCATCCAAGGTTGCTCAAGAATGAGGCCTCAAATATCGATCCATAGCTCTCTAGTCATGGAGTGCAAAGGTTTGAAATGGAGGCCCTCATATTTGACCTAGTTAGTGCCTCTACAAGTACACCATAAAATGAGAGATTCAAATGCATGAAAATGAGATCTACTCTATATGATAACAATGCATGAAAGAAAATTAATTTAAATGATAACAATGCATGGCTAGATCTATGAAAGGAAATGCAAATGCAAGATTAATCTATGAAAATAAACATGAATCTAATCTACATGAATAGCCATGGATGCAAGAAGAAGAAGACAAGAAGAGAGAAGTTGCAATATCCAAGCTTGAGTGCTCAAATCCTCCTCCAAAATTGCTCTCCAAACCTGCAACATAACAATACTATGAAAAACCTAATATCTGAATGATTGATGATTGATTGATGATTATCAAATGAGAAGGATAGATTTCCTTATATAGGAGAGTGAACGGTTGAGATTAAGAGGCAAAAAGAATTGATCAATGGTTGAGATTAAGAGGCAAAAACCCATCACTTAGGAAGATGTGAAGAAAAAGGGATTTAATTTAATTTATTGCCTTTTTCATCAAATAAAGTGCTTTAAGTGGGGATTTTTATTTATTTAATTAAAAGAGGGGTTTTCTTTCAATTAAATAAATTAGAAGAATTTTATTTAATTAAATGGGGGAAATTGAATTTAATTAAATAAGAGGAATTTTATTTAATTAAAAAGAAAATTAAATCTTTTAATTAAATAAAAATGATCAAACCTTAGGAAATATTGAAATAATTGAATAAATTACAATTTGATCAAGGAAATTGATTTGAATTGAAAATATTGCAAAGCATTGATTTAGAAATTTGATAAATTGAAAAAATAATAAAATGGGGCCCAAAGTCTAGGCGACCATTTTAGGGTGCATACAGGTGGTAGGCTAATCTGATGTAATTTTGGCATTCAAATAAATAAAAACAATCATTTTTCATACATTTCAGAGAAACAATCAGTTTGTACGGATATGTACGGAAGTTTTGGAGAAAAAGATTGACAAATTATGGTAGCCCTATGTATTAGCTTTCATTTTCACTTGGTCTCATGGTCTAATCCTTTGTCCATCAAGAGTTATCACATTTGTACTCTCCCTCCCTGGTTTTTAGGCCCTAAATCAGGGTTCACTTTGTAATTGTGTTTTCTTTTCGATTCCAGAATGGGAATTTAATGGCCCTTGGTGGAATTAAATAATTGTCTATGTACTTTGAGATTATGAAAGTTTGGTTTGATAACTTGCAGGGAGATGGATTTGCCATGATTTCCTAGATGTACATGTCCACGTGTGCATCTACCAATGATTTAGGACAGTCCACATAACTTTCCTTTGGGGATTCACCAAGACCTATAAATTGGTGTGGAAGACGCTTATGTATACCCTCACATGTTCCAATTGTTGGTTTTAATATTTGTTGCTGGGAAATAGCACTTGTAGTGCAAATGCAGACCTAATTGTCTTATCAAAACTAAGTGTTTTCATGTCCTCCTTTCATTTCCATGTTTTGGTGCTTAATTACTATCCCTTTGGCCATAAAGGGTATCTGAATCCCTATTCTTTTTAGATATTTATGTGGAATAATTTCAAACTAAGTCCAATTTCCTAACTAAAAAGCCACAAGCAATAAGTTGGGTTTTCAAAGCAACTATGCTCAAAGAGTTGCACATGTTGAATAGGATCATTGAATCCTTGTTTTAGGGACCTAAATAGACCAAATCCTGGAGTATAGGTCACCCCTGGTCCTTGAAGTCACTTCATGGGGTATTTGAGTAATTCTAGCATATGTGCCTAAGCACGCAACTATTGGAAGTTGGTGTTGAAGACTTGTTTGAACCTAGTGATTAGGTTACCTTGTTGGGAATAGGTTGTGATAACCTAGTATCAAATCATTTTTTCACTTGTGATAAGTGTAGTGGCACTTTGCCCTTTTGGAACACCCAACTTGGTGGTGTATCTCTTGAGTTTAAAGATTTGAAGCATCAAAATGTCTCTTTGGGACTTTTGGTTGCCCACTCTGCATCAAGTGGTATAAGAGCTATGTCTTCTCCTGAGGATGAAAGATCCATGCAAGGGTTACAAATATAGAAATTGCAAGAATGGTGAGAGAACAGAGGGCAACGAATGCAACCCTGACTAGGAGGCTTCAAGAACTCAAGAACAAAGTAGAGAGGGGAAAAGAATACATGTATGATGAGGAAGAAGGGAGTGAAGATGAAGATGACACTCCTGAATAGAATGAGAACATCCATGCAGACCAAAGACCCCTCATAGATTTCCTAATGTCTATGGGGAGAACAACCATGGATGAGAAGTTGGACTTACCAACTTTCAGTGGGAAGATGAATGCAGACTTGGTCTTAGACTGGATTGAGGCCTTAACAAGATTCTTTGAATGTGAAGACATCTCTGAGAAATAGAGAGTGAAGATGGAAAAATCCAAGTTGAAGGGAACAACCCTAACTTGGTGGAATTTCATCCAAACAGAGAGGGTGAAGAATGGTAGAAAAATGATCACTTCATGGAACAAGATGATAGCATTGATAAAGGAGACATATGTACCTAAAAATTATGGGGTACAACTCCATAGGAGGAAGAAAAACCTAAAGCAGAAAGACATGGATGTAGGCTCATACACTGAGGAGTTCCTAAAACTATGTATGAAGACTGATGCAAAAAAGAATGAGGAAGAAAAGTTAGCAAGGTACATGAATGGTCTCAAGGTGTCCAGTCAAGAAGAACTTATCCTACACTGCCCTACATTATTAAACAAATGTTATCAAATGGAAATCAAGGTAGAGGATAAATGGAAGAGGAAACAAGACTTTGGCAAGGGAAAAATCAATGATGTTGGAAAGAACTTTAGGGGAAGAGGTACCTTTTGGAATATAGGACAATACAGTGGCAACAAAAATAGGACCCCTAACCAAGGCCAAGGAGATAAAGAAAATGGTGAGTCCAATTTTAGAGGAAACTTCAGAGGAAGGAAACCCTTCAATAGAGGGAGAACAAATGCAGGAAGAGGTAATGGACCTTTAAAATGTTACTATTACAACCAACTTGGACACCATGTAGGGAGATGCCCTGAGAAAAGAAATAACAAAAATCAGGGGGAAAGGAAGACACAACTCATTCAAGAGGATAAGAAAGAGGACAACACCAACCCAAGGGATCTAGAACCAAAGGAAGGAGCATGTCTAATGATGAGGCAAGTTTTTATACAAGTGCCACAAAACCAAGAACCACCTCAAAGGAAGAACCTCTTCAGGACAGAAATCAAATGTCATGGAAAGGTATGTAATCTACTGATAGATTCTGGTTCAACTGAAAATTTATTATCTTTTGAAATGGTTCAAAAACTAAATCTATCTAAGAAACCACACCCCTTTCCATACCATATCTCTTGGCTAACCAAAGGTCAACAAACTTTAGTAACTGAACAAGCATGGGTAGAATTTTCTACAACAGATTTCAAAGATAGAGTACTTTGTGATGTAGTGGAAATGGATGCTTCCCAGATATTACTAGGCAGACCTTGGCAATATGATGTGGATGCCACACATTATTGTAGGAAGAACACCTACTCCATCACCAAGAATGGGGAAACTTTTACCATGAAGCCCCTGCCTGATGCTAAAATAGAGAAAGAATCTACTGTTATCACCTTAGGTGAAAAAGAAATGTTACAAGTGTTTCAAAGGAACCTGAGACTAAAGTTTTTGTCCTAATTTCTAAGCCCAAGGATAGCATAATATTTGATCATAAGGATCCCATACCAAATGAAGTGAATTAATTGTTAAATAAATACAGTGATGTCATTGCTAGTGACCTACCCACAAGCATCCCTCCCTTAAGAGATACTAGTCATCAAATATATCTGATACCTGGCTCCTCCTTACCAAATAAGGCACCTTATAAAATGACCCCTACTCAAAATGTAGATATTTCAAGACAAGTCAGTGAGTTGCTTGAAAAAGAAATGATTCAAAAGAGCCTTAGCCCATGTGCTGTCCCATCAGTCTTAGCACCCAAGAAAGATGGCAAGTGGAGATTATGTATAGACAATAGGGCCATAAACAAGATTACCATAAGATATATAGATTTCCCATTCCGAGAATGGAGGACTTACTGGATCATTTAGGCAATGCTTGTTACTTCACCAAGATAGACTTGAAATCATAATATCACCAAATCAGAATAAAGCTAGGAGATGAATGGAAAATGACTTTTAAAAAAATTGAAGGTCTTTTTGAGTGGTTGGTAATGCCATTTGGGTTGAGCAATGCCCCAAGTACATTCATGAGACTCATGAATGAAATCTTTATTGATTTTATTGGCAAATTTGTAGTCATATATCTTGATGATATTCTAATATTCAATCATAGCAGGGAAGAGAATCTTGATCATGTTGAACAGGTTTTGAGGAGACTCCATCAACACAAGTTAGTGATTAACTTGGAAAAGTGCATGTTCATGAAGAAGGAACTTGTGCTCCTAGGGTTTATCATTTCACAAGGCACCCTAAAAATGGACACTGAAAAGGGTGAAGCAATTGTCAACTGGCCCCCACCAAAGAATCAAGGTGATGTTAGAAGTTTTCATGGTCCTACCACTTTTTATAGGAAGTTTATTAAGAACTTCAGTCATGTGTGTGCTCCTATGTTGGACACTATTAAAGGTGGTAAAAAGATTAAATTTGTATGGACTAAAGAAGCTAGTGATGCTTTCCAATACCTCAAGAATAGGGTATCCCAATATCCAGTCCTAACCCTTCCTGATTTCAACAAAGTGTTTGTTGTGGAGACGGATGCAAGCAATTTGGCAATAGGTGTTGTCCTAAGCCAAGAAAGTAAGGTTGTGGCATTCTTCTCTGAAAAATTAAATGATGCAAAGCAAAATTACTCTACTTATGATTTAGAATTATATGCCATGGTCCAAGCACTTAAAAGAAGAAATACCATCTCTTCTCTTATCGATGAAGGAGGGAACGAAGTCAAGGAAAAGGATAAAATAAACCAGGCTGTGGTTAACTACTTTAAGGGGCTGTACTCTAAAAATGGCCCTACATGTCCAAATAGCATCCAAAACTAGCTCCTGGACCATATCCAAAGTGCTATTACTCTGACAATGACATGCTTATGAAGCGGGTCTCTGACGACAAGGTCATGAAGGTGGTCTTTGCTATGGGAGCTTACAAAGCCCCCAGACCAAACGGCTTCCCTCCGGCATTTTTTTAGGAATACTGAGAAATTGTGGGGACAGATGTTACTAGAGCTTCCAGAGACTTCTTTAGGACTGGACGCCTCCTCAAAAAACATAACCAAACCTACATTGTGCTGATCCCTAAGCATGACAATCTTACTACTATGTTGGATTTCAGACCCATTAGCCTATGCAATACCTTCTACAAGATCCTCACCAAAATCCTGATTGGCAGAATCAAGCCTCTTCTTGATAAAATTATCTGCAATAATCAGAAAGGTTTTTTGTCAGGTAGACAAATCCTAGATGCGGTCATTGCCACCCATGAAATTATCCATTCTATGAATAGGAGCAAAGTCCCAGGTATGGATTTTAAATTGGATATCTCTAAAGCTTACGACAAAATTAACTAGTCTTTTATGCTTAAAATCCTTGCTAAAATGGGCTTTAATGAGAAGGTTATCCAGATTATACAAGAATGTACTCAAACTGTTAGCTTCTCTATTATTTTCAATGGCTCCCCTGGTGGATATTTTATTTCGGAGAAGGGTCTTAGACAGGGTGACCCTCTCTCCCCATACCTCTTTATTATGGTGGTTGATGTGCTTAGTAGGAACCTTTGTATGTTGTCCACTACGGGAAGAATCAAAGGCATCAAACCAGCCTCTACCCTCCCCCAGGTGGTGTTGGAACAGTTTTTTCATGACACTTTCCTCTTTGGGTATTCCTCAGTGATTGAGGCTAGACAATGGAAACAAACTCTGGAAAGTTATGCTCAGACTTCTGGATAGTGTATTAACTATCAAAAGTGCTGGTTGTTCTTCTTCAATACCCCTGTGGAGTTACAAAATAAGGTGCTTCAAATTTTGGGTTGTCTGGCAGCTTCGCTTCCCTCTACCTACCTTGGCCTCCCCCTCACGGTCAAAGAGGTGTCCCATGATTTCTGGAATTCCACCCTTGAAAGAACTCAGAGGAAGTTGGCTGGTTAGAAGGGAAAGGTTTTAAGAAATGCTGGAAAACTTCAGTTGGTGGCCTGCACTCTCCAAGGGATCCCTGTTTACTTCCTTTCCCTTTTTAAAATCAGAAGCAACATGGCCAATAAACTGGAAAAGATTTAGAGAACCTTTCTGTGGGTGGGGTCTGAAGAAAAAAGGAGGGTCTCGCGGTCAATTGGGACACTGTTTGCCTCCAAAAAAAAATGGGGGGACTGGGCCTAAGGAAAATAGGTCTAATAAATAAGGCCCTTACTACGAAGGTGGCATGGAAGCTCATAGAGGGAAAAGTGGATTGGTGCAGATTAATGGAAGCTAAGTATCTCCAAGGAGACCCCTACGGGAGGATTTTTCACAACAGTGACCTCCCCAATGGTTCCAAACTATGGTCAAACATATGTAAACGTAAGACCCTTCTGTCTAAAGGAGCCTTCTGGAAAATTGGAAATGGGAGATCCATCAAATTTTGGAATGACCAATGGATCATAAATCAACCTAGCCTGGGCCACAGATTCAAACCCCTTATGGACTATCTCAGACCGAACCTGGGTAATAGAGCCTCCAACTACATCAATGGTAGTGACTGGGTGGATATTCCTAATTGGACAAGGGATAGACCAGACCTACAACACTTGGCCAAGGACCTCATGGATAACCTAACTAATATCATAATTTTGGGGAATGATGACTCTATTATCTGGGCCCCACCCAAGCAGGTAATTTCTCTATTAAATCTGTGTACAATCTACTTCTAAAAGAGGAGAGTAACCCAGAAGATTGGAAGAGGGTGTGGATCCCCCAGCTCACGCCAAAAATTAACTTCTTCTGGTGGACTCTAATGAATGGTAAAGTCCCGAATCAAGATAATCTCATAAAAAGAGGCTTCTCCATGGGAAACAGATGTGTCCTATGTAAGAAGGAGGAAGAAATGGTTAACCACCTCTTCAACCACTGTGAATATGCCACCAGCATCTGGCAAGGGATCTTCAGTAAATTGGGTACCTTATGGGCCCTAGATAGAGAAGTAAATCAATTTAACAATTGGAGATACCCTTCAAATCACCCCCTTCTCCAACTTCTCTGGCATATGCTTCCCCCTCACACATGCTGGACCATTTGGAAGGAAAGGAACAACAAGATTTTTAGAGAGAATAGTAACCAGCTTGAGACTTGTCTCCATTTGGGAACTAAACTCCTATGTGAGAATGCTAGAATGGCTAATTGGAAGCTCCCTACCTACCCTCCTGCTGCCTGGGAAGTTAGAATTGCTAACAATTGGAACCTCCTGCACAGGTTCACCAGGTTTGATGATGTGAAAAGGATAGTCAGAAATACTACCAGATGGACTGCCCCTCCCAGAGGATGGACCAAATTAAATTTTGATGGGGCGGTTAATAACCTCGGTCATGGAGGGGGAGGAGTGATAAGAGATCACAATGGAACTTGTCTGCTGGCTTATGCTGGTCCTATAAATAACTGCACTGTTACCCAGGCAAAAGGAACAACCCTTCTTTGGGGGATTAAATTTGTGAAATAAATGAACCTCAGACAGTTGGAAATCGAGGGGGATTCCAAAGTGGTTGTTGAGGCTATCAATAGGGGTGCTAGTGCAGGTTGGCATGCTAGACCTATCATTATGGAAATCCACGAGCTTACCAACAACTTCTAGTGCATGACTATAGGCCACATATATAGGAAGGGGAATTCGGTCACTAACTCATTGGCTGCAATTGGCCTAAAAAAAATCAAACTCAATAGTTGGAAGGTGATTAGTGACTTACCTCCGGTGACTCAACAACTCATCGTGGGAGAAATGAATACCACAGTTTAAATATGCCAGACTATCTTATTCATTAAGGATCCTTTATCGATCATGTGCTGGCGTGTTTGGGAAAATTTCATGATTATGAAATGGAAAACTCAAATTCCCATAAAGAATTATCATTACTTTTTGAATGTGTGGAGTAAGAGCTATCCAAATCAAAAGGTTTTTTTGGCTATCTTTGATATTAATGCTATTATTACTTTTAATAGCACCTGGAGATCCGTTAGATCTGGTGGTACGGAGCCCAGTTTCCAAAAATTTCAAGACCATATTTTTTTGTATAAGCTTTCCTTGGAAAGGGTTTATGATTATAAGTGTTTTTTTATGGCCTGCAAAAATGTTCGGCTCTCAGACCTCAAAAATATTCTGGCACAGGAAGAGCAGACCCTCGATTTGGGAGGCAACATTATCTACATTGAGCCTGATAACATTGATGAGACTTTCACTTCTGATGTGTTGGTGACTCACAACTGAAAATAAACTAGCATTTGGGGTTTCATGGAAAGAATGAAAGGTGGACATGACGAGCGAATCTCCAAGCAATTCGTCAAATCTTGGAATAATAGGAGTGTTTCAGTTGGGGGCATTCACTTCCAGCTAAATGAAGAGGTCATAGCCAAGGCAATGGGGCTCCCTATGACGGGGAGGAAATACAAAAAGACCAGTCAGACTGCCGACCCTACCAACCTCAAAACAATTTTTCAAGGATGGTGAGCTTTCGGTGAGAAAACATGGGGGTTTCAACAACGAGGAGCTGCTAGAATTTTGGCCAAAAATTTGTCTCATCATGATGAAGTACTTCACGCTGGAAGGTAAATTCACTATGTTTTACAACTACCACTTTCTGTTCTTGAATCATATTAGGAACAAATATTTAATTTCCATTCCTTTCTATCTCCTGCACTCCATTGAGAGCAATGTCCTCGATATTCAAGCCAACCCTGATAGAGCTATCCTTCATCAAGGCCTCCTCCTCTACCTCTACCAATTTCATAAAGCTATTTTCCTGACACCCCAACCCCCTTTGAATATCCAGATGTTTCCCCAGGAGGACCCCATTGCCAAAACTGATAAAACCACCCTCTCCTCCTCCCACTCCACCCGTATCAAATAGGAGCTTGTGTTGGCCAATAAAAAAGCTACAACCCACAAAATAAGTGTTAAAAACCCTCCCAGTAGGAAGGAAGATTAGGTGAAGTCATATGTTTCTGAGTCTGTGGAGTACATTGAGGGGAAAGAGGTTGACAGTACCCCTAAGATGGACTATAGGCCCAAAAAAAGAAAAATTATGGAGAGCCAGGTTAATCTGAAAGTGGATTTGAGTGGCTCAGGTCGCAGAAGGTCAAATAGAATTGCCGAGGAGAAATGTAAAATTAGGATGATGGAAATGACCTCCAAAGAGCTCTCCCTGTCCAAAAATGAATCGCGCTCCACTAACTCCAAGAATGGTTCCTTTGATGGTTATATGAGTCCTGCTAGGATTGGGAACACTCCTCTGCCTAACCCCCAAAAAACCTTGGAAACCCCCACAAACCCTACCCTGGCCGTGAGCCCCACTCAGGAACCTAAGGACAAGTCACATACTGAGGCCATGGAGAACAAAGATAAATTAATTGACACTCTTAAAAGAAGGTTCTTGAACTTAGACAAGGACATTGGGAGATAAAGAAGAACATGAAAGACCTAATGAACCACTGTATCAGGACCAACAAATTTGCATTGAAGGTTATGCATGCTTTGGCTACAACCCTCTATAATGTGCAGAAAAAGATAGCGGGTGGCAAGCTAGAAGCGGATGAGGACAACAAAGACATGTTCATGTTTCTGCAGGAGGAGTGGGCTAGGACCCTGCTGTCCAAGCAGCTGGGTAGGATGAACTAGTCTCTAGGGTACATGTGCTGGTTAATTTTGGCTGGGCTTGGCCCTCGGTTCCCCTATTTTGCTGTGCAAAACATTGGTAGTTTTTGTTTATTTCTATGTAGCCCTGTGTGGCTTAATTCTGATACTTTTTATGCTACTATTCGTCTTAAGCTTTCTGGTTTAATTCGGTGGCTCAGTACTGTGACGTTTGTTTTTGATAGAGGTAGAGGTAATATGGTGTCTATGCTATTTAACTGTTATACTTGCTTTGACTAGTTCCATTAATATGCTGTTAATGTGCTTCTAGTCCTTTGTTCCACGGGCCAACACCCTCTTGCTGCTTTTTTCTATCAAAAACAATCTTAGGGATTAGTGTAATGGTATCCACCTACATAGCTTCATTATAACAATCAAGTTCACCACCATCAGTTAATAAAATAGAATACAAAGAAGGTGAAAATATATATGGAGGTCTACTTAGCCTTGTTGACCATCTAACATTCACTGGGGTGTGTGGTATTTGTTGTTGCTGTTGTTGGAAAGCATAAGGAATTACTGGAACATTATCTTTTGGAGTATCATCCAACTCTACATAATCAGTGTCTTTCTTCTCATGCTATCGCAATAGATCTTTGTACAGCATTTTCTCATTGAATATGACATCCTTGCTGCTTACAATTTTATGATTTTCAAAATCAAAAAGTCTATACCCAAATTCATCAATGCCATATCCAACAAATACACATTTCTTTGATTTTTATTCTATCTTGGTACTATTTTGAAAATCTATATGTGCAAATGCTTCACAACCGAAGGTTCTAAGAAAAGAATAACTTACCTTCTTACCACTCCATGCTTCCTCTAGAATACCACAACCCAAAGGAGTAGAGGGACCTCTATTGATTAAATAAACAAAATTATTTACAACCTCTTCCCACATGTTTAAGGGGAACCCAACATGCAATCTCATAGTACTTGCACGCTCCATTATTGTCCTGTTCATGTGTTTAGCCACTCCATTTTCTTGTGGAGTTCTTGGGACCGTTTTCTGCCTATGGATACCATTAGAGGAACAATAATCTTCAAATTCTTTACTGCAATACTCACCACCATTATCAGATCTGAGACATTTTAATGTTTTACCAGTCTCATTTTCAACCAAGCTTTTCCATTTCTTAAAAGTTTCAAACACATCAAATTTCTGCCTAAGGAAATAAATCCATACTTTCCTCGTTGCATCATCAATGAAAGTAACATAATACTGAGAGCCACCAAGGGAAGATACATGAGCTGGCCCCAATACATTTGTATGCAAAAGCTCTAATTTATCATCTTTCTTTTCCTTCCCACCCTTCAAGAAACTAACTCTCTTTTGTTTCCCATACACACAACTTTCACAGAAATCTAAGTTTACACATTTTAGACCTGCTAAAACTTTCTTTGAGTGAAGTAATTTCATACCTTTCTCACTCATATGCCCAAGTCTATTGTGCCATAGTGTTTTTTTTGTATCCACAACAACTATTTCATGTTCAACTTGCTCAACTGCAGCAACTATTTCTGAACATTCATTTTTCTTTGTAATAATTAAAGTAGAAGGAACATTATTGCCTGTACAAAGATATAAGGTGCCTACTTTCACACCTTTTGCTACTACCAAGGAACCTTTTGAGACCTTCCAATTTTTATCATTAAAAGTAACTGTGCAACCCTCATCACCTAGTTGCCCTGCTGAAATTAAATTTCTACTCATCCTTGGAACATGTCTTACCTCTTGTAGTAGCCAATGATTCCCATTCTGCAACTTAATATTAATTCTTCCCTTCCCAACAATTTGACACGGTTCATTATCTCCCAAATAAAATAGACCAAAATCATCTTGGACATAATCAATAAAATAAATCCTATGGGTGTAGCATGAAAATAAGTCCCTGAATCTAGAACCCATGAATCATCAGCATTTTCAAGGGAAAGGACCAAAACATCATCATCAAATTTATTACTTACCACATTTGCCTCCTTATTTCCTTCTTGTTAGTCTCCTTCTTTATTTTTCTGAGACCAACAATCTTTCTTCTTTTGACCTGGTTTTCCATAGTACCAGCAGTCACTAGGTCCTCTTGATTGAGACCTCTTTCCCTTTGACTTCCCTCATGATTTCCAGAGTTGTTTCCTTTATCTCTTGTTCTGCCTCCACTTTCTGAATTCAACACGCTACCTGATGTAGATAAACCTAAGATTTTCCTATGAATTTCCTCACTCAGAATAACACCAATAACATCGTCAAATTTTAGGGTGTACATATTAGAAACAGAGTTACTAACGACCATTATCAAGTTATTCCAACTTTTTGGCAAAGAACACAGAATCAAGAGAGCCCTAATTTCTTCATGAGAATTAATATTCACAGAGGATAATTGACTAGTAACTGTATTAAACTCATTTAAATGATCAGCCACTGACCCACCTTCTACCATATTCATATTAAATAAACACTTCATAAGAAATACCTTATTCGAAGCGAAAGGCTTTTCATACAACTTTGCTAGGGATTCCATCAACTCTTTAGTTATCATTGATTTTGTAATATTAAACAACACCGATTGAGCTAGGCATAAGTGAATGCTACCCAGTGCCTTTCTATCCAGAATGTTCCAATCCTCTTGAGACATAGCTAGATCTTTCTTGGACACTCCTTCCAAAGGTCACCATAAATCCTTCTGATAGAGATAGTCCTCCATCTGCATTTTCCTTAATTGAAAGTTCTTCCCATTAAACTTTTCAACCTTCAGCCTACCCTCGCCTGACATAACTCCCACTTGACTGTGAGACTCCCAATCAACCATGAGACCTTCTTATAGAGGATAACTGAAAACAACCGTAGCTCTGATACCAATTGTTAGGATTAATAAGGCAGAAATAACAGTTACATGCAGAAACATAATCTATAACAGAGAATAATAAACCAAACTAGAAGAGAACACAAGACACAAATATTTAACATGGTTCACACAATCCCTGGGCTACGTCCACCAAACAACAAAGTCCAGTATTATTCTTATCTAGTGATTAAAATCAAATTGCAATGCGTAGATCCCTCACAACTCAATACCACCATAAAACATACAACATAATAATGAAACCCTAACCCTAAGCCAATTTATACAAATTTATGCCACTTTAGGGTTAGAACATGTCGGTCAACAAATTGGCCGAAAATAAGACTCATATTTTTTTTCCTGAATCCCACGCCTTACAGAAAGTTAAATCAATTAAAAGATGAATCACTTACCTAATCAGTCACCATAATATAATACATATTGCTGCAATATGTCCAACTTTGTTACATGAAAACATATTATAGGAATTTTACCTTTGAATTTTCCTTTTCCTCTCGGTAGTTTTCTAGACATAAGTTCCTCAAGTTCATCATTAGAAGTGTCACTATCACTAATCACATGTCTTTATTTTCCTTTCTTAGATTTATGAAGAGTCAATTGTGATTTGAACATAGAATTAACATTGCGAGGGGTGAAATTATCAAAATTTGATAACTCAAAAGCAAGAAGTCTACCAACTAGACCTTCCAGAGTTAAGTTGTTACCAGGAGTACATCCCAATTCTTGTATAGAATAAAATCTAATAGCATAAATAGGAAGTAGGGTTCTCAATACCTTGCTAATAATAGTATCATCATCAATAGTTCCATTAGCTCCTCTAATAGCATTCACAACCCCCTTAACTCAGCTACAATATTGAACAATAGTTTCACCTTCTAACATTCTCATTTGATCAAACTTACCTCTCAAGCTTTCATATTTAGATCTTAGTACATTTGTATCACCTCCATAGATAGCTTCTAGTGTGTCCCACATTTCTTTTGCAATAGTACGGTCTTTTATGTCTTCAAATTTAGGATAACTTAGGGGTGATGCAATCTCCAACATTGCTTGATTATATTCTTAATTTTCCTTCATCTGCTGAGTTTTCAAAGGTGTAAGAACAATTATGTAGTCATGTTCCACATAGTATTTTGTTGCTTCTCCAATACCAGCTAGGTGTAGCTTCATCAAACTTTTCCATGCAAGGAATTTCTCTTTGTTCAGCCTTAGTACCTCCTTTTTATACATCTTGATCTTTAGCTTTACATACCTTCAAACTTTTCCTTACAAGCACCACAATGCTCCAATACCAATTTTTAGAATGATTTAGAATAACTAAGAGGGGAGGTGAAGTAATTATCCTCGGGTCTAGATGTACCAATTGAACTTTCAAAACACTTTAACCAACTTAGATCTACTCAACAATCCACTCGATCTCTATAACATATGATACATAACATAAAATTACAGTCCACTATCCTAAAGTAATCAAATTGAAGAATATAAAACTCTTAATAATACAACACATCATATATCATTCATACAAGTATGAAACCATAATTTAATGTGGAAACCCAATATGGGAAAAACCACAGTAAATGCTACCAATATTTTACTCTTCTGAAGTGAGCTCTGTGAGGAGCCAACCCTGTTAAAGGTTACAATACACACTGTTAGGTGTGACCCTGTTAAAGGATTTAATCACCCTGTTAAAATTGAGCCTTGTTAGAGGACTTAGATCATTCCATTAGAATCTCACCTTGATCAAAGGATCTACAATATGACTATTAGGTCAACCTTGATTAAAGGATTTTGACTGATACAATGGTTAGAAAGTAACAATAGTTTTGATCTAAAACATACAACTCACTTTGCAAATACATATCCACTTTCACTTAAATTATAATTCAATAACTGGCCTCCATTTTCATCTCTATCTGTTTGATCTTCTTGGAAATTTGTCAAGCAATCACCACTTCATAGGTCTATATTGCTCTTCTCAGCCTTCTCTTCCTTCTTCTTAGATTTTCCAATCAATTGAATCAACCTCATACCCATAACCTATAATTAGGTTATTCTTATACCTCTTTGATTAGGTATCTTAATCTTTTGTTGCTTAATCATCACCATATATCTTAGGGTTTGGTTAGATCCAACGAATCCTTCCAACATTTCATTCTCCTTCTACTTTATAGATACATCTCAAAACTCCTTTCTTGAATCCATACATGGTAACATGGTTAAACATATATTAAATGCTCATTGAATTCTCTACAACATTCTTCCTTATCTTAAATACACTTTACATATCCCAAGAATTCAACTATGTTGGCTGGGATCTCAAATCTTGCTTCAAACTATAAAATACTTACACTCAGCCATCCTGTGTTCTTCTGTTCGATCATCACTAGATAAATTGGTAAATACTAATGCTCGGTTGACATTGTATTTTCTCGACATGTACTGGCACTCGGTCAATACTCACATCACTCAGCATAAACATAAGTTCCTTAATATTTTTCTCTTTTGCTTAGTCAAAACTAAAATTTTAGTCTTCCAATCTTCACTTGATTTTAAAGATAAACAACACATTACCTTGCCAATGTGAAATCTAATCAAGTACCCATTGTAGTTTCACATAACACAACCATTTCACTAGGCCTTCTTATTATCTCCTCTTTTTAAATCTTCTTCATCAATAAATTGATATGGCACTTTACT
>MU226020.1:619625-643064 GCA_018584345.1 Thuja plicata
TACTAAATTAAATCATTATGATCTAATTAGTAACTTACCTATTCACTCTAGTTTGCTTCAGCTAACCTTAGGGTTTCCCTTTTAGGGTTTTGTGATTCCTTTTATAAGGATTCACCTCTTAGTTTTCATTACAGAGATTGTATTTTGTAATTCATTAGTGTTAATAGAATCTTTTTTCTGTCACAATGGATTTCCAGTCTCTGCCTTTTTGGCCTCCTTAGTTTCTTCCTTCTGTCTTCTGTTTCTTGCTTCTTCTCGTGACAGGTTTGCATGCAGGTGATCTTGGGTGAAGTTGCATTTATCAACTTCTACATGGCATCAGAGCGATCCTGCTGTTCGCCGTTCGAGTTTTGTTGAAGCACAGAGGGTTTCAGAGGTTTTGCAGAAGCTTTTGTGTGGATTTAGAGAAGACCTTTGTTTCTGGTCACTTTGGGCCCAAACAGACATCACCATTGCGTCCAGAAGGCCCCAAAACCCCAGAATCCATATAAAGTTTGTCCATTTTGGACACCGGGGCATCTCGGGAATTTTTTTGGCCTCCTAAGGGCCGTACGGACACGCAAATCAAAAAAAAAATTATTAAAAAAATCATATTGTAAATGATTTTTGTTTTTTTTAACGTGTAGTGTTAAATTTTCAGAGCGTCGCCCGCACGCCGCTCTGGGCCCCCCGCGCCGCCCCTGCGGCCACCGCGCCGCCGCCGGCCGCCGGCCGCCGGCTCCCCCGACACCGCTGGCCCCCTGGCTCCTCCGCCACCGTTCTACACCGACCAACGGCCCCGTACCGCCACCCTCCAGTGCTTTCTCTGCGCTCCACCGGCGTTATTCCGCCCGGCCCACTGCCGCCTCCTCCAGCGCCGCTCCGCCACCGCTCCCCCAGCGGTGGCACCTTTTTTTGCTAGCCTCGTGAGCTTCATATGCAGTGCGGTCGGTCCTATTAAGGACCAAGGGCTGCGGCCCAGCCCCCGGCGCTCTCCATGCGCCCGGGGGCTCATTTTTTTTAGCCCCTGGGGCTTATTTTGGCCCTTTTGGAGCAATTTTGAGGCCTTTTCACTGTTTTCACTCTATAGGGAGCATACGGAGGTCTTTTTTGGACTTCTTTATATCGTCGAAAAGATCTTTCTGAGCTCTTTCTGAGCTCTTTCTGACTATGGTAATTAGGATTTTTGGGTCCACTATTTTTATAGTATTTTTTTCTGTTGAAGTCTGATATCTTTTTTTGCCTTCCGGGAGTCATATCTGGCTCATCCGGACTCCATTTTTGAAAAACGAGATATCGTCGAAAAGCTGGTTCAGTGCACTATGCAGTTGCAGGGGTTATTTTTCTAGATTCTACTCCAGGTTTTGTCTCCTCTGAGTTTAGCAGTTTATGCACTCTGGTGGATTGCTTGGTTCTACAGGTCCTGGGATCTCTTCTTCTGATTTCATAGCTCACTCTTCTTTCTGACTTCTGAGCTTGTATGCTCCTTTTGATACATTTTTGTTTTGTAAAAGCACTGAGATAAAGTGCCTCCTTCTGCATTTCTAGGATTTTGAGCACCTTGTATGGTTTTAGTACTCGCACTCTGTTATAAAGTGCCATGGGGGGTTATGATGTTTATGCCGCTTTAGGCGCATCCACCTTTGTCAAATGAGCATACCTTCCATGACATTAGCCCATGCTGTGTGTCGATGACACCACCCTTTATCCTGTGTTTGTACTTATGTTGCACTGTTGGTGTTCCTGGTTCTCCTTCTGCAGATGTTTCTGGCATTTCATTTTAGTGTTCCTGTCACCTCTCCCAATTCAGCATTATGGGGGGGTTCACCTGTTGGTTCTATTGCTTCCTGGTTCGATTGATCAGCTCTTCAGACACTTTGTCTTCTCTACCTGGTCATGCACTTCAGTGGGGGTTCCAGTAGTTTCTTTTGACAAAGTTTTCAGTTCTTGCTTCAGAGATGCTTCTTTCTCTATTCTTGTTCCTCTCTCTGGGACATCTTTTCCCTTTATGTTTTGGGTACCTGATTAGGCCTAGTTTCCGGGACCCTTCTTTCCTTCTTTCTGCAGTAGTTTCCTAGGTTTGGCTTCTCCCTAAGCTTATCTTAAGGGGGGTGTTAGAGTAATAGTCTATTGGGTTACTAAATTAAATCATTATGATCTAATTAGTAACTTACCTATTCACTCTAGTTTGCTTCAGCTAACCTTAGGGTTTCCCTTTTAGGGTTTCGTGATTCCTTTTATAAGGATTCACCTCTTAGTTTTCATTACAGAGATTATATTTTGTAATTCATTAGTGTTAATAGAAGCTTTTTTCTGTCACAATGGATTTCCAGTCTCTGCCTTTTTGGCCTCCTTAGTTTCTTCCTTCTGTCTTCTATTTCTTGCTTCTTCTCGTGACAGGTTTGCATGTAGGTGATCTTGGGTGAAGTTGCATTTATCAACTTCTACAGAAACACCCTTATAAATCTTTTGATGAATATCCGCTCGGAGTATTTTTTACTGTTCATTATGGTGTTCGTCATGTGGAAGAAATTAGGGAATATATTCATTCTAATCTCAAATAATTGGGTAGTTCTCAGATATTAAATCCCTATTCGACCAAGCTTTTAGTTAATTCTCAGCTCAAAGATGAATTTAACATTTTGGAGGAGAAAAACCTAGCTCGGGTTATTAAATTTTTGTACTTTGATGAAAATGAGTGGGTTTGATATGTTTTTATTTAGATACATGTAGAATTCATATGGTTAGATAAGCCTTATAAGATTACCAAGGACATTATCATGACAGTAACTGGATTTAGCTCATTTGGTGATATCCCTATGCTAAAATATGTGAAGAACAAAGTTGTAACTGATGTAACTGGATCATAGTTTGATAAGAGAGCCATGAAAATTAATGACATCATATAGTTGGATGTGAAATTTTCTTCTATGTTCATTGGATACAAGGTTTACTACTCTAGCCAGGATAACTCTCTATCAACTACAATTATATATGTAGCATAAAAGATGATAAAGGAAAATGCAGATTATGATTGGTGTGGAGTACTAAGGGGTCAACTAATGGAGAATTTTTCTAAGATCAAGAAGGATAGGAAACAAACTTTCAAATACAGTACATTGATCATGTGCCTATTTTTCCACTTTATGAATGAATTTTATAAAATTGGAAAGATTTTGTAGTTGAATGATTTGTTGGTTCCTAAAATGGGCTTTACACTATCAATAGCCACTAGTACACCCTTGAACACATTCTACAGAGTAGCCAAATCCAATGTTTAGAGAACTATAAGAGGACTGGATCAACTAACATAGATGCGAACTTATCCCTCTACTCTTTAGGTTTTGCTAAACCTAGGGGGAACATGCTTTAATGTTTCTGAATATAGATTTAAAACTTTGATAACCATTATTTGTTAACAGAAAACTTATTAAAACTCCAACATGATTAAGATAGACCATATAATGGCTAATCATCTATCGAATCTTACCCTTTTGGAGCAGGAGATGCAATAACTTACTAACGAGCAATAGATGTAAAGATATTCTTGATTTAAATGATTTTTTTGCAGCATGTAACTTAGTAAAACATGAATAACCTTATACTTGTATGATTCTCAAATCTCATACCAATGCCTCATCCATTTGGGTATTAGAGTCATTAGTAATATTATACAATATGGTTTCATTTATAGCATTGATCTAAGAGTATTGCCTTGAAATACCTCTTCAACAATAACACCAGATCAAACTACTTATCCTAATCCTTGTATGAATTTTTCAGATTTGCACTATTAATCAAACATTTAAATTATCATTTAGATCATAGCATGAAATAAAATTTACATACATCACAATAATGCACTAAATGAGATAAACCCTTGATTCATTTCATTTAAAACTTTGACAAAAATGTACAAAAGGAGAGATCTGAACCAAAAGGAGAGATCTGAATCACCATTGTATCTCAAATGAATATGTGCTATTTTATTATAATACACCTCCCAACTCCATGAAAACCCTTATAGAAAATCATACTGGTTTATTTCAAAATGCTTTCTAGAATCTTACAGTGCTATTGTTTCTAAGCTAAGACATGCTGTCTGATTCCTAAAACTCAAATCCTCCTTTTTTTTGAAGGCCTAGAAATCCCCTTTTATAAAACAAAGGGTCCAACAAGCTTCAGGCTGAACAAGAAAAAAAATAATTATTACAATTTAAACTATATGACACCTAGACCATAAGAAAACAAGATATTTCAACTTTCCATTGTAACTTATCCTCCACACTTCTTACCTGCACAGTCAAAAAGAGTAATATGTTTGATAGGGAAGTAACATTATTTCTAAGTGGGTCATGTGTTCTCCTAGCCCATTCAAGTACTCATCAACTGACTCAGTTGGTGACAAGAATGCTATTGTGGGAGAAAACAAATTCCAGAGTCGAGCCAATAACACACAAATTATGGGTGCAATGCAAGAGACACCATGATGCAAGATTCTCATGAGAACTCTTTCAAGAACTTCCCAATGCTCTGAAAGCATTTCAGAAAGAATGACCCAAGGACTTGATGCCTCCTCTTTGGTGCAGGAGCACCTAGGATAGAGAAGCATTTTCGGTTTGTAAGGTGTTTTGTTCTACCATTTTTGTGATGACCGACGTCAATTGGTGAACAAACACCATAATTGCTTAAATAGTTATTTTATAGTTTAAGTGTGTGTAGAGGTAGCTTATAAACCTATAGAAATCCAACAAGGCTCTAGCAACCGTAATAGGTGAACTAGCACTAAGTATATTGGTGCTCGGGCAACTCTATTTCTTGGGAATGCTACTCGAGAATGTTTCTCGGGTTACACTAGGTTGCTCGAGTATGCTGTGCAGAATGCTTGGGAACATCACTCGGTAATGTCTCTCGGGTTACACTTGGTGTTTAGGGTTGTTACTCGGTGATGTTTCTCGGGGTTGCTTGGAGATTTCAGGTTTGTTGACTGGTGCTCAGGTATAGAAGACAAAGTTTATTTTGACACTCAGGAATGATGTTCGGTAATGGTGGTTTGTTGCTTGGTTATGTAGGTTAACAACCTAGGAAATGCGAGATGTGATGTTTGTGACTAGCTGGGTCAAGTACAACAGCTCTCAACATGTCTTTTTTTTGTCTTTGATGGACATGGACACCTGTTCCAGTGATGGGAGGGTCATTTATGGATCAACCATGCCTTCTGTGCAAGGTGGTTGAAGTTGTTAAAGGGAACGAGATATTTTGGAGATATTTCTGAGAGATAGCTATATAGTTGAAAGCTTTTGTAAGAAAGTAAGAGACAAAAGATAGAAGAAAGTATGTATTGTATTTTTGTAATAGACTAGAGTTTGTGAATACATAAAGCATTTAGAGAATTATCTTAAGCATTTTTTGATGGATTCCATGTGCAATACGTATTGTTATATTCTTCTGGTTGAACCAGTCAGTTTAGCTTAGAGGATGGATCAATTCTTCTAGATTCCACAACATGAAATAGTAGCTTTACGGTGAGAACCAGGTTTAGAGAACTTGAGGTGAAGATATTAGTGACTTCCTCAAGTTAGGGTTTGACAATACCCTATAAGGTCCATTAAGAGGCCTTGAAGCAGAGTTAGGATGACTCTCAGAAATAACTAGACCTAGGATCTACAGTAGATTGGCATCAGAACAAGTTAGAGAATTGGGATTGTGTTGTTTGGGTGTGATTTTCAGAAGAGTCTATAAATTCATCCAACATGGTGTCCAATGTAGAGTTGGCAAGAGATGTTAGAGAGAAGAGAGAGGAGAATAGATTCCTGAAGGAGCAGCTAGCCAAAATGGCATGCAATTTGGAAGAAGTGGAGCTTTGAACTACAACAGTCAGTGAACTAGTGAGAAGGGTAAATTAGTGGCTGAGGAGGACGTGATCCCAAAGCCAGACCCTGTGCTTTAAGAAGAGCCATTCTTGAAAGCATCAAAGGCAATGAGTGGTAAGTCCTTAGAAAGTGTGCCTCTCATTAGTGGAAAAGTAGATCCAGAATTAATCATGGAGTGGATATAAGGTCTTGAAAATCACTTTGACTGTGATAGTGTCACTGAAGCTTAGAAAGTTAGAATAGTCAAGACAAGATTGAGAAGAACTTCTCTCACTTGTTGGAAATTTGTCCAAGATAAAAGAGAAAAAGGAGGAAAGAACCCCATAAAAAGTTGGAAAGGTATGGTGGCTAAGATGAAGGAAACTTACCTTCTTGATGATTATGAAGTACAATTATAGAAGAAAAGGTAGAATGTGAGGCAGAAAAACTTGGAAGTTAGTGCCTATACAAAATAGTTTCATAAGCTATGCTTAAGGTCCCATGTGATGGAAGAAGAAAGACTAAAGGTGGTGAGATATCAGAATGGCCTCAATTGGAGTATCCAAGAAGAGATCAGTCTCTTAAGACCCAAGACTATACACCAATGCTATTAACTAGCCCTTAAAGTGGAAGAGAAGTTCAAGAAGAAGCAAGACTCAAATAGTAGAGGCAGAGGAAGACACAATAGAGGTCATAAAGGAGGATATGGAGGAAGGAATCCTGAAGCTAAGAATCAGAGTGAGAACAAACTCACAGAGTGCCAAGGAGAATCCAGTAACACTAGAGGTGGTTACAACTAAGGAAGAGGTTCAAACAACAGTTCAAGAGGAAGAAATGATAATCAAGGAAGATGATCCTACTTCTCTTCAATGAAATGCTATAACTGTCAGCAATTTGGGCATCTTGCATATCGGTGTCCAGCAAAGAGCTCTACTTCACAAGAAGAGAAAAGAGATAACTATGTGCAAGAAGAGCCTTCTAGTAGAAAGATTGTAGAAGTCACCATAGGATTAGAAATGGGAGATCATTTAATGTTTTGGAGAGTAGTCCTCAAAAAACCCATCAAAGAAGAGCCAAGCCAAAGAAGATATTTGTTTCGAGTCAACTGCAAGGTACTCAATAAGGTCTGTAAAGTTATCATAGATTCAGGTTCTACTGATAATATAATTTTTGTAGAAGCTATTGAAAATTTAAAATTGACAAGGATACCTCACACTAATCCTTACAAAGTTACTTGGTTGAATAAAGATCAACATATAATAGTCAATGAACAAGCTTGGATAGAATTTTCCATAGGGAGGTATAAGGACAGAGTTTTGTGTGATGTCATGCCCATGGATGCATGCTATGTGCTATTGGGTAGACCTTGGCAGTTTGACCAAGCTGCAGTGCATAATGGAGTTGAGAACTCCTATTCCTTCAAAAAGGATGGAATAACCTTCAGGGTACAGTCAACCTTGGAAGAAGAGAAAGAAAAGAAAATGGGTCCCAACCTATTATTGGTCGGTGAGAAATAATTCTTAAAGACATTGGAAGAAGAAGATGGAGTAGGCTTTGCTTTCATTTTAAAACCAAAAGGTAAGAAGGGAAACAAGAGGGAAGAGTTACCTTTAGAAATCCAAAGGTTGTTAACTCAATACTAGACCATAGTTAGTGATGGTCAACCAGCTACCCTACTACCTGAGAGATCTATTAGTCATCAGATTCACTTTATCCCAGGAGACTCACTTCTTAATAAAGCTACTTATAAGATGACCCCACAACAGAATGCAAATATTTCTAACCAAATCCAGGAATTAACTGACCAAGGGTTGATTAGAGAGAGAATAAGTACTTGTGTTGCTCCCACAGTCTTAGCCCAAAATAAAGATGGAACTTGGAGGATGTGTATCACTTCTAGGGCCATAAATATGATTACTATCTGGTATTGGTTCCAAATACCAAGGATAGAAGATTTGATGGATTGTCTTGGTGGAGCTAGATACTACTCCAAGTTAGATCTCAAGAGTGGATATCATCATATCAGAATTAAAGGGGGAGATGAGTGGAAGACTTGTTTTAAGACTACCGAAGGACTTTATGAATGGCTTGTAATGCCTTTTGGGTTGTCAAATGCCCCAAGTACATTCATGAGATTAATGAATGAGGTTTTGAAGGACTTCATTGGAAAATGGGTTATATTTTACTTAGATGACATCCTAGTGTTCAACAAGACAAAAAAAGATCATCTTAGACATCTACAAAGGGTAATGCAAAGATTGCATGAGGAAAAGTTGACAATCAACTTGGAAAAGAGTGAGTTCATGAAGAAAGAGTTGGTGTATCTAGGTTCTATTATCTTAGCAGGTAACTTGAAGATGGATATCAGCAAGGTGAAAGCAATCTTGAATTGGCCTACACCAAAGTCAGTTACCGAAGTAAGAAGCTTCCATGGTTTTGCACAACTCTACCAAAAGTTCATCAAATAGTTCAATGAAATCAGTGCACCTATTTTAGATACCATAAAAGGAGGTATGAAATCCAAGTTCTAATGGAACGAGCAGGATAATGAAGGATTTTAACATCTGAAACAAAGGATAGTGACTCAACCAATATTGACACTTCCTAGTTTTGATAAATTGTTTACTGTGGAGTGTGATGCTAGTAATATTGTTGGTGATGCAGTTTTGAGTCAAGAAGGAAAACCAGTAGCCTTTCACAGTGAGAAGCTCAGTGATGCAAAGAGGAAGTATTATTCATATGATTTAGAATTGTATGCATTAGTGCAAGAACTCAGGAAATGGAGACATTATCTCCTTTCCAAAGAATTTGTAGTCTTTACCGACAATTAGGCCTTGAGTTTTCTAAGTTCACAGGATAAACTAAGCCATAAGCACATGAAATGGGTGGAGTACATACAAGCCTATACCTTCACCATAAAGCATAAGAAGGGATTACATAATAAGGTAGCAGATGCATTGAGTAGAAGGTTACACATAGTGCAAGAAGTTCAGCTAAGAAGCATTGGCATTGAAAGATTCAAATATCTGTATCCAACAGATGAAGACTTTGTAGCAACATACAAGGTATGTCAAGATTATCAAAATCATTTTCATAGTGAGTATTCAGAATATACTCTTCAAGAAGGTCTTCTATTTAAGGGATGACAACTCTGTGTACCGAGAGGTTCCATGAAGGGGAACCTAGTACAAGAAAAGCATAATGGTTCCTTAAGTGGACATTTTGGGTTGAATAAGACTCTAGAATTGGTCAAGAGGTATTACTATTGACCAAGAATGAATTGGGATGTCCAAAAGTATGTAGAGACTTGTATGGTTTGTCAAAAGGAAAAAGGGACTTCATCCAATGCAGGATTGTATCAGCCCCTTCCTATCCCAAATAAACCTTGGGAATGCCTTAGTATGGATTTTGTAGTTGGACTACCGAAGACCAAGCAAGGGATGGGAAACATATTTGTGATTGTTGATAAGTTCAGCATGATGACTCACTTTGTGCCATGCAAGACCACACATGATGCATGTTACATACCAAATCTATTCTTTAAAGAAGTAGTAAGGATACATGGATTACCTTTGAGTATTGTATCAGACCGAGACTCCAACTTTATGAGTCATTTTTGGAAAATATTATGGAAAAATCTTGGTACAATCAAGACATGTTGCTTATGATGAAATGGGTTAAATTTTTCTTTTGAAATAGTTTTGTGACGAGATGGGCATGAGGGTCTAGGTCACATAAATGGAAAAATAGATCCACTAACCTTTACAGGTGAATTGTGAGTATGGATGGATAAATTTTCTTACTTAGAGAGTACCATATGTTAGATGGTACATATGAATAATTTACTTACTTATGATCCAATTATAAACAAGAGCTTATTTTAAATGAAAATTTACATTTTTCAAATGATTATTTCTACTCTTGAATGTAGAACATCGAAACTTTTCTTCTATGAAGTATTAAAATTATGATTGGGCTAACAATATTATGAGTGAATATATATATATGAGTGTACCAGGAATGTGGATAAAACACACTCAATAATGTGCTCAAATCATTACGACATCACGGTATGGTAAAATAAGCACAGATATGTGGGTGCTTTGTTGCCACTTTAAGGGTATTATGTAAGTAATTACTGAAAGCATTGAGATAAGGGAATGTTAGATTTTTATTTGGTTATGATAACTATATGAACTGATGCTTTCGTATTGTTCTTGTGTATATATTCAGACGGGACTACACATTATAAGAGAGGGGGAATATTGTCGGAGAGAGGTAATCTAACCTTGTAAAATTATAAGGTGGTAATGGAATTCACACACTCACTTAGAATTTTCCTATGAGATGATTAATTGATGCTTCTACATGTTTACTTTACCTTGTGCTTGTTTTCAATGTGCACCTACACTGCCTTTGAGAGATTTGTTTGTTGAATATGTTTGTAACTTCTACTTAAATGCTTACGAATTTGAAGGATAAAACCAATTAGAAATGATAAATGCTAGTTTTTCATTTTAGTAAGAAATTTTATCTTCTAGTTATACACTTTTGTATTGTCTTATATACTTTTTAATGAAGGTGTTTTCATGCAAAGTGGGCAGTAGGAAGCCTTCAAATGACTCAAAATAGGGCAATGCACCCTAAAACTCCAACTCTCTAGAGCCAAAGTGCTTCACACTTATCACAAGCATGGGAAAGGACTTGGTTAAGGTTATCACAACCCCAAAATCTCAAGGGCAACCTAAATACTAGGTTTCACCAATCCTACAATACCAACTACCAAGAATGGCTTCACAGGCACTTGACCCAAATTCTCAACAATACCCCCAAAGTGACTTATAGGACCAAGGGTGACTTATGCTCATAGGTGTGGTTTATTTAGGTCCCTAAAAAATAGTTCCAATGGTTATTTCACTCATTTTCAACCCATGTGACATAGTTGCTTCACAAAACCAAGACTAGGCTTGTAGCCTTTTCCCAAAGGAAAATTGACCTTAAATGAGATTCTTCCACATAACCCCCTTAAAAAATTGGGGATCAAACACCCTTTATGGCCTAGGACTTTGGACTCAAACCGTAGAACATGGAAATGAGAGAGAGACATGATGACACACCAAATTGCTTCTGTAATTAGGGCTAATTAGGCCTCCATTTTTACTACAAGTGCCTTTTGAATGAATCCAATTCCCAAAATAATGATTGGATCATGTTAGGGTGTGAATAAGGGTCTCCTCCACCAATTTAGGTCCTTTTATCAAGCTGCAAATGAGAGTTATGATTGTTGTCCTAATTCTGGATTGGTGCATACATAGTGATATACACCTAGGGCATCATTGTAACTCCATATCCCTACATTTTGGAGAACCTATCCTAAAAAATATTAAATAGAATCATATAAACATGATTTCCACCAAGGTTTATTTAATTCCCATGGTGGAAAGAGGAATTACACTCAATTTTCTTAGAAACCCTGATTTAGGGCCTACAAACTAGGCAGTGAGATTGCAAATTCAATAACTTTTAACCTAGGATTGATCAACACATGAAACAAAAATAAAATGGAATAATGTTCACAAGAAAAAATCTTGATGTCAGATTTTCATTCCCTCATATCCATACCAATCCGTACAGATCGACTATTCTCAGGATTTGCAGAGAAATAGTTACATTTTATTGATTTCAAAATGCCAAATTACATCATTAGCCTACCACCCACTTGAAATGGATTTTGTAGGAAATACCAATGGTTAAATAACATATTTGAACTGATTTAGATCATTGGGAGATGTTTTACAAAAAGTTGTCAATTTTGCTCAAAAGTTGCTCGACAACTTTTGAGCAACTTTTGCATATTTTGCAATTTTGAAAATTTGATGACCAAAATTGGTCTCAATGTTATTTTTGTGATCCCTAGTGGATCCAAACATGAAAAACCTAAAAAAAACCTATTCCTAGGGTTTTTTACCATTAATGACAAATAGTTGACCAAGGGCTCATAGGGTGCCAAACTTGGAACTATGGTCTTACAAGGTGGTCCAATGATTAACCCAATATCTAATGATAACTATTGGCCTCTTAGGACCTTAATAGAACCCTTGGGTTCCATAGGAACACTTGGCTCATTCAAAGTGCTCCAGCACCATACTCCCCATGAGATTTGAACTCAAGTTCCCACTTGAGGTTAACTGGTTAATAGTGGTTCCCTAATGTTGGATCTGGTCCTCTTTCATCTAGGTAGCATCTATTGGAGGGATTCCTTTTCATTTCAATAAGTACTTCATGTACTTATTCTTCCTTGTTTTCTTCAGTACTTTGGATTCCAAAATTGTGTCTAACTCCATTGGTTTGCTTGGTGGGAGATCTGTGACATAGTCTCCATCATCTTGTGATTCCTGCACATTAGTGATATCTACAACACACTTGTAAGGAGTGGCATCTATAATATTAAAAATAGGAGAAATTAGTAAAGTAGGAGGCAAGGAAATTTCATTGGCATTTTCACCCATCTTGTTGAGGATGGTGCAAGGTCCAATTTTCTTCATGTGCAACTTTGAATATCTACCTTTAGGGAGTCTCTCCTTCCTTAGGTATGCCCATACCTTATCTCCAACCTTGAAATGAACTTCTCTCCTTCTCTTTTCTGCTTGTGCTTTATATTTCACGGTGGACTGTTGTAGTGACTCTTTCACTTATGTCTACAATTTAGAGATCAATTTGGCTAATTCCTCTCCTTGTGCACTAACTCTAAAATCAAAGGGTAACTCTACCAAATCCAATGGGCCTTTGGGATGAAGTCCATACACTGTTTGGAATGGTGTCTTTCCAGTGGATCTATTCATGGAGTCATTAAATGCAAACTCTGCCTGTCGTAGGATCATGTCCCAACTTTGGGTGTACTATTTTGTTAGGCATCTCAAGAGATTTCCAAGAGATCTGTTTACCACCTCCATTTGTCCATATGTTTGTGGGTGGTATGCTGAACTATAAGTCATATTTTTGACCAATTTCTTGAAGAGTGTCCTCCAAAAGTGACCTTGAAAATTCACATCTCTGTCAGAGACTATGGTTTGTGGTAAACCATGGATTCTAACTACTTCCTTAAAGAATAGATGTGCTATATGTGAAGCATCATTTGTGCTTTTGCAAGGAACAAAATGCACCATTTTGCTAAATCTGTCTACAATGACAAAAACACTATCATAACCCTGTTTAGTTCTTGGCAAACCCATTAAAAAGTCCATTGAAATTGATTCCCATGGCCTAGAGGGAATTGGTAGGGGTTGATACAGTCCTTGGTTAGTGGATACACCCTTTGCTTGCTGGAAAATAGTACAAGATTCAACAAACTTCTTGACTTCATTCCCCATCTTTGGCCAAAAGTAACTTATTTTCACTAAATCAATGGTCTTATCTATCCCAAAATGTCCTCATAAGACACCATAGTGTTTCTCTTTAATAATATTTGTTCTCATGGAACATTTAGGAATGCACAATTGGGCTCCTTTAAACAAGAGTCCATTCTGAATCAGGAATTCAGAAAAATCAGTATGGTATCTGCCTACCATTTTGGTGCATACCTCAAAAATTTCTCCAAACTCTGGATCATCTGCATATAGGCATTTTAGGGAGTCAATCCCTACATTATGAAGTTGTACTTCCTTAATAAATGTGACCCTTCTACTTAGGTCATCAACCACTTTGTTTTCCACTCCCTTTTTGTGCTTTATGTTGAAGGTATATGCCTGCAACTGCTCCATCCATTTGATGTGTTTGACTCCAAGCTTTTGCTGACTATTTAAGAAACTTAATGCATGGTTATCAGTATAAACAATGAATTCTTTAGGGAGTAAGTAGTGTCTCCATTTTTTTTGGGCTTGTACCATTGCATAAAGTTCTAAGTCATAAGTAGAATACCTCTTCTTTGCATCATTTAATTTTTCTGAGAAAAATGCTATAGCCTTACCTTCTTGGCTCAAGACTACACCTATAGCCAAGTTACTTGCATCTGTTTCAATAGTGAACATATTGTTGAGGTCAGGGAGCACTAGGATTGGGTATTGGGCCACCCTATTCTTGAGGTATTGGAATACATCTATTGCTTCTTTAGTCCACTCAAATCTGATATTTTTTCCACCTTTTATAGTCTCCAACATGGGAGCACACACATGGCTAAATTTCTTAATAAACTTTCTATAAACATTTGCTAAACCATGAAATCTTCTAACATCACCTTGGTTCTTTGGTGGAGGCCAGTTGACTATTGCCTCAACCTTCTCTGGGTCCATTTTGAGTGTGCCTTGGGAGATGACAAATCCTAAGAAGACAAGTTCCTTCTTCATGAACATACACTTTTCCAATTTAATCACTAACTTGTGTTGATGGAGTCTCTTCAAAACTTGATCAACATGATCAAGGTGTTCCTCTTTGCTATGACTCTAAATCAGAATGTCATCCAAATATATGACCACAAACTTGCCAATAAAATCAATAAAAAATTCATTTATGAGTCTCATGAATGTACTAGGAGAATTACTCAAGCCAAATGACTTAACAAGCCACTCAAACAATCCCTCAGTTGTCTTAAACATTGTCTTCCATTCATCACCTGGCTTTATGCTGATAGCCTAATTTTAAATCAATCTTTGTAAAATAACAAGCAGTGCCTAATTGGTCTAGTAGATCTTCCATTCTTAGAATTGGAAACCTGTATCTTATAGTGATTTTGTTTAGGGCTCTGCTGTCAGTGCATAATCTCCACTTTCCATCCTTTTTAGGGGCTAAGACTGATGGGACAACACATGATGGACTGAGACTTTTCTGAATTAGTCCCTTCTCTAACAATTCATTCACTTGCCTTGCAATCTCTGCATGCTGAACTGGTGCCATTTTGTATGGGGCCTTGTTAGGTAAGGAGGAACTGATGCAAAGCCCTGGTCCACTAGAAAACTGAATCACCTTTACTAGTCTTTGCTTGTTCAAATCAAGCCCTCCTACCCCTTTTTATTGGAGTATCCACACCAGAGCTTTACACCTTTAAAGTTCCTCAATCTTGTTTACCAACTCATCAATATGTGTACCCCATAACCCTTCATTGTGTTGATCATTGTTTCATACATCTCCTAGTTGTGATGCACCCTAGTTCACCCAATGCACCCAAATGCACCTTCCTCACACAAAACCACTCCAATCTCTTCCCAAGGCCTTTTAATCCTTCCAACATGTCAATTATATCCTCTTGACATCCTAAAAACCAACCAAAACATTCTCTTGGTTCAATTCAACCCAAAACTCAAAACTGACCTACTTGACAGTGTTGTTTACTATTCATTTATGCACACCTTTTTGGATTTCATGGGGAAAAACTCCAAAGGACCTAGAAAAAATATTACATAATATTATTCCAAATTTTGGGGCAGCACTTTTCCCCAGAGGACTGATCTGGGCTCTTCCAAAAACTCTTTCAACTTGGAAATCTTCTCCAATGGCAAGGAGGCCTAAATGGATGGCTTAATGAAAAAAGTATAATCTAAAATTGGTATTATTCCAAAAAAACTATGGGGGAATTTAGGGGCATTTTAATTAATTCTAATTCTCCAATTATAGCCTCTAATTTGAAGGCCATCAAAAGTTATGGGGTCTGCAACCTACTGGTTAAACCACTCTGCCAGTCACATAGAGATGCCCGGCTAGGGTTTTAAACATTTTTCCTTGGAATTGAAACCAATCAAATTGAGACCAAATGAAATTTAAAATAGACTCTCATATATTTCATTTGAAACTGGTTTTAAAAATTCCCAATGGTTACATTGGAAGATATGTGGATTTAAAGTTGACTAATTCAAATTTTCTTCAAAAACAACAACCCACAGTTGGTAAAAACTCAATTTCTCCTTCGTTTCTCCAGAAAAAGACCTCATACTTGTTGAAAATTAAAGCTAAGACATGTATCCAACTTCCTATGGAGTCATATTTCTCATTTAAATCCATACACATTCTAGAAAATTCAAACACCAGTCATTTTTCAGAAAAAATGTAGTTTTTTTTTTCTTATTTCTCCAAAGTTCTTCTTTGTAAATCTCCTCAAAAACCTTCTCTTCAATTGTTGAAACAATTTTAACATGTTTCCCACCAGTTCCAACTGAATTTTGTGGTTATGGATGTTATTTTTAATAACTTTTCAAAATTGTTGTCATTTAGCAACTTTTGCAACAAATGTTGCTGACAACATTTTGCAAAACTTGCAAAACTAACTCCTAGGAACTAACCAAGGTTTATTTCCACAATATATGATGTTAACAACATCAATTAAATCTCTCCTAACACAAAACTACCCAACCCATGTCCAATTGACCATAGTTAGCCATATGATTCATAACTCATCCTAGGTCACTAGGCCTTACAATTAGGACTTATTACAATGCATAGGATTTCTTAATCCCTCTTGGTACTTGGCCAACCAAACCTATCAAAAAAAAAATTCACGGAGGTCCTCTTTCAACCTCACCATCCTTTTTGTCCTTGTCTTTGTCAGGTACTCCTGTACCAGGAACCAGGTATCAAGTCTATTTGGTGATTGATATCTATTAAGGGAGGGAGGGTTGTGGGCAGGTCACTAGCAGTGACATCATTGTATTTTGTAAGAAATTCCTTAACTTCATATAGTATAGGATCATCATTATCAGACCTTGTACTATCCTTGGGCTTGTATATTAAGACAAAGGCTTTAGTTTCAGGCTCCTTTAATACTTTTAACATTTCTTTTTCACCCATGGTTATGATAGTAGGTTCTTTCTCTATTTTGGTATTAGGCAGGGGATTCATGGTGAATATTTTCCCATCTTTAGTGATAGAGTAGCTAGTTTTTCTAAAATGGTGTGTGTCATCTACATCATGCTACCAAGGCCTACCTAGAAGGATGTAGAAGGCATCCATTTCAACAACATCACAAAGAACTTTATCTTTAAAGTCTGCTATAGAAAACTCTATCCATGCTTGTTCAGTTACTAAGGTTTGTTGAACTTTTGTTAGCCAAGAGACATGGTAAGGAAAAGGATGAGGCTCCTTAGGAAGATTTAAATTTTGTACCATTTCACAAGATACTAAATTTTCAGTTGAGCCAGAATCTATAAGTAAGTTACATACCTTCCCATTGCATTTGATCTTTGTTTAGAAGAGATTGTTCCTTTGAAGAGGTTATTGACTTTGTGGTACTTAAAGGAAGACTTGTCTCATCATCAAACATGCTCCTTCCTCTGGTTCTAAGTTGCTTGAATTTGCATTGTCTTCTTTCTTGTCCTCTTGAATGAGTTGTGCTCTTCTTTCTCCTTGATTGTTATTGTTTCTCTTCTCAGGGCATCTTCCTACATGGTATCCCAATTGATTGTAGTAGTAACACCTTAGTGGTCCATTTCCTCTTCCTGTATTTTTTCTTCCCCTATTGAAGGGTCTTCTCTCTCTATAGTTATCTCTTAAGTTTGAGTCACTATTCTCTTTGTCTCCTTGGTCAGGGGTCCTGCTGCTATTACCATTGTATCATCCTCTATTCCAAGAGGTTCGTCTTCCTCTAAAGTTCTTCCCACTTTCATTGCTTTTACCTTTTCCAAACTCTTGTTTTCTCTTCCACTTATCCTCTACCTTGAGTTCCATTTGGTAACACTTGTTTACTGTCGTAGGGAAATGTAGGATGAGTTCCTCTTGAATGGATACTTTAAGACCATTCATATATCTTTCTAACTTATCTTCTTCATCTTTCGCCACATTTGTCTTCATACATAGTTGTAGGAACTCCTCGGTGTATGAGCCTATATCCATTATTTTTGTTTTAGGCTATTCTTCCTCCTATGGATTTGTACCCCATAGTCTTCAGGCACATAGGTCTCCTTGACCAATGCAATCATTTTGTTCCATGAAGAGATCATACCCTTCCCATTCTTCACCCTCTCTATTTGGATGAAGTTCCACCGAGTTAGGGGTTCTCCCTTCAACTTGGATCTTTCCATCTTCAATCTCTGGTTCTCAGGGATGTCCTCACACTCAAAGAAGCTTGTTAAGGCCTCTATCCAATCCAAGGTTAAATCTGCATTCATCTTTCCACTAAAATTTGGTAGATCCAACTTCTCCTCCATGATTCTTCTCCCCATAGATTTTAAGGAATCTAGAAGGGGTCTCTGGTTTGCAGGAATGTTCACATCCTGATCAGGGGTGTCATCTTCCTCTTCACTCACTTCTTCACCACCAAAGGTGTCTTCTTTTCCCCTCTCTACCTTGTTCTCCAATTCTTGATGTCTTCTTGTCAAGGCTGTATTTTCTGCCCTTTGTTCTCTCATCATATTTTCTAGCTCAATGTTTGTAACCCTTGAAGGGATATCTTCATCCTCAGGAGCAGAGATAGCTCTGATACCACTTGATGCAAAGTGGGCAATAGGAAGCCTTCAAATGACTCAAAATAGGCCAATGCACCCTGGAACTCCAACTCTCTAGGGCCAAAGTGCTTCACACCTATCACAAGTGTGGGAAAGGAGTTGGTTAAGATTATGAAAACCCCAAAACCCCAAGGGAAACCTAATCACTAGGTTGCAACAATCCTACAATACCAGCTACTAAGAGTGGGTTCACAAGCACTTGACCCAAATTCTCAACAGTACCCCCAAAGTGACTTATAGGACCAAGGGTGACTTATGCTCATAGGTGTGGTTTATTTAGGTCCCTAAAAAATAGTTCCAATGGTTCTTTCACTCATTTTCAACCCATGTGACATAGTTGCTTCACAAACCCAAGACTAGGCTTGTAGCCTTTTCCCGAAGGAAAATTGACCTTAAATGAGATTCTTCCACATAACCCCCTTAAAACATTGGGGATTCAGACACCCTTTATGGCCTAGGAATTTGGAATCAAACCCTAGAACATGGAAATGAGAGAGAGACAGGATGACACACCAAATTGCTTCTGCAATTAGGGCTAATTAGGCCTCCATTTGCACTACAAGTGCCTTTTGAATGCATCCAATTCTAAAAATGATGATTGGATCATGTGAGGGTGTGAACAAGGGTCTCCTCCATCAATTTAGGTCCTCTGATCAATCCCCAAACGAGATTTATGATTGTTGTCCTAATTCTGGATTGGTGCATACATAGTGATATACACCTAGGGCATCATTGTAACTCCATCTCCATGCATTTTGGAGAACCTATCCTAAAAATTCTTAAACACAATCATATAAACATGCTTTCCACCAAGGGTCATTGAATTCCCATGGTGGAAAGAGGAATTACACTCAGTTTTCTTAGAAACCCTAATTTAGGGCCTACAAACCAGGCAGTGAGATTGCAAATTCAATAACTTTTAACCTAGGATTAATCAACACATAAAACCAAAATAAAATGGAAGAAGGTTCACAAGACAAACTCTTGATGTCATATTTTCATGCCCTCCTGTCTGTACCAATGCGTATAGATCGTTTGTTCTCGGGATTTACAGAGAAATGGTTGTATTTTATTGATTTCAAAATGCCAAATTACATCATTAGCCTAACACCCACCTGAAAGGGATTTTGTAGGCACTCCCAATGGTTACATAACATATTTGAACTAATTTAGCTGTTTGGGAGTTGTTTTACAAAAAGTTGTCAATTTTGTTCAAAAGTTGCTTGACAACTTTTGTATATTTTGCAATTTTGCATAGTTAATGGCCAAAATTGGTCTCAATGTTATTTTTGTGATCCCTAGTGGATCTAAACATGAAAAATCTAAAAACAACCTATTCCTAAGGTTTTGGACCATTAATGACCAATAGTTGACCAAGGGCTCATAGGGTGCCAAACTTGGAACTATGGTCTTGCAAGGTGGTCCAATGATTAACCCAATGTCTAATGATAACTATAGGCCTCTTAGGACCTTAATGGAACCCCCAGGTTCCATAGGAACACTTGGTTCAATCAGGGTGCTCCTGGACCATTTTTATTATGTGATTCTTATATCTTAAAATCTTGATGGTTTAAGAAGTGAACCAAGTGAGACATCAAGGACGATGTATTTTATAAGGGAGGAAGGATGTCACAACCCATTCTTTATTCAGAGATAATTGTTCAAAAGACACATGGAGGAGTAGATAGGGTTTGTGGGGAAGCGGTCTTTTAAGGAGGCTCACCGAGATATTTTGGGGGGTCATCGGGGTAGTTGGACTATTTATGGGCTGCATTGGGGGGACAATATTTTATTATGGCAAATCTGACATCTTTTTAAAGAGGGGAAGCTTCACAAGAAGGGGTAGAGGGTTTTATGTGGTGCCCATGCCTCCACCTATACTGGACAGCAACACGACTACTATGAACCACAACCCCTGTATTACTGACCATCATGAGGGCTTCCACCCCTGGCAATCAAAATGAAATCACAGAGTGAAGGTTTAGTGAGGAGAGGAGTACGCTGAATCAAAGGAATCATGATTGCTAATGTATCTCTCATACATTAAACACAAGGCATCAGGACCATTGTGGAATCTTTCGCTATATGCCAGATAATACCCACAATTGTCATTCTTGCAAATAGAGATGTTGTTCTGACCCACAAGTTGTTCTATATCAATATAGAACTATAGATCTCTCTCATGGTGATCATCTAGTTTGAGCATCACTCTTGTTCAAAAGAATGTAGAGGGTGGCTTTATTGATATCTTCTTAGACTCCTGTGGCGGCAGCTCCATTCTCACCTACGTCCATACATAGCTGTGCATATCTTGAAGCACAATGGTGTCCCTTATTTGGTGCATATCTTGAAGGACATTAAGGAATTGGTTCTTTAAAAGGTGTATGCACTCTACAAAAGAAATATGTGATGGTGATGCTTCCTGGCATGTGTGAGAAATTTTTCTATCTATGAACAGGTTTTTATAATTTTTTTACCTTCTCTGTTATTTTATTATCAAATTTAATGGCCAAGTATGAAGGACAATTAAAACTTGTGTTATTTACCTTTTCTTTTTGAAACGTTTTCTCCTTATTACTTGCCTACAATGAAGAAATGAGCTATTTATAAATTAGAAAACCAAACATAGTAGTGAAATGAGTTATTTCCTTCTTCATTACTTGATGGTCTAAATACTATTTGGGGTAAACTTGTTATGAATAGAATCATGAATTGTTGAAGTATCTTATTGAACTAGTAAATCAACCAAATTACAAGATTTGATGATATGTGAGGATGTAATCCTTCTAAGAATGATTTGAAACCTTAGAGAATCATGGATTAGATATTATCATCGAAAGGAAGAATCTCTAGGTAATCATAGTATTGAAGCATGGTGATGTTAAAGAATTTTAATATGTTTTGGAATTAGAAAACACTATCTTTTGAATATATTGTAAGCGTTTGACAAAGACTTTGCATTTTATATTGGAAGGGTGTGTGATCCTTTATATTTATATATAAATATCCTTGATATTTTAGTAATAAGAATGACCTAAGCTAAGATGATTTCTTTTGTGGAAATAACTTATGGGTTTTCTTATGTTTATTCATATTTTGTTTAAAATTCCTTTATGAAGTTCTTCTTACGAGCATTCTAGATATAAGGCAGATTGTTTTGAATAAGGTGTGAGATATCATTAGCACCTCCCAAGGGTTCTCATAGTATGACTTGATTGAAGATACAAAAGTTCACTTAGAATCATTACTTATGTATTGGGTTTTCATAGAACTTTGTTTTTAAGTGTGTTTAGTGTTTGGGATAAAGTTGTGTTACTCCTAATTTTTAAATAAAAGAGATGAAAGTCAAATCTTAATGACTAGAAAGGAGAGGGAAGTATAGACTTGTAATTTTCTTAGACTTATATAGACATGTTGTACCTATATTTCATTTGATATACAATTATGCTTCCTGGATATGTTAAATTCCCTAATTACCTTGAAGTTAAGTATACACTTTTACCTATTTATGAATTTCTTTAGCTTTCTCCATGAGTTATTATGAAACCAAGAGATGATTACCATTTGAACCAGATAGATATTGGTGAAACTTGGAACTTGACATGTTTGGATAGTTAAGGAAAGAATTTTACTTATGTTCTTTATGTATGTGGAATACACCCATGAAGCATGTTGCACTATGCCTAAGTAATAATCTTACACATCATTATCCATAATTGTGAATGAAATTAATTTTATTTAGAAATGCTTTTGGAAGTCCATTATGTGTTTATTGTAATTTGAATATGGATGTATCTTGTCACACAATTCAATTACCTCAGTCAGTTTTACTTTGTTAGACTATTTCTAGCTGGGCTGGGTATCTTTCATGTTAGGAAAGATTCTGGGGAAGCGTAACTGCATCATGGTAGGGTGGAAACACACTCTCACAATATTCTCGCCTTGATGTTTGTGTGTAGTAGGTCTCTAGAGCTCTTGTCAGGAAAATCTTCTTGTATAGTATATTTTGATTCTACAAAGTCGACCACTGGTTTATTGTATTGATATTGCACTCTTATGATAGTCAGTCGACGACTCTTGTAAAATCTATGTTCCTTTATAAGTAAAGATTCTTGTGTTTATTGCACTTCAACAGTTTGGTCGAAGTCTCTCTTTTGTATTTGTTGTTTCGATAAGTTGGTCAAATTCTGTTAATGTCTTTAATGTATTATGACATGTGATGTATTGGGGTGTTTTCTATAGTTGATCGAAACTCTTCTTTATTATGGACTCATGTGTCGCATATTCTGTTCGACAATTTTTGATCGGACCTTGTTTTCTTTCTTTGAATTTAAGGAAAATCATTTATTTTGTCGTCTTGTACATTCAACGTTCGACTTAGTTGACTGACTCTTTTGTCTTGTGGATTTTTTCGATGTGGCACAATTTGTCAAGAGATCAGTCCTTACAAAAACTAATCACCTGAATGTGATAGATGAGTCTCTGTTGTTCCTTATACTGTTGTAACCTTTTCAATCAGTCTGCCACTTCATATTCACATATAAACTTGTTTCACACATACATTTGGATAAACAAAAGTACCTTACATATATACCTTATCCAAATCAAATACCCCTATAAGTCATCTTCCATGATTTACAATAATATCAAACAATATATGCTAAGTCGGCCTCATACTGTTACTCGGGTCTAGTAGTCCACTCGAGTGTTATACTCGCACTCGGGCAATATGCTGTCACTTGGGCAACATAGTAAACTCAGGTACTCGGTCTACACTGTGTACTTAGGTGGTATTGATCACTCGAGTAATATTGATTTCCACTGTCTACTCGGTCGACACCACAACTGCTCAGGTTACTCTGTAACTGCTCGGGTTGCACTTCAAGCTGTTGGCTCGGTCAACAATGAAATGACTAAGTGCTTTGGTACTAATTGGCAACATGAATTGCCATAAGGTCTACAGATGTCACTAAATGACTAGGATTGTGTTCTTTAGATTGACCTTAATAGAATTGATTTTATCGTCTTAGAAATAATTGACAACATTATTATCTAGACATGAAAATGTTCTAGAATAATGTGATGCATGTTACAAGAAGCATCAATCAAGTTGACTTTAAAGTGAGAAGATAAATGAACATAAGAAAAATAAAATTTAAATTATAGAAACGTAAATAAATATC
>MU226020.1:648248-685275 GCA_018584345.1 Thuja plicata
CTTCAAGCTGGAACATTTATTCAATTCAAGTCTTTTCAAAGAAGTGATTTCTGGAAGTGTTTCCAACCCTAAACACTCACTTATGTTGAGTGCCTCCAGTGATCTCATGTTTTCTAAACCTTCAATCCTCTTGTGGCATTTTTCCAATTTAAGTAGTTTTAGAGAAGTGATTTCTGAAAGACTTGGAAGCGATTCCAGCTCAAAACAGTCACTTATATTGAGGTTCACCAGTGATCTCATGTTTCCTAAACCTTCTATCTTCTTCAAGCTGGAACATTTATTCAATTCAAGTCTTTTCAAAGAAGTGATTTCTGGAAGTGTTTCCAACCCTAAACACTCACTTATGTTGAGTGCCTCCAGTGATCTCGTGTTTTCTAAACCTTCAATCTTCTTGTGCCATTTTTCCAATTGAAGTATTTTCAGAGAAGTGATTTCTGGAAGTGCTTTCAACTCTGAACAGTTACTTACTTGAAGCTTGTCCAGTGATGTCATGTTTTTTAAACCTTCTATCTTCCCCAATCTGTGGCAATTATCCAATTGAAGTTCTTTGAGCGAAGTGATTTCTGGAAGTGCTACCAACTCTGAACAGTGACTTATTATGATCTTCTCTAATGATTTTACGTTTTCTAGACCTTCTATCTTCTCCAATTTATTGCAGTTTTGCAATACAAGTTTTTTAAGAGAAGTATACTCTGCAAAACTCGGAAGCTCATCTATCTCTATGCTCAGCTCTCGCAATGATCTCAGCTTTTGTAGGCCTGCTATTTTCTTAACCATGCTGCTACCATTCAATATGAAATTTTCTAAAGACACTAATTCTGCAAAACATGGAAGCTCGTCCAACTCTTTACAACCACAAATCTGCAGACTCTTAAGTTCTTTCAAGCCACGGACACCTCTGATGTCCTTCAACATCTTACAATATTCAACATTTAAGGTCTTCAATTTTTCTGGCAAAGTTTCCAATTCCCTTAAATCAGCATTAAAGACAAGGTCAAGAGTCTCAAGGGCGGGACAACTATCTCCACCAATTGAAATCTTGGACACTTTCGTTCCCTTTAGAACCATGCTCTTAAGCATGCACCATGACCTAAAACTCAATTCACTAACTGGGGTGTCCTTTATTGTTAGACTTTGAAGATGGATTAATGATTTTGGTAAACACTTCACTCCTGTATTCTCCACAGTTAAATCTCTCAAGAGAGTAAGATGCTCCAGAGAATCTGGTAAAGATTTCAACTTCTCGCACCCTTTGATTGTAAGGGTAGTTAAGGGAGACAAATTCCCAACAGAGGTTGGCAATGTTATCAAGAACTCACTCCCTATCTCTAACTTGGTTAACTTGGTTAGATGAAATATGTTTGCTGCCAGTTCCTTCAAGCTGGTCCCTATTAAATGGAGATCTCTTAAGGAAACCAATTCTGGGAGGCGCAAGTCTTCCAATTTCCCGCATTCATGAAAATTCAAATACCTGAGCTTTGTCATGTTTTCAAGAACATTTAACTCTGACTTGATGGTGAGTTTTCGACAAAACGCTAAATTCAGATACTCCAGGAGTGTCAGCTTCTTAAATGAATCTGGCAACGCCTCCAACTTGGTGCAGCTTTCCAAATCTAAGTGTCGCAATTTTGTCAACTTGCCAAAATTACTCGGCAACGATGACAGATTTCGACAGTATCTCATCTCCAGGTGCTCCAGCGATTGGAGATTACAAAATTCTTGTGGGAGGTCGCTCAATGCAGCACAACTGACAGAATAATAATTATCTATTAATATATATTTCAAATTCTTGAGCTGTCCTATTGACCTTGGAAATCCTGCCAAACTATTGCATCTCCGAATAACCAACTCTCTTAACTGCAAAAGAGCCTGCAGCCAATTTTTGGCATAGTTAGCATACAATAAAATAAAATATATTGCAAAAGATCCATTACTAAAATCAGACCATGAAAGCGAGATACTTACATCTGCATCCTCTGCCCACAAATGTTCTAGGCTCCTAGAGTTGGAAATAGCTAAAATTCTTAATTTTTTCAATGAAAGCCATGATGGAAGATTTTTATGCTCAAATTCATTACACTGAAGCCAGATGAGCTCTTTGGATACATCGCTAAGTTCCTGACTTAAAGATTCTCCATTACCAACAAAAAACTTCAATCCAAGCGAGGAGGGCGCGAGGCTCAATTCTTCTTCGTTTGTGGTTTTTATTATGATCTTCCCTTGCCGTTGAAAACAATTGTTACCAACTGCGCGTGCTATTCCTCGGACTCGTATTGCTTCCTGAATCGTCAAAGTAAATACAAGATATTTTTTAAAGCTCAATAGAACTGGAGAAGCTAGATCCCATGTCTATGATTAATAAAACCATAAAAGAAGGCATTGACTTCACCTGTTGAGGTGGAATCTTGATAACCTGTTCTGGAGACCAAAGGCGGTGAGGTGACTGTCCATTTGCAATGTCCCTTCCTAAGTCTCTCAAGTGATCATGCATTCTTATCAAACCATATTCGTCCTCTTCAACCAGACACTTACTTAAAAGCGAATCCCAACCGACTAGCGTTCCATAAAACTCTGCGTCCCATGCTGCAATAGCTGCACTTTTTCTCTGTCCAATGAACAAACAGGCTGCATCCAAGAACATCTCTTGCTCTTCCTTCTCTAGTGCATCATAGCTGACTTTGAGCCGATTTTTGATGTCCGTGTGGGGAATCTGTGAAAATTTATTCAACGTATCCTGCCAATAATCATTATCAGACTTGCCACAAAGCTGTCCCCCTAAGACCTTGAGTGATAAAGGCAGTCCATGGCAGGCTTTTAAGAACTTCTCAACGAAATCCTCGAATTCTGAAGGTGGAGACTTTAGTAAGAATGCATGCCAACAGAAAATCTGTTTGGCATGGGTGGGATTCAGAGGTTTCATTTGATAAATGGCAGATATTCCCCACTGTTTAAGAACGTTTGCGTTGCGTGTGGTAACAATAATCAAACTTTGACTACCAAGGCTATCAAGGCTCTCCTTGGGTGGTAATAGAGCATCTAGTTGGTCTATGTGATCCACATCATCTAAAACAATAAGCACTGACACAGATCTTGACAAACGGTTTTTAAGAATCTGTTTGCCTCTGTCTAGATTGTCTAAGCATTCATCTTTGGCGTCAAGGTCCTTTAAAAGTGTTTTCTGTTTATCAAGAAGCAGGCCTTTCGTGTGAGCATCTCGAATATCAGAGAGAAAACTGGACCAATGCATGGCAGAATGTCTCTGGTTAAAGATTTCCTTGGCCAGGGTGGTTTTGCCGGAGCCCCCCATGCCCCAGATTCCCACCACGATCTTTGTGGAGCCAGCAGACTGAAGTGTGCTTGTGTTGAAGTCTTGTACAACTTCATCCAGACCCACCGGATGCTTAGCAACCTCTAGCGGCACTTTGTTCATTTCTTTCATTACACGATTCACCACCTCCTTCACCACCTTCTGTTCGTCACTGAACAGCGGGAAACATCATTTTAGTAAACAGAATGGACAAAAAATTAAAAAAAGTCCTTGGTTGAGAAGATTTCAAAAGATAAAACGCGCCAAGCTTTTAATTTCAGTTAGCAATGTTTGTCAAGCAATATTTTTAACACATGCTTGAAAAAAAAATTATTATTATTTTTAATTAATTAAAACTTATATATTCATAGAAAAAACTGTTTTAATTATTACCTTTAATAGAATCGTATGGTTTTGAATATAGAAAGTATTATTAACTGTTAATTTTAATAAAACAGACATACAAGTCATTTTTCACTCTCTATTGATTCGCTTGGAGCTACAATAAATTTCATATTAATGTTTACTATTTTAAATATAAAAATAAGCATATATTGTTTGATAATAATAATTTAATTTAAAATTATAAACAATATAAGGTACAAATAATGGAAATAAGCCAATGGAGTTGTTGGAAAGTTATAGTAAATTGAAATTTTTAATAAATAGGAAGAATAGAATCATATTACACAATTTAGTATATTTACATTTTTTAATTGGAGAAGGATGTAAGAAATTTTGATAAAAATATTAAGATAAGGAATTATGTTATTGAACTTTAGAATGTAGACTCTGCAATAATCTATTCTCTTACTAAAATAGAACTACATGTCTTTGATCTTCATAATAAATAAAATGAGTAATAATTTTATTTAAACAAAAAATTAATAAATATATAATTTCTATTATGTGCACAACTTCTATGATGATTGAGCGATTTTATTTCCTCACAACCATTAGTAAGCGATTACCATAACCTAAACACAATTAAAAAGTAATAAATATTAAAACCTATCACAATTATTTTTCCATGTAGACATTCTACAATAACATTGAGACATCCAAAAACTACTATAACTGGAAAATAAAATTTCAAAAAGAAAGCATATTAATATATAGTATTTACTATACTTTTCTAAATAAAATTAAACAATTTTTAAAATAATAAATATTAGCTTTTTTTTATAAAAAAATTACATACAACTAGCAATCGCCCCTTAGTGTGCAATGGGTACAAAGAAGATACGTGAAAGGTCAAGCAATGGAGATTTTGGTCTATTTTTTGTGTACATTTATTTTATACATGAGGTTGATAGGTAGAAAAAGATACATAAATAGAGAGAGGAAGAGGGAGAGATAAAGCAAGGGAGATAGGGAGATAAAAAAAAGGAGACAAATATTAAAATCATTAAGGATCTTTCTGACCCAAACTCAATTAAAACTCCTTAACCCCCTGAATGAGGCATCTAACAAGATTAAATCCTCAAGGCACACAATTTGTTCACTAAACAAAGTCAATATAATGGAAACACTCCTACTACAAGGTAATAAAGAATATTTCACAATCGCATCTTGCCAAAGCACAATTCTTGTCAATACCATTCATTGAATCAATCATGCAACCCTTTTAAAGCATGTAGGATCAAAGAAACTTCAAGGTAAAAAATATACTACTCTTACATACAAAATCTTAACCTTTATGAACCAAAGGTTCCTTTACTCTCATTGTTAACACAAATTGGAAGATCACCTTTCTCAATAACTGATAACATCCTTCCAAGTTAGAAGGGTACTTCATCACACGTTTGGATTACTTCATCATACCTTTACCCTAATGATGATTGTGTGTTCTTTGGGAGTCTCATCCATTGAGTTGTCACTACTGTCATACTTGTTGATTCCATCTATCTTATTTATTACCATTAGTTTTTCCCTCACATCTACAGTTTGTTTCCTAGACAATAGATGACATCACCATAGAAAAGTAGAGAAGCATGAACATTATGATGAAGAATTAATTCTTGAGATATCTACTTACTGTTTATAGGAAACTTGAAGTCGTGATTAAATAAAATAGATGGTTAGGAATACTATAGTTATTAAACTTTAATTGTATAGATATCTTGAAAGTCGTGAATATCTAAAACACACATAAAAACTATATAATTAGGTGAGTACATGATGGTTGGCATGTTAATAACTATCAGTACCAATTAATGGTGTTGTTGTCGATGTCTAACTTGGAACTCACAAATATTTGTCAATTTGTGACATGGTCAGTGATTTATATATAAGGTGAAAATTGTTTGAAATCGACCATCTTGGGAGGAAAGAGATTGTGGGGAAAACTGACTGCGAATCAAAAGGGAAATTATTTGAAACACATATCATTATCATTACAGTAAGAACATAAACAGTAATCAGATGGACACTCAAAAATACTTGGCTTAATTGTTTTCTGGGAAGAGTTGACATATATTCTTACAAACCATTTTAAATAGACAAATGCTATATATAAAGAAAAATTTGAGCATTCAATAAAACTCATGTAAATAATTTATATCATTACACTGCCCATTTGGGAAAAATTATAATAATCAAAATTCATGGGTGGCTAATTAGATTTCCCCAACTTACGTAAGTCTTGGTCCTAATATAGTAAAATTGGCACAAAGCATGTGTCTAGAATTAGAATTCAACAGACAAGATAATAGAAAATCATAGTGAACAATGAAAAAAATAAGAGTCATAAAATGGGCAGTATGTAAAAAAAATGGTATGCTTATATTAGTTGATGTCATAATTAGGCATAGAAAGATTACTTGATACAAATAACAATAATAGGTTGTGTTCAATTTCAGAAGCACTATTCCAACAATTCTTATATTCTTTCTAATTCCTTCTATTCTTAGTTATTATTTATGCAGAAATATTAATAGGTGCATGCGAGAGCTATGTGGTCACAGTTGATTTATCAATAGTTTCTCCCTCTCTTTGATGTTAAGCATTAAGACAAATGGTGAAATTGTAGCATCTCTATTATCCTAATAGAGAGCTTATATGATCCACTAAGAGAATGCCAACAATACAATGGTATCATCCAATCTCGTTTGTCAATATTAAATATGACATGGTGAGGGACATTAATAGAATGATCCTAGCCAAATTCATTACCAACATTAGTTTAATACTATGGAGAGCCCAAATTGTGTGAATGACTATTGATAGGCAGATGTCAGAGTTTTTTTATCACATTGATTTATCAGTAGTAGTTTCCTATGTATGAAGGATACCAGTAGTACAATGGTATCATGCCTAGTGGTAATAGAAAAAGAGCATAGGAAATCAAAATTACAATGGAAGGGTGCACAATGTTCTGACTCTAGAATGAATAAAGGGCTACTGAAGTAGAAGACTGAACAAAAATGATAATCAATGGGTTATGCTTTCCCTTAATGATTCTTGATTATTCTTATGGTGGTCAATTCTATAGGCCAATGTTGATGGAACATTTTTCGATGTTCTTGCCCATTGAGCTGCCATCTTTGTCATTATTTCCAATTTCATCCATCCTATCTATTAGCTTTATTTTTTTAAGTTCATGTTTGTAAATATAAACTTGAACAATACATACAATCACCATGCTTAAGCTACTAGTGCACTTGTAGGAAAGGGGGAAATAGAACTAGAAAAATCACACAAAGAATTAAATTCTCTACATCTCTTTTCATTATTTATAGGAGAGTTAAATCAGTGATTAAATAGAAGGGATGGTTAGAAATAATATAATTAATGATATTTAATTCTAAACATATCTTGAAAGGCGCAACTAACAAAAATATGGTTAAAAATAGTAAATGTAAAAAAGTACAATTAGACAAGCTACCATTAGTCAAACCACACACAACCTTTTGTGGAGAGAAATGATATAAAAAAGATGGTCAATTTGTGTAATCAATATTAATAACTTGATAAATGAAGTTGGAGAATTGACAACTGATAGAGATGAGAAAGCCTAAAAAAGATCAATTTTAGATGGTAAGACGTATTTTTATTTATCTAGAAAAACTATCCAAGTACACTTATGTGATTTGATCTCTGCAAGGCATTGTTAATGAGGCACACTTGACAATTCATGGAAAAGACCATGGTTCGTGTCAATCAAATATGGCTTACACACAAGCAATGTGCAAGATCATATATGCTTGATGTCACACAATGAGGCCAAGGATGTAGCAGAAGCCTACAAAGATCATCATTAGATTAATGCAATGGAAGAGGAACTATCACAGATTGAAAAGAACGACACATAGGTATTGGCACAAGAATATTATTGGCACTAAATGGGTATTTAGAAATAAGATAAATGAAGAAGGATAAGTTGTGTGGAACAAAGAAAGGTTGATGTGAAAAGGGTATTCACAAATGGAAGGAATTGACTATGATGAAATATGTGTGCACCAGTAACAAGGTTCAAAGCAGTTAGACTATTCTTAGCATATGCAGCCCATAAGAACTTCAGAATTTATCAAATGGATGTCAAGTCAATATTCTTGAATGGTCAGTTAGAAGAAAAGGTATACATAGAGCAACCTAATAGTTTTAGTCTGAGCAAAGAACCAGATATGGTATTTCTATTGAAGAAAGCATTTTACGGACTTAAGCAAGCCCCTAGAGCCTGGTATTCTAGATTGGAAGAGTATCTACTCAAAATTGGATTCAACAATGGTACTGTAGATAGTAATCTGTATTGTAAAATTGACAACGAGGCTTCTTATTGTAGAGGTCTTTGTGGATGACATTATCTTTGGTGGAGATGACAAGTTAAGTAAAGAGTTTGTACTGGAAATGCAAAAATAATTTGAAATGTACATGATAGGAGAAATGAAATTCTATCTAGGTATGCAAATTACTCAATCAGATAATGGAATTTTCATGAATCAAGCTAAGTATGTAATAGAGATGCTAAGGAAGTTTGGACTGGATGACTTAGAACCAGTGGGAACACCTATGGTGACAAGATGCAAGCTATCAAGAGATGATGAGTCCCCTAAGATTAACCAGTCAAGGTATAAATTAATGGTTGGTGGATTGCTATATTTGACTCATACAAGACCTGAAATAATAAATGCAGTGTGTCTAGTTGCAAGATTTCAAGTTGATCCCAGGCACAATCATGAAGTAGCAATCAAAAGGGTATTTAGATATCTAAAAGGGACAATAGACTTTGGAATATGGTATCTGAAGGATAATGAATTCACCTTAGATGCATATACAGATGTTGATTGGGAAGGTTATGTTGATGACAGAAAGAGAACAAGTGGTGGTACATTCTTTTTGGGTAGCAGGTTCGTCTCATAGATGAGTAAGAAGACAAATTGAATTTACTTGACTACTATAGAGGTAGGATACATCGTTGTTGTTGGTAATTATACTCAAATAATTTGGATGAAGTAAATGTTATATGATATTGGAATTGTTTTTGATGAGCCTATTATGATTTATTTTTATAATTCAAGTGTCATAAACATAAATCTAAGAATCCAGTACAACATGCCAAGACAAAGCACCTATCAATCAAGTACCTTGTCCTGAGAGAGAAGGTGAATAATAAGGAAGTAAGATTGGAGTATGTCTCTACCAAGGAATAGATAAAAGATATATTCACAAGGTCATTGCCTAAGGATACATTTGAATATCTTAGAGGCAAGTTAGTGGTCATTACCCCTCTTAATCAGAACTAATATGCAAGAGATTCCATCAATTCAGTATGCTCTAAAGAAGAATCTTAGAACTAGATTGATGTGTGGAGGTTACTTTTCAGGGAGAGTAGTAAGCATGGTAAGGTAGATGTGTTTGATGAATAGTTGGATGTGTTTTGTGGCCCAGAGAAGGTAATATACCTTTTTTAATGATGTCAAATGGGGAGAGAGAACAATTGTGAAAAAGAATCAGGTGTGAGTAGAAAGTGCAAAAGAGAAGAGTTGATGTGAAGAGCGAGTTTATATACTTGCACATAAGAAAGAGTTTTAGCCAAGAAAAGTACTGTACATCCAAGGAGAAGAAACTGATGGAGAGAAGAGTATATAATCATATTGGACCAGTGAGAGCTTTTTCCGAGGGAGAATAATGACAGATCAAAAATGAGGTAGAAAAGTAGAGTTCGAGAGACTTCAAAAGGTATTCTAGATATTGTTGGTAGTACTATTGGTTTCTGATTGCATTATTATTTTTCCCATCAAATGTTGTCATCAATTCCAAAGGGGAGATTGCTGGCAAGTTGGATGTGTTGCCATTGATGTCAACATGTCTATTATGTAGTTTGGATGTTTGTTGTGCATTTTTTCCAGTAACGCAAGATGATTAGAAGAATGGTGAAGGAATGTTACAGTATATGAGGAGTCGCACAACTAATGGGATGATGTAGTAGTTCTCTAAATGACTCATGTCAAGAACTAAATGACTCATGTGAAGTTTCAGTTGCTGACATGATGTTTTGATCAAGTTATGATGGCATATATGAAGACTGGTTATTTTATTGTTTGCCAGTGTAACAAAGTGGCAAATAATGATTTTGTGTATGTACTCAAAATGAGATCTTTGGTTGCATAACTAAGAATTCAAAATTTTTTGTGATTCTGATGGTCTGCAAGGCATTGACAAGTATTTCAGTTGGGGGTAATAGTTTTCTTGAGGTTTTGCATGAACTACTCATAGATCTAATGATTTTGATGAATTTTATTGTTTGTTTGAGCTTCATGATGCCTTAGGATGATCTAAGATTATGTGCCTAATGAGTTGGTATCTTACATTGATCAAGGTGACCAAGTTTAATCGATTTGAAGATGTTTTTATGTTCTTAGCTGGCATGTGAAGAAAAGTTGATAAAATAGTTTATGAGAGAAGGGTAAAATGTTTTAGGGTTATGATTATGATCTTGAAGTGTTTATGAAGGATATAAGCAATGTTTGGAAAGTGCGTAGTGATCCTGATGGTTGATTTTAGCGCTAAGAGTTGAATGTTTAAGGATTAGGTTTTTGCTGACCTAGTTCTCGATCAATATGATGAGTTAGGGTTTTATTTGTGTTGTCAAGTGTGTGCGGTAGTGTTTAGAACATGGTGGAAGGAAGAGGTTGATAGTGAAGCACTTTTACAGATCTAATGAGGGCTAGATTGCTAATCTGAGTGTGACAGATAGAATTGCAACAAGGGATATGGTTCTACTGAAATGGAACTGACCAAGGCATAGGTAGATGCTATCGTACAATTGATGAATTCTTAGATTGGTGTCTAAATTGTGATTGTAAGATATTGAGACTTCCTTAGGGTTGTAGCCCAAGGCAAATTGAGTAGTGAACTCTAGGCAGTGTGCCTAAATGCATGTACATTCCTCATATTGTAATAAGTCTATACTTCTAAAAAGGTACTAGTCTTATTGTAGGTTTTAGCCCCACCATGGTTTTCACCCTAGTTTGGGTTTCCATGATAAAAATATGTGTGTTACGTTGTTTTGATGTTTTTTGATTTGTGTTTACATGTTTTACATTTTCCAAATTAGTAATAAAGATTAAAGTAATAAAGGGTTTCAAGTTTTTAAGGTGTAAGGGTTTGGATTTTTAAGTGTTTTAGGACCAACTGATTCACCCCCCCTCCCCTCTAAGTTACTTGTTTCCTATTTCCTACAAGTTTTAATTACAATTCAATAATGATAGTAAAATAACAAAGTAAACCCTTACGCAAATCTATTTGACTGGAAAACTAAAATTTTTGTCCTCACTAGAAAGCTGTAGAATTCACTCAACTATGTACTCAAATTGAAAATAGTACCATGAAACAATACCACAAATTTACTTAATTAACCTGGCAAGAGTACACAAATCAATTTTTAAAAAATGATGCAATTATCTTTGCACCTATTTTTCCACCTCACCAATCAATAACTCAAGGTAGTCGCTAGCCCCTCAAAACGAATGCAGGTTCCAAACTCAGACATCCCTTATGTCAAGGATAATACAAAAACTCTTCAAGTCACAAAACTTTGAAGCTTCCCAACCAAACAAGTCAACGGGCACCAAAGTTCAATGTATACCCACTATAGCGACATAAAGGATGATAAGAACATATCTATTCCATATATCAAACCCATTTTTAAGAACATAGATATTAAAATAGGAAATCCCTTTAAGTCAGACACACCCCAAGTGGTCACTACATCGCAAAATTTACACAACTCTTAACCAAAAAAACTCAACAACTATGAAAATTAAAAATATTCCTAACTTCTTATATTAAAGGATAATTACCACATTCTTATTACATCACACAATCTAATAACTTCTTAACCAAAGAAATCAATAGCCATGAAAGTAAAACACATTCCCAACATCTCGACAAAAATAACATATAATGGCTACACCTTAGAATTTTGCAAAGTAGATTGATGAGGTAGTCAACAAATGACCACATATGTTACAACCCTTGAAATAATCTAAAATTACAATTCCAAACTTAAACAATAAAATAATGGTAGAATTGGACACTTCACTCTGCCACCTCCACAAAATAATAAATATAACCCCCCATTACACTACAAGATACACTACATTTTTTAAAACATAATTAAAATCAGCATCACAATCACCACTGAACTCTTAACTTTTTCAACACAACTCTTTACAATAGCGTTAACCACAAAAAAAAAAATTAGTTTCCCACCCCAAACAACTTCTTCATGCAGAACATTGAAGGCCATTACACAACTCGCAAATCAAAAAGTTATATCCCCATCACACAATCGTCTCAAATTCACAAACTATTATGACACCCACCTTCTTAAATCTCCATCACAAGAACAAATAAATTATTGGCCCCAAACAACTACTCCATACAAAACATCACACACCATTACCCTCCCACTGAAACAACCAAAATTCTTGAGCTTTCTACTGATGCAACATAATATTAAAGTAACATGCAATATAAATACACAATTGCCCCACTCTTTCCATTCTAACAAATTCTCACATTCAATCTGCCGAAATTGGACAAATTTTCAGTCATGTTGGAGAATTTCCTAGCATAGACAATTTTCAAGGATGAAAAGACCAAAACTAATAGCCTAAAACAACTACGCCACATAGAATATCACACACCATTAGCCTCTAACAGAAAAAACCATAATTCCAAAACTTTCTATGGATGTGAGACAACATTTAGGAAACACAAAACATCTTGACAATAGAAATACACAATCACCTCACTCTCGATACTCCGGTAACTTCTTACATTCCTTCCACTAGAATTCGACGATATTCTGACAATGTGAGATAATTTTTGGCGTTACACAAATTTTTGAGAAGAAAAGTTCAATCAAATAGACTATTGGCTAAATAAAGTGGATACCCTTCCCACAAAGTGTACAACAAAGTACAATACAAACTCTGATAGAAACACTCCAAGGTGTGCTTGCATAAGTTTATCTAGGACACTTCTTGTTCCTAGCCTTCACAAGATCATACTCTCTCTTCTAGGATCTTCGAAGTCCTTTCTTAGTTAGCCTAAGACTTCTCCAACACAACTCTATGAGTTGATAACCTTTGTGCTTAACCTTGGGGTAACTATCAACAAAATGCTCTTCAATCTCTTACTCCTTCTTGGAAGACTCCATGTGCATTCTCAACTCCACTCCATCACAAGTGCTGAAGGGGGTGTATTCCATGTTGAAACAACTTATTACACTCCATATGATCCCATTTGAATAGGATATTAATGCTTTTACAAATGATCTCAAGACCTTAGGTGAATTTGGTCTTTTAGGCCTAATAGGTCAATTAGCCCTAATTAGTGAGTTTTTCTCACTTCTTTCCCAATTCTTCCAAATAACCCCCAAAAAATTAGATATTAAGACACCCTTTTCTAAAACATTAAGGATTTTGGTGGTATTAGGGTTCTAGGTCCTCCTTACAGTGGGTTCCTAGAATTCGGGGCTATTAGGGCTAATAGGGCTAATTTTGTGCAGTCTGATGATTTTCTACTTAGAAATCTATCTTAATAGATTGGCCAATGCCTAATCTTCCTAGGAAGTATCTGTAGGATCTCTATGCTTGTGAAACCATACTTGGTTCCATTCTCCCATTCCCCCCTGCTATTAAACACCATTAGATCACTGTCACGCACCTAACCAGATACACGAGACTCACCTAGGGTATGACACCAAAATTAACTAGCTTTCTTTTCTGAGATCCTCCTTCCATATGCAATCTATATAATGGCTTCCCTTCCATATCCCTCTGGGCTGTGATGATTTGCATGGTGGAGATCTATGGGGGATCCATTTTTCCTAAAAGTCCCTAAATAAAACCAGAAACTGTACTATTAATAAAACAATTTAATAATCTTATGAACTCAAAAAAACTTTGAAGCTAAATAAAACGTGCTTCAAACTACCTCTACTACACAAATGAAACACTGGATCTCACCATTCAATCGATCTACTAACTCACAAGCATCAAAATAGTCGACTGTATGCAAAAACCAGTAACAGAGCTTCTTCTTGCAAATTCAAATCACTCATTACATCTATCTACCTCAGGAAATGGGATCCTCCATGCCTAAATATGCCTTCCCCATGATTATAGGTTGTTACATTAACAACCCACCATCATTCTTCGAAAAGTATCAAATAATGTCAAATGTTTTCATGCAACTTTTAAAAGTTACTGTATAGTCAAAAAATGGAAGCACTTCCATTTTAGACTTGTTTAGCCTTCAGAGTAAGTGGTTTGGGGTCATGAAAAGCACCTTGACCAAGTTCCTGATCTTGACATGGCTTCCCCCCTGTTCTACCTTTTTGTCCACCATTTTTTGACCTGATTTTTGCATTCTGGGATACAGACCTGTGTTTCTAGGATTCAGGGATAGAGTCGACCTCCTAGGACAGGGTCAACCTCGGCCCTGACCTAGGACAGGGTCAACCTTGGCCCTATCCTAGGATAGGGCCAACTTCAACCCTGTCCCAGAGTCCAAAACCCGAAATCCCGCAGTTTCCCGAATGTCAGTCTTTGCAAAAAGTTTTCTTCTGCTTTCAGGTCGGCTGTTTCGGGTTCCAAAATGATTGATTCCTAAATTATATTTAATATAGGTCCTCTCCTAGGGGTAAAAGATTTAATTTTGATTTAATTATCCTATGTAGGCCTCCTTAGAAGATTGTGCCCTAGTTTCATATAAAAGGGAGCTTTCTCCTTTCATTTTCTCTAAGCATCATTGAGAAAACGAAGTTTTCTAAGCACAAGCACTCTAGCCAAGCAAGTATTCAAGAAAGCAATCAAGAAATATTTGAAGCAAGCATCCACCATTCTCAAGCATCCATTTTCATGAAGGAGATCCATTGGAGGCCATTGAAGGATTCAAGCCACAAGGTGCCCTTTTGGTGATCTCTCCATCCATCTTCTTCCAAGCCCTTTTCAAGATCAAGAACCCATTCAAGACTTGGTGTTGGAGATCTACAAGAAAGAGATTGAAGACATCCTACTATTATAGATTCCATTTTTTGAAGCATACTTGTGGATTCATGAATTTGAATCCGCCACAAGGACTTTACAAGCAAGGTGAATTTGAGTTTTTACTTTGTTATCTTTATGCAATTTCAATTATACATTAAGGTTAATTCCAAAATTGGGGTTTGACCAAGGAAAACCCCTCCCCCACAACAAACAAACCTTTTTTCTTGTAGATATAGGTTTGGGACTGTAGATATGAGACCAGATCTGGATACCCTTTTAAGTTTTCTTTCGGACAACGCGAATAGGGACACTTTCGGATCTATGCAGGACAGGGTTGGCATTTGTGGTAAAGGGTTGACCTTTTTCATAAGATGACATTGGATTAGAAAAATATTTCTGGGTTTTGTTCATCTTTGCACTCCAATTTGAGATCAACTATCAGAATTTCCAGAAATAGTCTACAGACCTCAGAAAACAACAATCTTTGATCTGTAATTTTGTAAGGTTGGTTCTTTCTCCTATCCCTTTTCAATTACTATCATTAATCATATTTAATCAATTAATTTATAGAATTTAAGATCCCCATTCTTGTTCTCTTTCCAAATAGTTGATTCACTTGTGCATTAACCCTTTTACTTGGGTTGATCAAATTGGATCTCCTATTTGTGTATTTTAGGGTGAAAGAAAGGAGCATCTTATCTTCCCCTAATCACAATAGAAATATACAATCAATATCAAACTCAATTTAGTGTAAGGTGTGAAATAGGGTTAAAGAATTCAATACACTTTAGTCTAATTAATCAATCAATCAAACCCCCTTTCCAAACTTCACATATTAATCCTTCACCCTCATTTTCAAACATTACAGTTACAAATGTTGTCATGCAACATTTTGAAAACTTTGAAAACTTTGCATAAAACAAATCCCAATGACCTCTAATCAACATAGAATGATGTAAAAACATCCTAGAGGCCTCTTTAGGCATATATATAACCTATGCTAAGCCTTGAAGACTTTTGGACCCATTTTCCCACTTTTCGGCTTAATCTAGCACTAACCACTAACAAAGCATAAAACACCTAGGTTGGATTGATCCTAGTCAAATCCACCTAGGTACACACTTGCAAGACCTTCTAAGTTCAAAAATAAACTCTAATGACTTGGTTAAGGCCAATACAAGATGAAAAAAACTAGAATTAGGGATTATCCTAGGTGCTCCTGCACCATCCTCCCTAAATGAAAAATTTCAATTGATCCTCCGATTGAGCAAGTTGGAATCAATTCCCAAATTCTTGAACTTTGTCTCCTTTATCCAAGTGGCCTCTACATCTCCTTTTCCATACCATTTGATCAGATTCTCATAGTATGTCCTCTGTCTGGTCTTCTTGTAGGCCATTGAGTCAAGTATCTTCTCTTCTCTCTTAGGTGGTTTAGGGTTCAATTTCAGGTCTTCAACCTCTTGTATAACCTCAGTAAGGCTCTGGTTTGGATCTAGAGTAGGCCCCTTTTAGAGGACTAGATTTGCAACATTGAAGACCAGAGACAATCCAATATCCTCAGGGAGCTCAACCTTGTATGCATTGTTGCCATATTTGGCCAGAATAGTACATGGCCCCAATCTTCTCATCTACAACTTATGTGGTACTCCCTTCTATAGTATTGCTTTGTTAAAATGGACCATAAAAAGATCCCCTACCTAGAATTGGACTTCCTTTTTCCTTTAATCCACTTTCTGCTTAATCTTTTCAATGTTCTCTATTAGAGTCTTCCTTACTATTTCATGCACCTCTTTCATGGAGTGTGCAAATTCTTCAGCATAACCACTACCCTTGGCTCCATCTTTCAGTTCTCTGAGCTCAAATATCCCTCTAGGGTGTAATCCATAAAACATTTCAAAGGGACTCTTTCAAGTAGTCTTGTTTACAGTATCATTGTATATATACTCCGCTTGTCCTAGGAGTTGATCCCAAGCTTGACCACACTCCTTAGTGAGAGACCTCAATAGGTTCCCAAGGATTATATTAACCACCTCAGTTTGACCATCTATCTGAGGGTGACATGCTGACCCAAAGGATAGATTGGTTCCCAATTTATGCCACAATGTCTTCCAAAAGTGACTCATGAATTTAGTGTCTCTATCTGAGACTATGCTTAAGGCTAACCCGTGGATTCTCACCACTTCCTTGAAGAATAAGTGTGCAATATGAAAAGAATCATGCACTGTCTTACATGCGAAAAAATGTGCCATCTTACTAAATCTATCTACTATGACATAAATACTATCCATTCCTTGTTTGGTCTTTGGAAATCCCACAACAAAATCCATACTTCAACATTCCCAAGGTCTACTTGGAATGGGGAGAGGTTGATAAAGGCTTGCATTAGAGGATGTTCCCTTGGCTTTCTGACACACCACACAACATTCCACATAATTTCTGATATCCAAATTCATTTTAGGCCAAAAGTAAAACCTCTGCACTAACTCTTGGGTCTTATTGACTCTAAAGTGACCACTAAGTGCACCATTGTACTTTTCTTAAATCATATTTTCCCTAATTGATCCTCTAGGGACACATAACTAACTTCCTTTAAATAATAGATCACTTTGCATAGTATATTCAAAAAATTCACCATGGAAATGAATCTTATACTCTTTACATACCTTGTATAATATCTTTGCAAAGTCTCCATCTTCTGCATATAAGTCCTTGAAACTCTCAATACCCATGCTCTGTAGTTGTACTTCTTGTATAGTCATAAGTCTTCTACTAAGTGCATCAACCACTTTTTCATGCACTCCTTTCTTGTACTTGATGTTTAAGGTGTAAGCCTGCAAGTACTCCACCCTTTTCATGTGCTTGTGACTAAGCTTGTGTTTTGAATTCAGAAAGCTAAGTGCTTGATTGTCTGAATATACCACAAATTCCTTTGGAAGCAGATAGTGCCTCCATTTCCTTAATGCTTGGACTAGAGAATACATCTCTAGGTCATAGGAAGTATACTTCCTCTTAGCATCACTAAGACTCTCTCTATAAAAATCCACTGGTCTCTCTTCTTGGCTCAAAACTACCCCAATAGCAACATTGCCAGCATCACACTCAACTGTAAAAAGTCTCTCAAAACTTGGTAATGTCAAGATGGGTTGAATGGAAATCTTCTTCTTCAACAACTCAAATATCTAGTCAACTTTCTCATTCCATAAAAACTTAGTTTTCATCCCACCTTTTATGGTGTCTAGCATAGGAGTACAAATAGTGTTAAATTGCTTAATGAACTTCCTATACTATTGAGCTAAAGGATGAAAACTTCTCACCTTTGTTGCAGATTTGGGAGTAGGCCAATTGACAATGGCTTCCACCTTGCTTGGATCCATCTTGAAGTTTCCATGAGACAACACAAACCCAACATATACTAACTCCTATTTTAGGAATTCACACTTGTCTAAATTGATCATCAGCTTTTCTTCATGCAGTCTTTTGAACATAATTTGCAGATGCTTTAATTTTTCTTCTTTAGTCCTACTAAAGATTAGGATATCATCCAAATACACCGCAACAAACTTACCAATGTAGTCCTTGAGTACTTTGTTCATCAACCTCATGAATGTAGATGGGGCATTAGATAGCCCAAATGGCATCACAAGCCATTGATACAAAACTTTTGTAGTTTTGAAGGATGTCTTCCATTCATCTCCCTCATTGACCCTAATTTGATGATAACCACTCTTTAGGTCAATCTTTGTAAAGTACTTTGCTCCTCCTAAATAGTCTATTAGGTCTTCTATCTTAGGGATAGGAAACCTAGACCTAATGGTGATTTAGTTAATGGCTCTTGAATCAGTGCATAGCCTCCAAGTTCCTCCCTTTTTGGGTAATAGGATAGTGGGTACGACACATGGGCTTATACTCTTTCTAATGAGGCCTTGGTTTAGGAGCTCTTGGATCTGTTTAGAAATTTCCTCATTTTGTTGAGGGGTCATCTTATAGGCAGCTTGGTTAGGAAGGGTAGCTCCTAGTATAAAGTCAATTTGGTGACTAATAGCTCTCTTAGGGGGTAGGCTTGCTGGTTGTCCATCACTGACAATGTCTTTGTACTCTTTAAGAAAATCTTGTACTTCCAATGGAATCTCTATCTTCTTGACTGTCTTCTTTGCATTTTCTTCCTTTGGCTTCAAAACCAAAGCATATGCTACTCCCTCTCCTTCTTCAAGAGCTTCTAGGAACTCCTTCTCACTCACAAATAGGACATTAGGGCCTGAAGTCTTCACTTCTCCTTCTTCTAACAATGACTAGATTTTAAAAGTCAGACCATCCTTCTTCAAGCAATATGCATTCTTAGCTCCATCATGCATGGCTTGTCTATCAAATTTCCATGGACTTCCAAGTAAAAGGTGTCATGCATCTATAGGTAGGACATCACACAATACTTTATCTTTATATATTCCAATTGAGAAGTCCACCCATACTTGTTCATTCACAAGGACATTTTGTCCTTTGTTCAACCAAGTAACCTTGTATGGATTACTATGTGGAATCCTCTTCATCTTCAGTTTACTAACTGCCTCCTCTGACACAATGTTATCAGTAGACCCTGAGTCTATAATGACTCTGCATACTTTTCCTATCATCTTGCATTTCACTCTAAAATGTGATCTTGTCTGGCTTGGCTCCTCTCTCATTGGTTCTTTGATCAGTGTTCTTCTTATCATTAGATTTTGTCCTTCCTCTGATTCTAGGGGTACCTCAAGGTGTTTGTTTCCACCACTAGACTCCTCTTCTACAAATTTAACTCTCTTGTCACTTCCTTGAGAAGTAGAGACTTTCTCTAGACACCTATAGAAGGATGTCCCATTTGATTACATTGATAGCATTTCATTGTTGCAAATTAGGAACCTCTTCCTTGGCTATTACCTCTTCCTCTCCAATTAGTGTTAGAGCCTCTTCCTCTATTGAAGCTTCCTTTGCTTGAACTTCCCTCTTGATATTCAGTCAGCTTATTCTCTCCTTGAGTCTTGGACTCTGAACTTCTACCACCATATCCACTTCGTTGTCCTCTATTATCTCTTCCTCTAACTCTGCCTCTGGTATTACTTGAGTCTTGTTTCTTCCTTAATTTCTCTTCCACCTTTATTGCAAGCTGGTGGCATCTTTGGATAGTAGGAGTAAGCAAACTTAGTTCATCTTGGATATTCCATTTTAGACCATTAAGGCATCTAGCTACCTTCACACTTTATTCTTCTGCAATTCTTGATCTCATGCATAGCCTTTGAAGCTCTTCAGTAGAAGAGTTAAAATCCAAGTCTTTTTGTCTAAGACTTTGTCTTCTTTTATGCAACTGAATCTCATAGTCTTTGGGTACATATGCTTCTTTTATTTTGGCTACCATAGCCTTCCAAGTAGCAATGGGTCTCTTGCCTTCTTTCTCCCTCTCATCTTGGATGAATTTCCACTAAGTGAGTGCAAACCCTCTAAGTCTAGCTTTTTCCACTTTCACCTTCTGAGCTTTAGTTATACCATCACATTCAAAGTGATTTTCTAGTCGTTCAATCTAATCTAGGACTATCTCTGGTTTTATCTTTCCAGTAAAGATAGGAACTCCTTCCAATGCCTTTCCACTCAAAGCTTTTAGTGCCTTCTGTATAGTCAGAAAATGGAAGCACTTCCATTGTAGAATATTTTAGCTTTCCAAGTAAGTGGTTTGGGGTCATGTCAAGCACCTTGAATGGGTCTCTTACTTGGATCTGGCTTTCTCCCCTGTTCTGCCCCATTCCCCACTTTTTCCAACTTGTTTCTAGAATCCTGATATGTCAATTTGAAGTCCTTTACCTCAAGGTCAAGGTCATCCTCGACCTTGACCTAGGTCAAGGTCAACCTTGACCTTAACCTAGGTAAAGGTTGACCTTGACCTTGACCTAGGTGAGGGTCGACCTCGACCTTGACCAAAGATCAAAATTTTAGATTCTTGGGACTTTCGGATGTTGGGCTTCGAGAAAGTTTAATTCCCGCTTCCGGGTCAGCTATTTCGGTCTTTGAAGTGATGATTCTTATATTATATTTAATATAGGTCCACTTCTAGGGATATAGGTCTAATGGAAATTTAGTTCTCCTATGTAGGCCTCTCTAGAAGATTGTGCCCTAGATTTGTATATAAGGAAGCCTTCTCCTCTCATTTTCTTTAAGCATTATTCATCCACAAAAACTATATGTGTGATCAATTGAAGCAAGCATCTACTCTCAAGAACTCAAGAATTAAAAGAAATTCAAGCACTCAATTCATCAAGGAGGTCCATTGCTAGCCATTGAAGGATTCAAGCTCTATAGAGCCCTCTTGTTGAAGATTTCTCCATCCACATCCATGCAAGCTTCTTCCTATTCCAAGATCCATTCAAGATCAATTCAAGATTGGTATTGAAGATCCACAAGAAATTGATTTGAGACATTCTAAATTCTATATTCTACATCCATTTGGTGCATACAGACTTGTGGATTCACGGATTCGAATCCACCACAAGGGTTTCCATACAAGCAAGGTGAATTTGTCCATTTACGTTGTTTTACTTATGCAATTTCAATTACACTTTGAGGTTAATTCCAAAACCAGGGTTTGACCAAGGAAAATCCCTCCCCCCAACAAACAAACCCATTTCTTGCAAGTACAGGTTTAGGACAATAGATCAGAGTGTGGATTTGGATACCCTTTTTGGCAAAATTTTGGGATCTGCGAACAAATTTTTTGTCAGAGCTGTGCAAGTCAAGGTCGACATTTTGGGGTCAAGGTCGACAATCTATTCGTAACTATGTTAGATCAGAAAAAGATTTATGGTTTTTGTTCGTCTCTGTGTTTCTTTTCTAGATCCACTTTTAGATTTTCCAAAAATAGCATTCTTCAAATCGATAATATTTTAAAGTTAGTACTTTCTCTTATTCATTTCAATCATTTCAAATATATCACACATTCCTTTCCATAAAATGGAATTTAAGACCTTCCTTTTTGCCCTCATTTTCACATGATTGATTCATTTATGCATTGATCCTTCCTTTGAGGTTAATCAATTTGGATCCTTCATTTGTGTATCCAAGTATAGAAGAGGAACATCTTATCTTTCCCCCTAATTTTAAACATAAAATTTTATATGTTACAAAAGCCCTCCTATTTCAAATCTTACACATCTTAAATTTCAAATATTCCATTCTAAAACCTATTCATTCTAACATCTTATTCTAGATCTGACATTATGGTGAGCCCGCGATAGACAACTCTTTCTTTTTGGTGTTAGATTTGCATCTTATGTTAGATCTTACATGCAATTAAAAGTATATTTCTTTTATGCTCTTGCATTTACATGTCAAAAATAAAAAAAATCACAACATTTCTTTAAAAATACAAAAACATTTACATTTTTCATGCTTGTAATATTACTTTGTTCTCAACATGTATGATTTTTGTTTTGAATACTTTGATGAGGCTTTTGTTACAAAAGATGATCGATCCCCTAATGAGGTACATGGAAGTGAGGATGAAAATTGTTTGAATAAGATCTCCATTGATACAATTCCTCTTTCATCCTCCTCTACAACCTCTTCAATTGACCTTTACCATAGGGTGTGTGCATGGTTACCTTAATGTTCCACTATTTACAACATTGATACACCTAGAAAGACTTCATTTAGTGTGAGTGATGTTGCTTTGTCTTCTCTTGTATTACCTTTTAAGGATATATTAGAGAAATTAGATGACTTTAATCTTTCCCTTTATGGAGATGAGTTTAAGATTGATGTTAATTCTTGTCCTAATATATGTCTTTTCTATGAGCCTACTTTAGAATATAATTTACCTTCTTTCCCCTTTAGGGATCAAGCTTTAGTGATTATGGCACTCCTACAAGGTGCTTTATTGATAGGGATGATAATCCTCCTATTTGGGATGAACCTTTGGATTTGGATGTTGATTACTCTCTTCCTCATGAAGCCATTGTGGATGATGCTACTTTTTGGGATGAACCCTTGGATAAAGACATTGGTTTATCCCCTCCTCATGAAGATGCTTTGATACAAGAGGATGAGTTATTAATGGATGACATATTCATACATGATGGTGACTCTTTTTCTAAAAAACACTCCCCTTATGCTGACATTATAGATGCTTTACCTCCATATTGGGATTCCTTCTAGTGATGAGGCATTAGCGGAAAATGATATGAATTCCCTTAATGTTATCCCTCTTAGTGATGATCTTATGGAGAATCATGATCCTACCTCATCTCCTCCTAGAATGTCTTCTTTGCTTCCTTCTTGTAAACCTGTTTGTAGTATTGAGACTACTAACATGGTTTATCCAAAACCCTTGTTGACTATTAAAGGTTGTGCTTGCATTACTATCAAAGGTAAACCTACGGAGTCTTTAGAGTCTGTCAATGATCAAGATTCGATAGTTCACACCTATCGTACAAGAAATAACCCTCAAACTAATCCGGTGGTTCCTACTTCTTTACCACCTTCTCAACCCATTGTTCCTCCTCCGCCCCATCTTCCTAGCCAGGAGTATGATTTGATAAACCAATTGTGAAATACCCCTGCCAAGATTTCTTTATGGGAGCTTCTTCAAACTTCAATTACCTACCATGAAGCCTTGCAAAAATCTCTAGAAACCCCTCCCACTTCACCTCCTAATCAAGAGAACATCAATGCCTTCATACAGTGCATGGATGCTACCCCAGGTCCTCCTGACATTGTATTTAATCAAAAGGATTTACCTTCTAAAGAAGTTCAGAATCAATATGATGCTCTTATGGTTGTTGTTACTATCAATAAGAGTACCATTTGTAGGACCTTTATTGATAATGGATCTGGGCTTAATATTTGCAGCATGGACATGCTCAAAGCGATTAAAGCCGATCTTTCAACTATTCAACCTGATAATGCTCCTATACATGGCTTTGATAACATTGATAAGAACACTTTGGGCATCAATACCTTACCTATAAAATTAGGCCAGGTCATCCTGAATACTCCTTTTCATGTTATGCCTATACCTCTTAATTATAACCTCCTTTTGGGTAGACCTTGGTTGCATAAGATGCATGTTGTTCCTGCCACCCTTCACTATAATGTCAAGTTTATTCACAACAACATGGTGTATACACTTCATGTGGATGATGCGCCAAATCCCTATTTGAATATTCAAACCCAAAATACTCCTATTCCTAATAGTAATCCTTCTTTCTATAATGCTCTTCCTAGAGATGATTGTGGAACCTTAGATTTTAATCCTACCTTTATTGGAGAGTATAAGTTTTTGATCTTGATTTTATGAAGCAACAAAGAGAGTTTGAACAATGAGCTTTTGCTTCTACTTCTAATTCCCTTCATAATAATTTTGTCACTGCTTCTACCCACTATGAATCTGTCAAACCTACTAATGATGACATAGTGACTACTAAAGTTCCATTGACTCCTTTTGATATGACTTCTTGTTATGGTCCTAGTTATCATTTACTAGTTAAACAAGGATTCCATGGTCAAGGATGTGGTAAGCATAAACAAGGAATTAAATCGCCCTTACAGAATGGGGGGCATGAGAATTATTATGGATTAGGATTTAATCGGCAACAACACATCAATGTTACCAACACCCCAAATAACACTTCAAAACATGATGAACCTATGAAGGACTTTTCCCAAGAAGTTATTTTGCCTAAACTTCTTCGTGCTAAGATGATTACTATACCTAAATGCAAAAAGAAACGTAGTCCACACTTGAAGACTCTTCCTTTTTGTTTGTATGATAGATTTCATGATCACTCTACTAATGAATGTCAAGCTTTACATTATAAGGTTAGGCAGCTCATTGATAGTAAAGTTATTTATATATCATGTGGCAATGAGTTATATTTTAATCTTGTTTTCTCTAAATAACATTTATGTTCCTATTATGGAGCTCCACATTATGAAAACAATGTTAGCCTAATCCTTCGGGGCTCATTGTCTTGCATAGTGTTGTGAGTGATATAATAGGTCCCCTTTCATCCTTGTTCCCACACTTGGGGGGCAAGGATGCCATCTCCTTATTTTCTATTTTTTTGGGATCCACTTTTCCCTTGGTTAAGCATTATCTATCTATTATGTGATATCCAATCATACATGAAATTTTTTGTTTACATTGAGGATCTATGTCCTTGATTATAACCTATTTCGTTATTTGACACTAGGTTTCCATGGTTGATAAATCTCTCACCTTGGAAATTGAATAGTGTGCTATCCCTCACAAGGGCTACTTTTTCACTTCTTGCATGATATCTCCTTGCATTCGTCCCTTCCATGGCCTCATAGGAGCTATGACCTTCTTTTCTTGGACTGGGTGTTTTCTATAGATATTGTCTTTATGTTGAAGAAGGATTTATCCTTGTTCTTTTCTTTCCTTAACATGACAAAATAGTATGTACTTTGCCATCTTAATGAGGGGGGCATATATACAGCCTCCCTCATTCTATATTATGCATTTTTGTTCTAACATTTTGTTTTGCAGCATGCTAAATCCTCTGAAGGTAACACACATAAGTTGCTAAATCTTGAAGAGATACGCATTCAATTACAATTCAATATGCTAAATCCTCAGAAGGTAATGCACATAAGTTGCTAAATCCTAAAGAGATACACATTTTACAAATGTATTTCATGGTGATATAAGAATATGGATCCATGGGTACTTCATAAAAGCTATCAGAAGATGCACTACATACATGCACAAAGCCGCCAGAAGGCACACAACTTTATGGGGTGACTATCAAGTGATTTCTTGGTGGGCCATCCTATCCTTTTTGTGGTTCATAGTGAGATACACACATCTTACTAGGCAAGGTAATCACACCCTCTCTCTTTTCCTCCTTAACTGGTGATATCTCTCTTATCGTGATCTTAGGGTTGATAAAGACTTAAGTCCCTGAGGGCTTGAAGATTCCTTTGTCCCTTTTGATTTCAATAAGATTATCTTTTCTTCATGATCTCCTTTACCAAGAGTTTGCATTGATTCCATACTCTTGCTAAAGTGGGGGCTAAATGTATAGTTAGAAAATGGAAGCACTTCCATTATAGACTAGTTTAGCCTTCCGAGTAAGTGGTTTGGGGTCATGTCAAGTGCCTTGAATGGGTCTCTTACTTGGATCTTTCTTTCTCCCCTATTCTTCCCCATTCCCCACTTTTTCTAGCCTATTTGTGGCATCCTAATCTGCAGATTTGAAGTCCTTGACCTTCTGGGTCAAGGTCAACCTCGACCTTGACCCGGGATCCAAATTTTAGATTCCTAGGACTTTTGAATGTCAGGCTTTGGGAAAGTTTAATTCCTTCTTCCAAGTCGGCTGTTTTGGTATTTGAAGCAACAATTCTTAAATTATATTTAATATATGTCCACTTATAGGGATATAGGTCTAATGGGAATTTAATTCTCCTATGTAGGCCTCTTTAGAAGATTGTGCCCTAGATTTGTATATAAGGAAGCCTTGTTCTCTCATTTTCTCTAAGCATTATTCATCCACAAAAACTCTATGCATGATCGATTGAAGCAAGCATCTACTCTCAAGAACTCAAGCATTCAAAAACATTCAAGCACTCAATTCATCAACCAGGTCCATTGGTAGCCATTGAAGGATTCAAGCTCTATGGAGCCCTCTTGTTGAAGATTTCTCCATCCACATCCATGCAAGCCTCTTCCTATTCCAAGATCCATTCAAGATCCATTCAAGATTGGTATTGAAGATCCAGAAGAAATTGACTTGAGAAATTCTACATTCTACATCCATTTGGTGCATACATAATTGTGGATTCACGGATTTGAATCCGCCACAAGGGTTTCCATATAAGCAAGTTGAATTTGTCCATTTACTTTGTTTTACTTATGCAATTTCAATTACACTTTGAGGTTAATTCCAAAACCAGGGTTTGACCAAGGAAAACCCCTCCCCACAACAAAAAAATCCATTTTTCTTGTAGGTATAAGTTTAGGACACTAGATCAGAGTGCGTATTTGGATGCCCTTTTTGGCAAAATTTCAGGATTGACGAATAGATTTTATGTCGGAGCTGTGCAGGTCAAGGTTGACATTTTGGGGTCAAGGGTGACATTTTGGGGTCAAGGTCGACATTCTATTCGAAACTATGTTAGATTGAAAAAATACTTCTGGGTTTTGTTCATCTCTGCGTTTTTCTTTTAGATCCGGTTTCAGATTTTCCAGAAATAGAGTATAGACCCCCGAAAACAACATTCTTCAAATTTATAATATTTTAAGGTTAGTACTTTCTCTTATTCATTTCAATCATTTCAAATATATCACACATTCCTTTCCATAAAATGGAATTTAAGACCTTCCTCTTTGCTCTAATTTTCACATGATTGATTCATTTATGCATTGATCCTTCCTTTGGGGTTATTCAATTTGGATCCTTCATTTGTATATCTAAGGATAGAAGAGGAAAATCTTATCTTTCCCCCTCATTTTAAGCATAACATTTTATATGTTACAGAACTCCTCCTATTTCAAACCTTACACATCTTAAATTTCAAATATCCCATTCTAAAACATATTCATTCTAAGATCTTATTTTAGATCTTACACCTTCAAGAATGGTTCTTTGGTGAGAACAAGGTCAGCTTAAGGTACCTCATCATCTAAGGCTATCTCTTTACTGTTCCCTTCAACTTTATCTTTCACTTCCTCAGTCTTTTCTTCCACTTGGTCCACTTTGTGTTCTAGTTGGGCCAATCTCTCTCTGAGAAATCTATTCTCTTCTTCTTGCTCATCCACTTTCTTTGCCAACTCTGCATTTGTCACCATTGTATACTCTCCTACTGACTCTTTTGGTTGGAACATTCACCACAAGCCAAACCTTATTGGCTCTGATACCAATCTTATAGAAACACTCCAAGGTGTGCTCGTACAAGCCTATCTAGGACACTTCTTGTTCCTAGCCTTCACAAGATCCTACTATCTCTTCTAGGATCTTCCAAGTCCTTACTTAGCTAGCCTAGGACTTCTCCAACACAACTCTATGAGTTGATAACCTTTGTGCTTAACCATGGGGTAACTATCAACAAAATGCTCTTCAATCCCTTACTTATTCTTGGAAGACTCCAAGTGCATTTTCAACTCCACTCCATCACAAGTGTTGCAGGGGGTGTATTCCATGTTGAAACAACTTCTTACACTCCATATGATCCCATTTGAATAGGACATTAATGATTTTACAAATGATCTCAAGACCTTAGGTGAATTTGGTCTTTTAGGCCTAATAGGTAAGTTAGCCCTAATCAGTGACTTTTTCTCACTTCTTTCCCAATTTTTCCAAATAACCCCCCAAAAAAATTAGATATTCAGACACCCTTTTCCAAGATATCAAGGATTTTGGTGGTCTTAGGGTTCTAGGTCTTCCCTACAGTGGGTTCCTAGAATTCAAGGCTATTAGGGCTATTTTTGTGCAGTCTGATCATTTTTACTTAGAAATATATCTTAATGGATTGGCCAATACCTACTCTTCCTAGGAGGTATCTATAGGACCTCTATGCTTGTGAAACCATACTTGGTTCCATTCTCCTAATCTTTCCCCTGCAATTAAACACCATTAGATCACTATCATGCACCTAACCAAATACACTGGACTCGCCTAGGGCATGACACCAAAATTAGATAGCTTGCTTTTCTGAGCTCCTCCTTCCATATGTACACTTTTCAATGGCTTCCCTTCTATATCCCTCTAGATTGTGATGAGTTGCATGGTGGAGATCTATGAGGGAGCCATTTTTCCTAAAACTGCCTAAACAACACTAACAACTATACTACTAACAAAACAATTTAATAAACTAATCTAATGAACTCAGAACAACTTAAAAGCTAAAAAAAAAGTGCTTCAAACTACCTCCAATACACAAATGCAACACTATATCTCACTATTCAATCCATCTACTAACTCACAAACATTAAAATAGTCGATTGTATGCAAAAACCAGTAACAGAGCTTCTTCTTGCAAATTCAAATCACTCATTACATCCACATGCCTCGAGAAATGGGATCCTCCATGTCTAAATATGCTTTCCCAATGATTATAGGTCATTACAATAACAACCCAGCATCATTCTTTGAAAAGAATCCAATAATGCCAAATGTTGTCATGCAACTTTTAAAAGTTGCAAATGTTGTCATGCAACATTTTGACAAATTTGACAACTTTGCATTAAATAAATCCCAATGACCTCTAATCGACATAGAATGATGTAAACACATCCTAGAGGCCTCCTTAGGCATATTTCTAACCTATCCTAAACCTTGAAGGCTTTTGGACCCATTTTCCCACTTTTAGGCTTAATCTAGCACTAACCACTAACAAAGCATAAAACACCTAGGTTGGATTGATCCTAGTTAAATCCACCTAGGTACACACTTTCAAGACCTTCTATGGTCAAAAATAAACTCTAGTGACTTGGCTAAGGTCAATACAAGCCAAAATAAAAATTGGAATTAGGGATTAGCCTAGGTGCTCCTGCACCAAACTCACACTGCCAAAACTCCTTCTAATATCAAAAAGTTTATCTGCCATGATCTATCATCCCTAACACCACATTTTTACACACAACATGAGCACCATAAGATATTTTCATGTTGGATATTTTTTCCTTTTAACATATATCCATCCAAGAAATTGTTGGGTGTGGCCATAGAGTTATAGTGCATGTCATCAGGGGGAGAATCAAGCCTTAAATCTTCAGCCCTTGATGAGTTAGCAAGAGCCTTATTCGAGATATCTTGATCACCCAAAACTTTAGTATCAAAAGGCGCATCAGAATGGGTTGAATGTAAGATACTAATATTCCCAACTGAATCCATATTGGATTCTGAAGGAGCATTATTGCTGGAAATAAGGAGAGGGGCCTTAGAACTCATATTTTAAGAAGTGCTAGGAGTTGAATTTGAATTTTTTTGAAGGGGTCTATAAAGTGCATGTTACAGTCAATGAAGAGATCATGTAGTGGTGATATTCTACACCAATCCAACATGTGGGCATGGATTGAGAAGATGGGGAATAAAAAATAGAGCTATTAAATTTTGTGAATTTGGATGTGAGTTTCTCACTAGAGTAACACCTTCTACACCTGAAGGAAACCTGTTCATAGTCTATCTGTCGATGCCAACGTCTCTTGCCAATTTTCAATGAGATCTCAGTAGAGAGCGCAATGGAGAGATCCATCTCAACACAAATTTGGTCACAAGTGGTTCTTGCATAGTTGATTTTTTCTTTAGAAGCACATAAGTAGTTTCCCAAACCTTTTCTAGTAGTTTGAAAACACTTAATTTCCCAAAAATGAATTGGAAGGTATGGAGTAATTGGGACCAAAGAGATGCAAAAGTAAATATCTTTGTGCAAGGATCAAAAGAGGGATACCAAGCCTTCAAACAAAAGAGATCTCCTTGTAACGTCCATAAGACATTCTTTAACACCATGACCTTATCCTCTCTAGACTCAAATTCCAAGATGAAGAAACCCCTTGCAAGGGGAAAATATTGATTTCATCTTCTAGGTAGTCTTTCCATTGAAGAGATCCAATCATGCAACTCACACGACTTGGGTTAAATTTTAATGAATCTTCATATGAGAGCATTATCTTGGAGGAATTCCTCTCGGTCATGAATAGGCAGATTGATATAGATTTCTAAAATTTTCCCATAGGGAGGTAGATGGATAGTAGAACATGATTTTTTGGCTGGTAGTTGCAACCCCATCAACCACTTTACGCCAGTCCATATCTTTAGGCTTATGTAAGTCCCCAAGCCCTCATGGAGTTGAGCATGGAATGTGAAAAATCACAGTCCAAAAAGCCTTGAAATTCCCCAGAGCTAGGTGCCACAGGCAAAGAAGATGAAACCCTCGCATCCAAGAGAGAAGAACACCCCAAAATACCTAGACAGGAGGTGCAACAATAGGGAGGAGGACATTAGGCATCCAAAACCCTAGAACATGTATGCATTACCACCACAGGGAGAGGGACCATCGCAACACTAGAGCCCCAATAGTAATCAACATCGTTGCCATCCTTAGACCTATCACCATCCTTCAACCTACTGCAATTTGAACAAGCAAAGGAAGAACCAGAAACCATATCGCTAACAACAACAAGAATACGCCATGTTATCTTGTATTATTTTATATTTATTATTATATTTTTTATTGATAAAAAGTTTATATATTTATATTAATTATTCAAAAAGTTACATAAAATATAATAGGTTGACCATAAATGCATAGAGAATTTACACCTAGTTTCGCCTTATTGCAAAAGAAATGACCTCCTTTACCAATCTTCATTAGAAATACTACACTTCATATCTACTTATAAAAACTAATAGAGACCCCTTTCGATTCTTCGAGTGTACTAATTATAGTATAGTCCAAACTATAAACAATAATGAATATTTCTACAAAATTGAAAAAAATTACAAAATCTTGTTTGATTACTCCTTTCTTTTCCTCCTATTCAGATTGTTGTTCTCGCTGCTCCTAATAGTCAACCTTGGAAACTTTCGATTCTTTCTTGCATTCTATTTCCTCATCAGAAGCTCCTACTCGAGAAGCATCTTCCCATTCCTGCACATACATTTTGATGAATTTCCAGCCTTTCTAGGTTTGAGCTTGTCTAAACTCCTTATCCTCCGTGGCACATAAGATGAAGAATGGATATACAGTAGGAGTGCATTCAGCTACATGCAACCATGTCCCCATACTCACAGGGAATGGAAACATCTATAAAAGAATTGGCATTCCAACACCATTCTTCCTTCATAAACAACTCCAAGACCTTCCTTGCTTCTTCCTTGTCTCCTCATTCAAGACGCCATGCCAAAAATATTAAGGCTTACATCTACATTGGTGCGATTTTTGGACTCTGATTTCATGTATTTGTCCCCAATAAAATCTTGATGATTTGGAAGAACATGGGGTCGTCAATCTTGAAAATCTTCTTCAAACGATCATCAGAAATTTGCCCCATAAAAGCCAACTGCTAGTTCTTTGTGTTGAGACTAAAATTTGACTTCGTCCTTTCTGCTTTGGCGATTACTAATTTGAATTGTCTGGTCTACAACTTCTTCAAAACCCATTCTGTTAATCCCCGCTGCCTTTGCTCGCAAGCTTCATGCATGATAAAAGGAAAGGAACACCACTTTAATGTGACTCTATTGCGTCACAATTAATCAAATTTAAATGAGAATGGATTTCCCATATCTCCACCGCACTCCTCATACCATTCAAGCTCCTACCAATTGACTTGGAAATCGTCATGGTAAGCTTCTTCTATATTCTACGAAGCTTTGGATGCCGAGCTTGCTATACTATCTCCCATTGAAATGCCCTCCTATAAGTTGTCAACTTTTATTTAATGATTTTGTTAAGTTTATAATCTTGTGTTGTATTGTTAATGATTGCATTCGTAATGATTTGTGGGTCACCTTCTAAATCAATTTTTCAATCTTCAATTCGCTTGTTAAGTTTATGGTGATAAGTAGAAGAAAGTTAAACCCTTGAAAGCTCATTAATGGACACTTTTATTATTATATAATTATATTTCTACAATTTTCTATATTTTTAAAATACAATCTATATAAAATATGATAATATTTTATTTAGAATTATTATTATATTAATATAATTACAACTAGCATACCTATCCTTAGAGGAATATAGATAAAGTACACCAAAAAAATCATATTTTTTCATTAGTCCACTAGAAATATTATTATATTGTAATTAATATTAAATTATTTATAAGATGATTATAGTATAATTTTACTATATGTTTTATTATATTTTTACATTTTTATTAAAATACATAGAAAAAAATTGAATACCAAATTATTATTATGCTATTATCTTTCTATTAAACTCTTGACAAAAGAAGACTACATTGATTATTAAATTATCATAACATTATATTTTATTTCATATTGTATATCATACAAGTGTCACAAACACAACAAATTGAATGATAATGTAGCACCACACTTTGAGTATAAGCCTTCAAAGTATTAATATATATTATATTTTATTTAAATTATTTAAGAATATTAACACAATTTTCATAAAAAATATAATACTAATATTAATAATAATATAATAAAAATAATATTATTCTAAATATATGAAAATAATAAGATACTAAATATTATGATTATTATTTTTATGTAATTTTATTATAATTAATTTTATATTATATTGAATATAAAATATATAAAAATATTAAAATTATATTTAATACTTTATTCCAAGTGACCGTTAAGATACCAATTAGTCGATAGACTTTGTGATCTTTTTGACCGAACAAACATAATGCTGAATATGCTTGCAGTTGCTGCCAACCAGCCACACCAACTCGTATCGAAATGAAGTTACAAATTTTATTTAATTTGAAAAAATAATCCATGTGCTTCCATGTAAATCTTAATGTGGCTACTCTAGAAAAACCATCACAAAAGCTAAAGAACAATTGGGCAGCTTGTTGTGATTTGACGTGTCTTTGCCTGAACAAAGGAAACCAGATTTGGTGGTTCTCTTTCTTTTCAGCGTGTAAGGTAATATACGGTCATAGGAAGAGGAGTTAGTCCACTATTCTTCTTTATGCTATCAATTTATTTGACAATTTGTTTAATGTTCTTAAATAATTTAAAGAGATGAATAGTCCATGGAGTACCTAAAACTAAACTATTTTCTCATGCATTTGTCACAAAACTATTCAGAACTAGGCTTTGTAAATATTGTTCCAATGGTATTCAAGATAGTAGAATGTATAAGAAAAGGTATGATCCAGGTTCCTTTTCGCTTTGATAAAATCATGAAGAGACACTATTTATTTGATTATTTCTACCACATCTTACCAGAAATGAAAGTAGAGACTTAAATTTGATTAAAACATCTTCAATAGAAGGGTTTGAATAAGGAGACACTATTGTGAATTCAAGATCCAATTGAAATATCCTAAATTCATCAACGGTCCCAAACAAGTTACTTAACCTATCCCACATTTTCTTAGGAGTTAAACAATTTACAAATGAAATCACAAATTTTTAGGTATGTGGAGCTCAATAATGCTCATTTCCTCACCTAATTTACAAATTTCTTATGCTCCCTTATGCATTGCATTTGTTGATTGTTGAGTATTTGTCATAAACCTTAAATACCTTAAATGCTTGAAGAAAATTGTTCATACTCCTTTGTGCATTGTGTTTGTTGATTGTTTAATATTTGTCATAAATCTTAAATTCTTAAAGAAAATTATGTTGTAAGAAAATTATGTTATGCCTTAATTTTTTAGGTTTGAAAATTATGTAAGGTTAACAAATCAATTTGTGGATCCATACTTAGGACATACATAAAGACATCTAAATTGTGGCTTATGAACCCCCAAATTCAACGGGAAGTGTAAAATGGGCCCTCTATCCAAAGCAATAGAACACAAGTTGATTATATTTTATACAAACTAGAATTCTAAAGTTTCTGTTTATAGAACACAATTATTCATATAACTAAAATGCTATTAAAAACTTAAAATTGTACAAATAATTGAAACCCTTGCAATTTTTTAATATTTTTTTTAACAAATTGTTAAATTTCATTACATGTGATGAAAGTTACGGCCATTGAAATTTAATATAAAAAATGAATTTGGAGGCTAAATATAGTAAAAAAATAACACAATTTGGGAGAATGATCCTCACTATTGTCTAGTGGATGGAGCCAAATTTCTAGCTCAACTATTTAAGTTAGAAAAAATCTTCTAGTTTGAAAGTTAAGTCAAAAAGAAAATAACACTGGGCAATTACAATAATTGGTAGCATAAAATGATAATTATTTATTTAAAGTTATAGTTATTAACAATATTAGGGATTAGTATTATGGTTAACTATTGGAAAAATTCATTAGTTGTTAACAATGACACTTAACATAAAATAATAACATGTAATATTAAGATTATAACAATATATAAATGCATACACTTTAATAATAAAATTGTAAAGTTTGTCAATGGGCCCTTGGTCTACTGGTGAAGTTAAATGGTTCACAAAGAGCCCACCAGGGATCAAGTCTTGCCAAGTGCAAGGCCCGACATCATAAGGGATGAGGCTGGGATCGTGCCCTAGGTGAATTTGGTAGCGTGGATGCTCCTCAGTCCTTGGCTCTAAGCTAAAGAGGCACGTGTGGGCCCGTATCGGGTTCCTAAACCCTCCATCAAAAAAAAAAAATTTGTAAAGTTTTTTTTTGGGTTGCGCCAAAGGTATCTCCGTGACCCAGCTTAGCGCTCAACCCGCCTTACCTTGGTCTTACTTGCTGCCAATTTGGGGTCAAGAAAGGGCTAGTTGGGGTGAGACTAATCCTCTGAGGATGTACCAAGCCGTCCACAAGCCAAGTGCATAAAAAATAACATTGTAAAGTTATTATTAAGAAAGAAAATTATATAGAGGCTAACTAATAATTATACAGAGGCCAACAATTAATCTTAAAGTTCTTTTATTTTTCTTATGAGGGCAATTTCAAAAAAATTGATTGGTAAAAAATGTTGCACTACATCTATTACTGGCATGACCTAACTTTGGTTCAACACACAAAAGAATTTATTATTGCCCTCATTTATAAATACTATGGCCTATAAGAGCAACAATTAAATGGAGAATACTAAAAAAGATTGTTCGGTGAAAAATGTTGCACTACCTCTATGATTGACATGACCTGTTTTGGTTCAATGCACAAAAGAATGGACAATTATTGAAAATGAGTCTTAAGATGTAGGGTAGCTAGTGGCTATCAATAATGGCTAAAGAAACAAGAGGACAAAAAGACATAGCAAGGTCCAATCAATCCTATAAAGATCTATGGTGACTTGTGAGTAGATCATTTAGGGCTAGAAAACATATGTTAATGAAAATACCTTATATTTTTCCATCATAGAAGGAAGACATGGTAGCAAAATGCTAAAAAAATACTATATTTTGAACTAAGAAAATCTATAAATGTACAAAATTCTATATATACCATATAGTATTTTCATACAGTGAATGCACAGGCCTAAAATGTTGTACAAAAAAAGATAGGGAGAAAATTAAACAATTTGACAAGGGTTTCTAGCCGATTTGGACCTTGTAATAGAACATTATGTTCATTTGGCTATATAGCATACCTATGATAAGATTAACTATGTGATTCAACTAAAATTAGGAAAATAAATATAATTCATGACTCTGATACTAAGTAGTTAGCTACAAGCTAACTACTCAGCCCTATGCACTTCAAGATTAAAGGAATAGTATTATTTTCATTGCATTGAGCCTATTTAATTAAGTGTCTAATTTTTTTTAGATTGAAACCATGACAAGCACATCCCAATCAACAATTAGTTAGTTTCAAGCTACCTACTCAGCTCTATGCACTTTAATATTAAGCATGAATAGCATTATTTTAATTGCATTGAGCCTATTTAATTTAGTGTCCTTGAATATTTTAAATAGTATACCAATCAATAATTAGTTAGCAACAAGCTAACTTCTCAACACTATGTACTTTAAGATAAAGATAATAACATTGTTTTAATTGCATTGAGCCTATTTAATTTAGTTCCTTTCAATGTTTTTTAGGATTGAAACCATGACAAGCATATCCCAATCAATAATTAAGAAATTTAATGACACTCGTTATGAATTGTGGAAATCTGAAAAATATCTATTAGATAAGAGGCTTCAATGGAGAGATGTGATAAAGAAAGAATAACCTATATAAATGCTAGATCAAGACTAGATAAATCTTGATTAAAAATAATGCTAAAGAAACCATCAAGTTGTATTTATTTATTTCTATCCTCTTTAATATTTTTGAGGAAACACCTACCCATAGTTTGTTGATAATGATATGTAAAATGTATATCAAGCCAAGAGTATAGTAAACTAGCTTTATTTCATAAGAAAATTGCATCCATTGATAATGAAGTAAGGAATCTTGATAGATTCTCATTCACCTTCTTTTATTATAAAGTTGAGTTAGTTAGAAAGTATTGATTCAAATCTTGCTAAGTACGATAGAAATATTATTCTAATTTTGTCTCTGATTAAATCATGGGAAAATCTAAGTATTGCTATTAATAAGTGGCATTGTAAATTCTAAGGGCTTGTTGTCACTTTCCTATATATATATATATATA
>MU226020.1:685379-702003 GCA_018584345.1 Thuja plicata
TCTAGTAAACACCTAAAGAAATAATGTTACAATAAGGAAACATAATAAATTTTAAGATAAATCTATATTAAAAGGATAGTTACAAACTCTTAGAAAGAGAAAACTAAAATGTTGGAATTACAGGAAATGGAGCCATTTGTAGAGGGAATATACAAATGAAAGTTCTTTAGGGGGGTGATTCAACCATTGAAAATTCCTTTAATAATGACATCTTTAATGTAAATGGAATTTTATTTTTTCTAACATTACTACTATTAAATTATGGCTTATTTATTTAGGTGCTTCATACCATATGAAAGTTCAAAAGGAATGATTCTCTTAGTTAAAAATTATGATGAAGGTGAGGTATTCCTTTATGATAACGCACATGGTATTATTGGTAAAGAGAAGCACAAATTACAACACTTGGTCATAATTTTCTTTCTACATCTCATGGGATAGAACTAATGGTGATATCACATCAAAATGGATGGGATAATGCTAGTAAAGGCCTCATTTCATCACCAAAGTCTTTCAATCCTTTCAACTTAAAATAATCTTGAAAACTCTCTAAAGAGATGCAAGAGTAAAAAACAACGAAACATTAACAAATGATCTCTTAGAATATTGTGGCCCTAAGAGTTTTTTTGGTTACATCTATAAGTGGATTTATGACCCAATTATCATAGCATATCTTATTCTCTCTCAACCCTAAAGTATTTGACCATGTCAACAATAAATACATATTCTTGAAATGTTGTGAGCATTGGTGTTTAGTGTAAGGGTGCCAAGTGTTGTATTTTTTCTACACCTAATGAGACTAAGTCAAGGGTACAAACACATTAGGTGTGTGGAGGAATCATAGTTGAGTTATATTTTATCATTGAAGTCAGATGCAGTCAAGGAGATTGGGAACTCCTAGATTCGAACCAATCCTTGCAACTAGCGTCACAAAATAGAAGCGAAAAGATAACAAGGAAAATGAATGCAAGATCAACCTCCTTATTATCATACAATCAGTTGAATGAATAGCTGCAAGAAGTGATACATTGCAGGCATACAAGCCTGATTTGAACCTCCAATAGGTTATCTTTTTATATGATATATAATCAGAAACAACTAAATGAACCTTCTATAGGTACTTTCTTTAATCCGATCTATATCTCAAACTGCTATAGGTGCTAAGGTTATTTTATGCTCTATCTCTCTCCTCTATCTTATAGAAATCAATTACAAGAATATATAATGCCTTCGCAAACACCAGGTTGGCCAAGAAACATTATATTTCCCCTTACGTATTACACAAATAGGTCAGGAACCAAAATCATAAGGATCTTTATCCAATGAGTGGAACATGAATCACAATCCCTCAAGTAGGTTGGCTACAAATGTGACATCATCAAGAAATGAGTTGTTAAGCTTTACCGATCAGAAAAACCTTCTTGAGATCAGAAAACACAAAGATTGGCTGGAAACATGAAGAGAAAGACAGTATTGCCAAGAATTTGCAAAATATCATGCGCAAAGAAACCACATGATGTGTGAACCCAGGAGAATGTCCAACACGAAGCCACAAACACACTATAAGGATAGAAGCCGCCAAATATATACACATAATGATTGCAAAAAGAAACACTAAGACTGATCAATTAGGAAAATAGGAAAGCAAATATTTTTGGTTGATGCAAGATTTCCAAGATCCCAAGATGCTCCTGCATTAAAGTCTCCTAGACCTTTTGGGCTATAACAATATAATAAACTGTCTTCAGAGACCTAAGAGGAAAATTATTTTGAATTTGATAGAATACTTATAAAAAAAATGTCAGAATTGAAAATGTTTTATTTTCTTATAGGTGGAATTAGAGTTAAAATACAATAGCCTATATCAAATTTTCTCAACTTTGTATGTTTTTATTGTAGAAATAATATATTCATTCTTGTATTAAACATTTTTATGTTTAGTGCAAGCATTTAAAGAGTCATAATTTTATTTTCATGCCTTGTGAGAGTTAGTGAGGGTGTGAACATGTGTTGATGTGGGAAAGGGAATGCTCATAGAGGCCTCATTTCAATTCCAAGGTCTCCTAATCACTTTCAGCTATAATGACCTCTAATAGTATTTTAAGAACCCTTAGAACAAAATACTATCAAATATTGAGGGAACATTTTGTTATACACCAAATTTGCACCCTATTAAGCGCTTGAGCATAATGATTTGGTATAACATGGGAATCACTTCCAGGTCGTGGGACCTATGCTAACTGAAGTGGAACCTCTGGAGTCTAGGCTGGTTCCTCTTGGATAATCACCTATTTTTTTCTCTTTTAAACATAAAAAGTAAACTTGAGAGGAAAAGGGGAAGAAGGAGAACTGAAAGGGAAATAAAGAAAATTTTTACCTACAAGGTGATGCATTGAAAGAGACGTGAATCACAATATAATAACCAAGAACTAGCATGAAATTCATGAATTAAGACAAGTATAACTTCCTAGATAGGTTTGCAAAAATGTGTTTCATAGAGAGGTCTGAAATGAAAAGAGGTTATTCAAGGAAAGAGAACATTTCACAAAAAATAGCATATCCAAGGAGATAGACACAGAATATGACCTGCAAACAAACATCCACTCTAGCAAATAGGCACATGAATGAGACAAAGATAACAAGGGATGAACAAAATCCACAAGATTGGCCTTATCAAATCATCCACAATAGTACACAAAGATGCAGAAAAGAAGGAAAAATTTGGAATAACTCACAACTTCTTCGATACTCAGCCATTATATTATGCTTCAGAAAGAATCCCAAAATACATGAGAACCTGAGGGTAGAAAAAATACCACAGAAAGTCCTGTATAAGCCTTGGAAGACTAAGAATTACAAACACATGAAAAGTTTGAGGACAAAGAAAATTTCATAGAAAACTTCTTACATAATCTAAACCCCCCTTACAAAAGATCAAAAAACTACTTATATACAACCTCCCCTAGCACACAGGTTCATGAGTCAATTCATCAATCAGATCAGGACAAATTAGGGTTACAATAGATATTCTATAAATAATTTAGAAACCCTAAAATATTCAAGTCTGCCATTAAATGCACTTTGAAAATATCTTAGACGGTCAGATATAGTCATGAAGATATCTCCCATCACCATAAATTTGAGCAGAGAAGTCGGCTGATCCATCTACTTTGTCTGTGACCTGGAACATGTCGCCACCGTCATGAAACTCTGAGAAGAAGATTTGAATATTTGAAAATCAGATCCAAACGGTCATAGGTGGCACAAAATGTTTGCATCAACAGCTCAGAATAAGACTTGATTCTCCTATTTAAAACATAGTCGTCAATCTCTTTCTTTATCTTTATCTAGTCTTTAGCTCAGATCTGATCTAGACACGTGGCACCCTAGCGCAATGCCTTGAACATTAACAATCTTCATCTTGGCCATCGACGGAAAGCGCCGACCATTGGATCTGTCTCTTGTCTGATCCTTACCTATAACTTGCATCATCTTTAACCCTGGTCACTGAGTCCCTTTGTATCTCAAGTTGCTGAATAATCCCCTTAACACTAGTTATATTCAGATATTAAGCGACAACCACAAGATCAAGACATGCATCGACAGCCTGTGCTAAGTCTCCGGATGGAAAGGCCTGACACAAATTTATATAGTGATTCAGCGCCAACCAAAGATCGAATCTCAATACTCGACCACGATCTTTGCTCAGCAAACCTGACTTAACTTTGAGCTACCTGTGCTTGACTATGATCAAATTTGGAGATTCGGAGACTGAAGAAAAATCCATGTTGCTAGATAAAATGCTAACCCCAGAGTTTATTCCGAGATCTGGTGCCAGTCACAAGATTGGAACTTGATCAATGGCCTGCGCTAAGTCTCTGAATGATTTTCTTTACCTCAAATCTATTTGGAGATTCAGTGACAAGGAAAAATGCAAACCCCATCATGACGCTAGTTAGATTACGAGATTCAGAGATAAAGCTATCTCTAAATCTCCAAATGAATTTCTTGATCCTTGGTTTACTCCGAGACTCAGTGACATCCACAAGATCTAATATGCATCGACGGCTTGCGCTGAATCTCGAGATCCTTTGTCTTGACTCTGATTTACTTGGAGATCAGGAGACCACCACCCGATAAAAAAATGCATCCACAGACTGCGCTTGATCTCCAGATCATAAGAGCATATTCTTTTTCTTTACGATATCAGGAGATAAAGGTCGCGCCAAGTCGCTGAATGAATAAGAATATTCCCTCCTAATTGCGAGATTAAGATATAGATATAAGAGGCTAAAGTGCACATCATAAATAAGAACTTAAGTGGCACAAAAAGTAACAAAGAATTAGACTGGGCCGCGAAAGAACTAGGGTTTAAGAGACATAGGGCTTACAAGACATGAATAAGGGTTTAAACAAGGCCTAGAAACATGTAGAGAACAAGACAAAGACCAGGGATCATGACAAAAACCTTTACAAGCTGGGCTAAAGTCTTGTGAGAGCCGCATTTACTCCACTTGTAGGCCAAAATTGGATAGGATGGGAAATTTGGGTAACACATTTATCAAAACTCATGGTAGCAACTATGAATGTTTTATTAGCACCGTAGGTGAATTTAAAGTCTAACAATAATAACATATCTTGAAGACCCTTAACTTTGTACTATTTGATTGTGCCTACTATGGTAGCTCTATTTCACATGCTTAAAATGTTAAAAAAAAAAGAAAAAGAAAAAGAAAAAAGTACTACTACATCTCCCTACCTTTTATAGTTGATCCTAAACAATGTAAGAGGTATTTCAATGAGTTAAAGCATTTGCAAAGTGTTGCCTTGCATATTCTTATGTAGTTGTCATTCGCTTAAAAATGTCAAAAAATATAAAACAATCTAAAATATATTAAATTAAAATATATAGGAAAAAAGAGGATACCTATCATAATTCATAAAGCAAGTTTGTAATTTTTATATTAGATCAAAATTAGACAAAATAAAAAAAAATTACACAAAAGATTATTAATAAAAATAATCTTAATAAACAAAATTACACATTTTTAATCATGGTAATAAATAACAACTTTGGAAAAAAATCTAATTTTTTGATGATAAAATCTCTCAACATTTTAATAGTACAACGAACAGTAAAGAATGAAAGACTCTAATTTAATTATTATAAATATTAATATATAAAATTTAAGCCTATAAGTGACAAGATTCTGAGCAGGTGAAAATTGTTTTAAAAGTATTTTACGACCGAAAAACGTGTAAACAAACGTAACTATCAAACTATGACGGAATTAAGAGTATTATTGTACTTACTCAATAATGTTAATGATGCCGGCCATACAGAATGAAGCTTGGTGGAGTGCCTCTTTCCACCGCTGAAGCACGTCTGGACTGTATCTTTTCTTCTCTTCGTGCTTGAGGAAGGCAGCTGCATATTTTTGTTTTACCCACCTCGCATCAGAAAAATCAACATGATAGAAGATGGGGATAATTGTCCTCCTGGTTTTGACCATATATTCCAGTTCAGCCAAACACCAGGCGGATTCCGCATAATGCTCAGAAAAAATGGCTATATAAATTGAAGTGCTAGCCATGGCTTCTTCTAAAGCTTTAGGCAGTAAATCCCCATACTTCAGCTCATCTTTGTCCAGGAACACTTTCAGTCCCCTGGAATCTAGAGAATTGTAGATTTTGGTGGCCAGAGTGTGTTTCGTATCTTGTCCACAATGATTTATAAAGACATCGAAGGGTGGATGTTTGGTTTTAGATGAGGATGCAACAAAAGTAGAAGCAGATGGTATTACTGCATTAAAAGCACCACCAGTACTGCTAGATGAAGATGGTATTATTGTATCAAAAGCACCACCGGCAAGGGCAACTCTTAGGCCATGAATGTCATTCGGGAGGGCATATTTGATTTGTCCAGCAGTAGTAGAAGAGGCTGCCATTTGATACAAATTGAAACAAAGAAAAATGCTTCACAACAAAGGGTTGAGAAAAATGCTTCAGCAAAGGTTGAGGGTTAGCTATAAATTAAGGCGGATAAAAACAGAGAAAACAAACAAAGCTGTCTTAAAAGCGAAAAAATGCTGCGAAGAATGGTAATGGTGAGACGAAAAGCAAACGGAGTTGAATTACATATGAACAAAGAAGAAAGAGACGAGTAAAATGCGTAGCAGGTAATGAGTGGATAAGTGCGGGAAAAGGGCAGGAAAGGAGTGGCGAAGCATCATTCTGTCTCTTTCAATGACTAAGCCCACTAATTCAATGACTAAGCCCACTAAACCATGTGAAATGTCGTATATGCTTTTTTAAAGTTCTGACCTTTTGCGTTTGCTATAGGGGACGAAGGCGCGAGGAAGGAGGAGCCGAGTAGTGGACGACAATTTTTTTCCTCTTTCACCGACTTTGCCACGTTTTTAGGTTTTGTTTTTTCTGTAGGGACGAAGGCGCGCGGAAAGAGGAGATGAGTAATGGACAAGAATATTTTCCCTGTTTCGCCTACTTTGCCCGGTAAAGCATGTGAAAGTCCGTAGATGATATATTTTAAGTTTTTGTTCGTGTCTTGAAAGAAGAGAACGATGGAAATGGGTGTACGGACCAAACTGTGTGGTTCTTGAAAATACGAAAGCCCTCACTATAGTCTTTAAAAAGTTGCATGGTCAATTCGAAATGAAGCAATTAAAGTCTTATTTTCCTTGCTTTTTAACAGTTAATTTTAACTTTGTTTTTAATATATATTATTTATGGTATTTTGATTTAGAAATTATTTTATTTTATATAATTTATTAATATTTTTAAATTATTAATTATGTTCATTAATATTTTTATAATAATATTTTTATATTTTAAATAAAAGAGGATGTGTTATTTTGCCTTTTAGATTATTTATACTTGTCATTTAAATTTCATAATTAAAATTGATTGAGGCATTTTTAATCTACACATTATTTACATATTTTATAAGGCAAAAGATCTATCCTAGTCTCACAAAGGAAAACACTTGTGAGTAGGTGAGACTTACATATAAAGTAACTACCTAAATCTTTTGATGAATACTTATGCACCTCTAGAATGTCTACTTTTAGTAAACATGAAAATTAAAGGGCACCTTAAACCCATTACAAATAACTGAAGGACAAACCAAAGACATGGAAACTAAACCACCGTTGTATCCTTTCAACCAATACAATCACCCTTGACCAAAGATTGTGAGGCATGATTATGTAGCGAAAACCTCTCTTCCTTCTTTGTACAACCATCCAAGAATGATCATCCTCTGAAGGTATAAAGAAAGGGGAGGCATAAGGTCAAGTCATCAAGGGCTCCAAAAGTCTAGAGTGATTGGGATAGAAAGAATAGTTAAATCATCATGCTTGTTGGACACAATACGCTCTACAGAAAATTCAGACACAACCGTTGCTCAAAATGATCATAACATTGGAAACCAATTCCTCGTTCCCATAATCATCCTCAAATTTACAAAACTCTTTGATAGTAAGATACTCACGGGGAGCATTTTTCCATCATGTTGTATCACTGTGACAAGATTTTTGGCAATTTACAACTAGATGACCAATAGTAAAAGATCTCCTACAATGAAAAGGAAGACCCTCATAATCAAGAATTTGAGGCCATGGTCTATCCCCAACTATCAAGACAACCTCTCCAAGCAATTTTTTTAGGTATCAATACCCACAAGATTGCAAGTAGAAGTAGGATTATCATACATAAGAGAAGAATGAGAATCTAACCCAAGTAGAAAGAGCATTAATAAATTCAGAAAGAGGGTTGAAGGATGGGAACAAAGGCCTTAGAGAAAGGAAATGCTTACCCCACAACCAAACACCACCTTCGAGCACTCGAGCTTTGTTGTTATCAAATTGAAAAGAAGCTATGAAAAATTCCCTACATAAGGATGGAGTTCAATCCTATCCTCAATAATGGGCATCCAATACTCCAAAACAATTTTGATCAAATTTGGAACTAGAGAAGACCATAATTCATTGAACCTGCAAGAAATAGTTATTCGAGGGAAGTATTTGTCTTTCATCAACACCTCGTGTCCACAAATGATAATAGGGGAAGAAGAAAAAGAAAGCAATGGTTTACCCATATGAGAGGGATAATCAGGAGTAGAAGAAGGATTTTTACCACCAAAAGAACTAGCCACCTTAGCATACAAAAGATATGAGCTAGGGAAGAAGTAGGAGCGTTTACATGTAGAAAATTAGACCCTAAAGGTGGGAAATCAATCACCACAAGGAAAACACTCTTTGCATGCAATGAGCCAACATGCAATAAACCAACAATAACTATCAATGGTGAACCAATAGTAAGCAACAAACTAGAACATTCAGCTAAAAAGCCTATATCAGATGGCAAACCAACAGTAGTAGACAACAAACCAACAAAATTTGTTGAAGGGTTTTAATAGAGAGTAGGAAAATCATTTCAAATAGCTCTGAAAATGTATGACCATAATTTATTGTTGAGAAGATACATCAAATAATATATTTTACTCAAATACAATAAGGAATAAAAAAATCTTTCTATCCTTCATCTAGGAGTTAATCACTCCCACTCTACCCCACATAACAAAGTGGGGTTTATTCATTAAATCAAATATATATCATTACAAGTTTCATGTGTAACATCCAAGTCCACTCTCCTCAACATCACTATTGTCACTCTAAATTCTTCTTATATTCATATATAATCCTCATGAGTAGAGGGTGGAGAGTTTTAAAATTTATGCAATCAACCCAACTCATAGTTATCCATGCTATTGTGTGGTGTAATTCATTATGTTGAAGGTAATCCGTATGTGAATTGGATCAATTGATTTGGTAAATTGATAGTTCGCAGCCGCTAAGTGGCATCCAAGACAATTCAACATGCTTGCCTGTCCTTGGATTCTCCTTCAAATTTTTTCCATTTTATTTTTTAATTGTTGTATTCGCCATATTTTTATTTATAATTATATGTTCAAATGTGTGCCAATAAATACCAATACTTTTGTTAGTTGGATAAATGTTTTCATAGATTACGTATTTAATGCACCATCAACTACTTCTACTATATTTTATTAATTTATTCCATGTATATGGGTAAGTGCACCAAGATGGTGTACAAAAAAGTTCCCACCCTAGAAAAAAAAGGAAAAACACTAATTACCTAATCGAGTTATAGATTGGTAATTACCAAGGCTAAATTGAAAAAACCTGATTGAGTTTTTTTTACAAAAAATTACTTGATCAGGTTTTTATTATAATAAAACATGATCATGCTTATAAAATAAAAATATATTTTTTGTCATGGCCAAAAGGGCATTCAAAATCCTTGTTTGCAGGCTGAGAGCAACAATCGGAGCTTAAAAAATGAAGAACTTGATCTTGTTTTGATCAAAATAGAAAATTTCTAGCATTTCCAAAAAATCTCCACCATGCCATGTTGTTGCACAGGTTAATATTATATTTTTTTTGTTTTTTGTTTAAAATTTAATTGTAATAGCAAGTTTTTTATCTTTATTTTTTATAAGCTCATGGTATATGTTCAAAGCACTATCACTAATAAAACCCACACCTACATCAATTCCTTGAAGATAGAAACCCTCCATCTCCTCAACAACAACACAACCTTCAAAATGTTGCCCCTCAACAACAACAAGACCCTCAAAACACTAACCCTCAACAACAAGAAGAGGTTCAAAATCTTCCATCTTCTCTAGAAGATCCTATGTAAACAATGTTACAATGGTGAGCGAGACTGATTGCACCCTTGGTATCCTTGGTTGGTCAACATACCGGTGGTTCGTGACATGGCTTAACTTCCTCCTGTGTCTTCTATATGTCTAGTGGTTGTATCAGGCATTAATAGGTTCATCTTTTGGTGCAATAGCAACCACTAGTTGTAACAAGTGGTATTAGAGCTTGGTCACAAGTTTGAACCCCGCGCTTGCGTTGGGGGCATTGTTACAATGGTGAGCAAGACTGATTGTGCCCTTGGTCTCCTTGGTTGTTTAGCACAATGGTGGTTTGTGACATGGCTTAACCGCCTCTTGTGTCTTCTATATGTCTAGTGGTTATCAAAATGCATTAAAAGGTGGATCATTTGGTGCAACAACAACTGCTAGTTGTAATAAACCACACATAAGGATTTATTAAATCAACTATCACAAAATGGAAACCAAATTTATCAAATAGTGAATAGCTTAAGGACCTCTCAACATGATCTTCATTCATCCCTTGCTACAACATTAGAATCAATGGTTGATAGTGCTAAGGTAGTATCTAGACAAGTTACAAAATGGAGTACATATAGGGATAGATGTTGTGCATTCTAAATCTAAAACCAATGAGACCTTACCTCTTGATTCAAAGGGGTTTTATATATATTGGTGTAATCACATCAAGCTCAAAAATGCTTTTAAGGATAGGTGGTATATGGTCTTTGACCAGCCACTTAGTAACAATTATGAGGTTCCATTGGATTTTTAGAGGAAATTATATTGTGATTTTATCCCCAGTGAGCGGATAAACTACTATCACTGAGACCATGAGTGGTGTGTTGCCTACACAAAATGCATTTGGATATGTAACATCATAGCTGCCAAAAATACACCCCTACTCAAATTTTTTAATTTTGTTAAGATTAGGGTTAGGTGTATTACTAGGATATTGAGATTAGCTGTCAAGGAAGGAGACAATTTTGGCTTGATTGCTAGAGGTGGAGATGATATGGATGTGTATTTTTGGGGCAGGGATAATAAATGCAACATATCATAATTCAATTTCAATCAAATGGATGCTACTATGTACAAGACTGCCTTCTATAATGATACATGATTTTAGATTTATCTTTTTATACACATATTTCTACTACGTAAAGCTTCAAGTATGCTTTCAAATCAAAAATTTATCAGTTTATCCCTTGCACATCCTATGGGTGCAAGTGATAGTTAATATATTTCAAATGTATATCTTCCCGCTTGCACTGGTCAATATTTGATAGTCTTATGATCAAGTAAGCGCGAGAGAACTTAAAAGTTAAATAAACTTTAAAAAATTATTAAAGTTTATTACAGTCTTTGCTGAAAATCATTAAGGGCACACCTAGTTGCATGTAAATGCCTCCTTCATCAAGCTAGGAAAAAATCAAACAGTTCACTATGATTTATTTAAAAACATCTAAATCAAATAGATTAAAATATTGTCATTTGTCAAATAATATGTTCTCAATCCTTTTACATTGTTATTATCATTACTTGCAAAGAAATGGATAGCTTGTCCTAGGATTTCTCTAAAACCACAACCAAGAATGTTGTGGATTCAAAAAACAAAATGAGTTACCATTTTTTATTTCTGAAAATTGACTTTGAACCTAAAAACTAAATAATCTACTTTTAAAAACACTCCTAAAAACTAATCAAATCTCCTCATATGGCCGTGAGAGTGCAGAGGAATATAGAAATGTGATAAGAAAATCATTATCACCAGTTGGCTTGATTTGATCCCCCTGTTTGCAAGATTTTAAAAATCAAAAGGGGCTTTTGAATTTATTTATTAGTTTACAATTTACAGGACTCTAAAAACCTCTAAAAATTTGTTTCTTGAAATAAGCCAAATCAAGTGACAAGGTTGTACCTTTGGATAGGGTTCCTTGCATGTAGAAAAATAGTAAGTGTACCAGAAGATGTCTCATATCAATCATTAGAATCAAATTTATTCATTGTCGAAGTTACACCCGTATAGGATTCTATCCAAACGTACCTAGAATTTGATCAGATGTCCTCATACGGTCATGAGAGTGCAGAGGTGTGTAGACATGTGATAAGAAAATCATTATCACCAGTTGGTTTAGTTTGATCCCGCCATTTGCAAGAATTTAAAAATCATAAACTACTTTTGAAAACACTCCTAAAATGGATCAGATCTCCTCATATGGTCGTGAGAGTGCAAATGCATGTAGACATGTGATAAGAAAATCATTATCACTAGGTGGTTGGATTTGATCCCCACATTTGCAATATTTTAAAAATCAAAAGGGGCTTTTGAATTTTTTTGATGGTTTGCAATTTATAGGACTCCAAAAACCTCTAAAACTTTGGGTCTTGAAATATTGCCAAATCAAGTGACAAGGTTGTACCTTTGTATAGGGGTCCTTGCATGTAGAAAAATAGTAAGTGTACCAGAAGAGATCATGTAGCAATAAATAGAATCAAAGTTATTCAATGTCAAAGTTACAACATTATAGGACTCTATCCAAAGGTACCTAAAAACTTATAAGAAATCCTTATATGACTGTTAGAGTGCAAAGGAATGTAGACACATGATAAGAAAATCATTATCACCAGTTGGTTTGATTTGATCCACCCATTTGTAAGATTTTAAAAATCATAAATTACTTTCAGAAACACTCCTAAAAATATATCAGATCTCTTCATATGGACGTGAGAGTGCAGAGGCATGTAGACACATGATAAGAAAATTATTATCACCAGTTGGTTTGATTTGAACCCCTATTTGCAAGATTTTAAAAATCAAAAGGGGCTTTTGAATTTAATTGTTAGTTTGCAATTTACAGGACTCTAAAAACCTCTAAAACTTTGGGTCTTGAAACAATGAAAAATCAAGTGACAAGGTTGTACTTTTGGATAGGAGTCCTTTCATGTAGGAAAATAGTAAGTATAACAAAAGACATCTCATAGAAATCAATAGAATCAAAGTTACTGATTTAATCATTTTTAAAAATGCACCCATTCAGAACAACTAAAACATCTTCCTAACCACATCTTGTAAAAATATCAAATGATGTTGTGACAACCTAAAAATGGATGTGAGTAGTCATTTAAGTCAAATGAAGGGGTGTGCAAGAGGGAATGACTTGATGCTTCTTTTTTTGTAAAATATTTATCATGGCCCTTTAGACACTTTCAACAGTGCAAACAAAAAAAAGCCCGTTTGCTTTGGGCACTTTATAAATATCAAAATCAATTATGAGGCCCTACAACAAAGCAATGTGGTACATATTAATATATACAAAATCACGGGAAGCCATCCACATTCCATGACAATAATATTCCTTGAAACATTAACCCATTTAGGAGGCCACCTTGAGATGTTTGATAATGCAGAGTTAAAAACTTTTAAGAAACTGCATTTGTTGGAGATTTGATTCTGAGTAGTTGATTGATTGTATGTTTGTCATTGATGACAACATATAATACATAGTAGTAATTCTGTATGTACTTATCTGAATGATCATATGAAGACTTGCATGGTTAGATACATGTTGTTGACATGTTTATTATGTTATGTTCATACACGCAGACCCAGATATGATGTTTCAGTAAAGTTATGTAACTCTGTTATTGGCAGTTACAGTTCTGGAAGTGTAACGGTTTAGGGCCGACCTATATCACATGTTTCTTGAGTTGCACCTATTTTCTATATATGCGTGTGTATATTCATGATCAGTTATGAGTTGATGATATTAATCCAAAGGAGCCAAATGTGTTTCAAGAAGATTGCAAAGTTATAGTTAAATTGGTGAGGCCGACTTAGTGAAGCGTCGCGTCTATTCGGTTTATACTTACGCGGTTGTAATAATGCTTGTGTGCTTAGTAGAGTCGACAAGGATGTTATGAAGATTTGTCTTATAGGTCCCATGATCTCATACTTCGAGGAAGATACTTATAGCAAGTCAAAGGTGACATGATAAGTGTGAATGATATGAAAAGATAAGAAAGATGTATAGAGCAGATTATTAGAGTTGGTTCATTCATCAAGAGTCTATGTGAAGAAAAAGTGAAAGATTGCAATACACTAGAACTGATCAAGACAACAGGTCTACTCTATAGTTCATCATCAGATATAGTGCATACCTATTATACAGAAGGTTGTAGCCTTCACCATCAAACAGTGAGCTTTTGGACAGTGAGTCCACCACCCCTAACAGGGTTATTTATAAAAGACTCCTAACAGGGTCCGACCCTTAACCAGGTCACTATACTTATTGCATTGTAATGTACAAATCCTAACAGGGTTGAAATATCTTCTAACAGGGATTACTACAAACAAGTATAGTTTATTGTGGGTGCTAATTCCCACCAGGGTTTTTACCATTGGTTTTCCTGTAATCAAATTGTGTGTTGAGTACTATGTTATCTGATTAAAAATTTACTTTGTTGTATTCTAAAGTTAAAGAATTAAAAATAACTGATGAAGGGTGCTCCCCTTAATACCACAAACACATAACAGAAACAGAGAAACAACAACAATTTGCAAGAACAGAAAATGGGCTTCTTATTATCTCCACAAATGTGGAATTACAAACTTTCAGAATTACAATATGCAAAGCCACATGGGCATTTTACTTACAATCTTCTGTAGGACAAAGCCTCGAATTATTACTCCGATCCACCCAGAACTGCCCTAGACAACACTACGGGCCTTCTTTATATAGGCAATTTCCACCACCCGAGAAGGTTCCAGAAATCTAGCCATTAAGGCCGACTACCCTTAACATTTAATTATTTTTCACTTTTATTACAAAAAGTGTCGGCTTTGAATATTTACAAAATATGAGATTAGGTAGCCCAACTTCTGGAAACCATAACTTTTGAACCGTAGCTCCGTTTGGCTATTATGACCACTTTTCGGAAATGGGAGATCGCGATCTACAGTTCCTGACTAGCGAAGTGCTAGTCAGTCAGGGGTTCGACCTTGATCCGGAGCCTCTAAGGTGCTGAAAATTGAGCTCAAAGATTTTGCACCCTAAAATCTCAACAGTAAATCCTTAATAACTTCGCCAATACAGATGATCTGGCAATGAAATTTAACTAGCATTCTTATATGACTAAGATGAACCTTCACCTGAAAAATTAGAACATTCTGAGTTCAAATGACCAACTTACTAAAAATAGTAAGTTTCCAAATATATCAACTTTGTACAAAATAGCCCTTATTGAATAGAAAAACACATATTTTTGGGTGATGCAAGATTGCCCTTATACCCAGGATGCTCCTGCATCAATAACTGAAGTTACTGATAACTGATTCACCCCCCCCTCTCAGTTATCCTTTGAGGCTATTCTAACAATTGGTATCAGAGCCAAGTGCCTTGGAGAAGAATCCTAATAGCTTAAGACAGATCAGATGTCTTACTTTAGAAAAGAAAGCCCTAAGTTCGATGGAGAAAATTATCTAGATTGGAAAAAGAAAATTATAACACATCTACAGTGTGTTGGATTTGAGATCTTTGAAATTGCTACACAAGAGGTTGCAATTCCATTTCTGAAAGACCTTGCAAAGGATGATTCTACTAACAGATAAAAGGATATATTTACACATAATGCTATTGCTAAAGAAGCCCTAATCAACACCTTATCTGATAGTGAATTTTTTTAAATCAAGAAGATTGATAGAGCATATACCATATGGAAGTATTTAGAAGATATGTTTGAAGGAGATATTCAAACAAAGAATGCACGCAAGAAGACATGGAAAAAGAAATATAACAATCTTGAGATGTTACCTGAAGAGAACATTAGAGCTTACAATAAGAGGATAAATGAAGTAGTCTCTGGAATCAGAAACAATGGTGGAGAAATATCAGAAGAAGATATAATGGATAAGTTGCGAACTACTTTAACATCAGACTATGAAAACAAGATCAGTATTCTAGAGGAAACCATGCAATTCTCACAAGAATTCAAGAGAGAGACCTTGATCAACAAAATCTCTACATTTGAGATATCAAGATTGAAGACTGAACCTAAAAGTGAAATTGCTTTCAAAGCCTCAGTCCATGGTAAGAAATCCTTACAAATTTCCAGTCACAATGAGAAAGAAGAAGTTGATGAAGAACTAGAAGAAATCATTGCTATGATTGCTAGAAGAGAAAAGAAAGGTAAAGGAAAATATGAAGGACAACTTCCATTCAAATGTTTTTCATGTAACAAGATTGGTCACTTTGCATCTAAATGTCCCACAAGAGTCAAGAAGTTTAGATCTGATTACAAACCCAAATATAAGAAGGAATGCTATCATTCTGAAGAAGGTGTGACTGATGAAGATTCAGGAGAAGATGAAATTGGATTCATTTCCCTTAGAGACATGGAAAGGTTGCTTGAGGAAATGGACATTGAAGATGAAAAGGAAGAACTAGAGCTAGCCCTAATTTCCAAAGAAGACATCAGAATTGATTGGATCATTGATAGTGGATGCTCACATCATATGACAAGTGACAAAGATAGATTTGTTCAGTTGGACAAATACAAAGGTGGTATGGTTAGATTTGGAGATAACACTCCCAAACCTATCATAGGCAGAGGTTCAATCACTTTGGATGGAAAGAACAAGATAGATGATGTTCTATATGTTGATGGATTACATCATAACTTGTTGAGTGCTGGACAGCTACTTGACAAGGGTTATCATTTGGAGTTCAAAGAAAACAAGTGTATCATTAACAACAAGGATGGAGACATGATTACATCAGGCTCTAAAACAAAAGGTAATGTTTTTCAGCTCAATTCTGATGTAATTTGTTTTGTTGCAAAGGTAGATGACAGTTGGCTATGGCACAAGAGACTATGTCATATCAATTTTGATAACATAGT
>MU226020.1:705789-721096 GCA_018584345.1 Thuja plicata
AACATGATATGCATGGTATAGGTTATTCATCTTCTCAATTTCATGTGGCTGATATTAACTATCATCCTCCTCTTGATATTCTTCTTCCAACACCTACCTTAGATCATCCTAATACTCCTCAAGATGTAGTGTATGTACACCTAATGACTTCAAAGAAAGTAAACTTTAAACCTATTCCAAAAAATGCTTTACATAAGTACAAATGTCCTTTCCACAATAGTAATAAACATTTACTTCCCGATTGTGTGCATTTTAAATTATATGTTAGAGATAGAGCTTCTCGTGGGATTATATCTTATTGCCAAGCAGTATTACAATTTCTTCATAATTTTGACATAGGGCATTCCCCTTCTTCTACAAGTTAGACTATGTTTCTCCTCTTGTCCCTTAAACTGGGGGGCAAGAGGTATTCTATTACAGTCTTATAGGATCCATTATATTCTTAGCATGAATGTTGTTTTGAGTATAATTGGTTATTCTTTCTGCATTCTATTCTTATAACTTCTTACACTCATGATATTCTTTCTAGGACATTTGTTTTGTAGGGATATCTCTTATTTTTATAAATTTGATATAATTTGATATATCCTTGTCGTCATCTCTGGGGGGCAAGGTATTTCCTCCTTATACCTCTATCTAAGGATCTACTTTCCTTAGCTAAGTGGAATTTGTTTATGTTGCAAACATTATTTTCCTTATAAAGATCTATGTTTTAACCATTGATACCCCCTTATTTGAGAGGTGATTGTCCTAGGTCATTACCTCTTCTTTATTTAGCAAATTATGTTCTTTATAAACTCTTTCCCTTGCTTTTTGGTTAGTGTTTGTTATCCTTCATTCCAATATTCCTCATCCTCTTCATTGCAAGGGGCTTGATGACTGAATCTTTGGTCCCTCTTGTCTCTAGAAGATGACATTTTATCCTAAGCACTTCTCTCTAGTAGGGCTCTTGTTGATAAGATCTCTTCCTCTTTGAGGATCCTTTTTCCATAAGTGACATATCCATTTCATGATTATCTATGTTCTTAGATGTAAGGGTCAATACTCTTCACCAAGAATATGGTGTACATTGTTGTAAAGTGGGATATCTCCTTACCTTGTGAGGTAGGTATCCTCTTCCTCTTCCTTATCCTGCCTAGTAGGTAGCCATGATAAGGAGGGGGGCATATATAGGGTCTCCCTTGTACTATAATTTACATTTATTTACATTTTGCAGCATGCTAAATCCTCAGAAAGTAACGCACATAAGTTGCTAAATCCTGAAGAGACACGTAGTTTTACTTTTATATTTGCTAAATCCTTGGAAGGTAATGCACATAAGTTGCTAAATCCTAAAAAGATACACACCCTTTTTATTTTTTTTACAATATGCTAAATCCTTGAAAGTTAACGCACATAAGTTGCTAAATCCTGAATGGACACACATTTTATATTCCATAGTGATACAAGAATGTTGATCTATGGATATTTTCAAAAGCCATTAGAAGACGCAATTACAATTACAAGCACAGTTTTCAAGTGAACCTGTTGGGCTCTCCCTCCGTGGTGATTCATAGTAAGGTGGGCATTTTACTAGGTGAGGTAATCATCTTCTCTTCTCTCTTTCACTTTCATGCTGGTAGGATTAGATCATGAAGCTATGTTATCTATGGTGTTGTTCTTGTCTTACTTATGTAGTCATGTATATTTTCTATGATTGATTGCTCTTTATTTCTATATCTTTATGTATGTATGTTGAGTTAGAATCATTGGTTTGGGCACTCATATTCCTAACTTAGTGATATTCTACCTCATTGCAATCCACCGGGATCCTTTTCCTCTAACTTTACCGTGAGCACATTCGATTTCTGTACTCCTGCTAAAGTGGGGGATTAATGTATCATCTTAAAATGGAAGCACTTCCATGTTAAGAGTGTTTAGCCCTCCTTAGGGGACATTTTTGACCTCCATCATATCATCCTCCTATACTGCATCATCTTATGCTTCTGTGCTGGTTCAGGACCCTGATTGGGCCTCTCCGAGCACCTCCTACCCCACCTAGCATATTTTCCAGGGGTTCTGGCCCCCTGGGTCAAGGTCAAACTCAACCTTGACCTAGGTCAGGGTGGACCTCAACCCTGACCAGGGTCCCCCTTTCAAAATAGGAAGCTTGTCGGCTATCGGGGGTCATCAAAAATTTAGTTTTCCCGCTTCCGGGTCGGCTGTTTTAGGTTGCGAAGTGTTGATTCCTAAATTGTATTTAATATAGGTCATTTTCTATGGGCATGAGTCTAATTGAAATTTAATTATCCTATGTCGGCCTCCTTAGAAGATTGTGTCCTAATTTCATATAAAAGGAAGTCTCTCTCTCTCATTTTCTCTAAGTCTTCTAAGTGCAAAAAGCTCTAATCAAGATTTTGTCAAGAAGCAAAAAGGTTCAAGAATCCATTTCCAAGCTTTCAAGGTGCTCAAGTCTTCTTCTCAAGCATTCAAGTCCTCCATTGAAGATCAAAGATTCAAGCTTTCAAGCCTTTGAAGGGATTAGGTGCAAACATTCAAGATTCAACATTCAAACCCTAGATCTAGCCATCATGGTGGTGTAATCTTCCTTCAAGATCCTTTGTGCATCCTCAAGACTCTTTCATCATCTCTCCAAAGTGGATTTCAAACATACAATCATGGAGGTTTATGGTTTCTAAAGTCCATTGTTTTCATACTTACATACTTGCATATATTTGAATTTCAATTACATATCTATTGAATATCATAGCTTCATTGTTAGATCCAATTCTACTACTTGCTAGCATTCTTTACTTTATTGATTTCAAGGTTAATTCCTAAATCAGGGTTTGACTAAGGTAAACCACTCCCCCACAACAAACAATCCCCTTTTTCTTGCAGGTACAGGTACAGAATAGTTGATTTGAGACCATATCTGGATAGCCTTTTCGACTTTCTTTCAGACAGCATGATCAGATTTTCTGTTAGACCTGTGCAGGTTAGGGTCAACATTATTGGGTCAGGGTTGACATTTGTGGGTCAAGGTTGACCTTTTTCATAGACAATATCAGAATGGAAAAATATTTCTGGGTTTTGTTTGTCTCTGCGTTCTGGTTCAGGATCAACTTTAGTTTTCCCAGAAATAGTCTACAGACCTCAGAAAACAACATTCTTTGATCTGCAATATTTCAAGGTTATTGCATTTCTCCTATTTATTAAATTACTTTCATATATAATTTTTATACATATAATTAACAGAATTTAAGGTATCTCCTTTGTTATTCTTCTTTCCAAATAGTTGATTCATTTGTGCATTAGCCCTTCTTTGGGGTTGATCAACTTGGATCTCCCATTTGTGCATTTGGAAATAAAAGAGGAACATCTTATCTTCTCCCTAATCACAATTGCAATACACAATCAATACAATTCAATTCAAGTTAGGGAATTCAATACAATCTAGGCAACTCAAAGAATAATTTACACATCAACCCATTTCCTATTTCAAACATTAAATTTCAAGATAATCAATAATCAATCAGACCATTCTTTCTTAATACATTATACATTTTTAATAAGCATATCTCTATTTCAATCCTCTCCTTTTACATTTTGGTAAGACAAAAGATATTTTAGATTATCTTACAGATGCTTGTAATAATTCTGATTGGAAGAATGCAATGAAAGAAGAATTAGACCAGATAATCAAAAATGATACATGGGAATTGGTCCCTACACCCAGTGACAAAAATGTGAATGGAACAAAGTGGGTATATCAGAGATAAGATGAGTGAAGATGGTACAGTAGTAAGAAACAAAGCAAGATTGGTATGCAAGGGATATGCGTAGAGAGAAGGAATAGACTACACTGATACATTTGCCCCTGTGAGCAGACTAGAAGCCATTAAGTTGTTTTTAGCATACGCAACATTCAAAGACTTTAAATTTTATCAAATGGATGTAAAATCAGCTTTTCTGAATGGTGATTTGAATGAAGAAGTCTACATTAAACAACCTAAAGGATTTACTCTTTCAGATGAACCAAACATGGTATGCAATTTAAAGAAAGCACTCTATGGTCTTAAACAGGCCCCAAGAGCTTGGTATGAGAGACTTGATGGTTATCTCACCAAGATTGGATTCAAGAAAGGAGTAGTAGATTATAACCTATTCACAAGGGATACACCTGATGGATTACAATTAGTTGCCATATTTGTTGATGATATTATCTTTGGAGGTAATGACAAGCTCAGTACAACATTTACAAAAGAAATGCAGAATGAATTTGAAATGAGTATGATTGGTCCTATAAAATACTTTTTGGGACTGAATGTAAAACAAACAGATAAAGGTATATTCATTAATCAGTCAAAATATGTGAAGGAAATATTGAAGACCTTCCAGATGGAGGACTGTAAACCAGTATGCACTCCCATGATAACAAGAAGAAAGCTTTCAAAGGATGATGATTCCACAACAGTTAATAAAACATTGTACAAATCTATGATTGGTAAACTCATTTATCTAACTCAATCTAGACCTGACATATCTAATGCAGTTGGCACTGTTGGAAGATTTGTAGCTGAACCCAAGTAGAGTCACCTAATGGCAGTCAAGACGATATTCAAATATCTAAAGGGAACTATAGACTATGGTTTATGGTATCCTAAATCAGAGAATATAAAGCTTCATGTGTATACAGATGCAGATTGGTTAGGATGTATTGATGATAGGAAGAGCACTTCAAGAGGAGCAATATTCCTTGGAGACAGGCTGGTTTCTTGGATAAGTAAGAAGCAGAACTATATTTCTCAATCAACAGTAAAAGTTGAATATGTTGCAGCAGCACTAAATTGTTCAACCATTGTTTGGATCAAGCAGATGTTAAATACTTTGGCATTCAAGTTGATTATCCTATTATTATTCATTGTGATAATACTAGCACTATCAACATGTCTAAGAACCCTGTGATGCATGCAAAGACAAAACACATAGAGTTCAAGTACCATTTCTTAAGAGAAAAGGTTGTAGACAAAGAAGTAAAATTGGACTATGTGAACACCAAAGAATAGTTGGCAGATATTTTCACAAAGCTCTTATGAAAGGATACTTTTGAGTATCTCAGGGAGAAGTTGGAAGTAATTCCCTCTCCTAAGTCTATTTAGAAGAAGCAGCAAAGACATCAGTCATTAAGTGACTGATGAATGGTTGACTATTCTACTTCTGGAGTAGTACCTATACCTAAAAGACTATGGTGCCCTTTGCCATTGATTTCAAAAGGGGAGTATATAGTAAGGAGGAGTAAATACTAAGGGGGAGCATATACTCTGGGGGAGTATATACATGGAACAAAAACACAGACAGAGGAACTACAGTAGTTTAGAGAAATCCTTGATGAGGATATTGAGAAGATTGTAAAAGAAAGAGGACACCATGAACAAAGGATGTTTTTGATATCATATGTTTCCATCAATGTCAAAGGGGGAGATTGTTGGAGATTTGATTCTGAGCAGTTGATTGATTGTATGTTTGTCATTGATGAAAACATATAATACACAGTAGTAATTCTGTATGTACTTATCAGAATGATCATATGAAGACTTGCATGGTTAGATACATGTTGTTGACATGTTTATTATGTTATTTTCATACACGTAGACCCATATATGATGTTTTAGTAAAGTTATGTAATTCTGTTATTGGTAGTTACAGTTCTGGAAGTGTAACAGTTTAGGGCTGACGTATATCACATATTTCTTGAGTCGTGCCTATCTTTTGTATATGCATGTGTATATTCATGATTAGTTATGAGTTGATGATATTAATCCAAAGGTGCCAAACGTGTTTCAAGAAGATTGCAAAGTTATAGTTAAATTGGTGAGGCCGACTTAGTGAAGCGTCACGTCTATTCGATTTATACTTGCACGATTGTAATAATGCTTGCGTGCTTAGTAGAGCCAACAAGGATGTTATGAAGAGTTGTCTTATATGTCTCATGATCTCATACTTTGAGGAAGATACTTATAGCAAGTCAAAGGTGATACGCTAAGTGTGAATGATACAAAAAGATAAGAAAGATGTACAGAGAAGATTATCAGAATTGGTTCATTCATCAAGAGTCTATGTGAAGAAGAAGTGAAAGATTGCAATACACTGGAACTGATAAAGAAAGTAGGTCTACTATATAGTTCATCATAAGATATAGTGCATATCTGTTATACAGAAGGTTGTAGCCTTCACCATCAAACAGTGAACTTTTGGACAATGAGTCCACCACCCCTAACAGGGTTATTTGTAAAAGACTCCTAACAGGGTCCAACCCTTAACCAGGTCACTATACTTATTGCATTGTAATGTAGAACTCCTAACAAGGTTGAAATATCTTCTAACAGGGATTACTACAAACAAGTATAGTTTATTGTGGGTGTTAATTCCCACTGGAGTTTTTACCATTTGGTTTCCCCATAATAAAATTGTGTGTTGAGTACTGTGTCATCTGATTAAGTATTTACTTTGTTGTATTCTAAAGTTAAAGAAGTAAAAAGAACTGAAGTTACTAATAACTGATTCACCCCCCCTCTCAGTTATCCTTTGAGACTATTCTAACAACATTTACTTTTGGCATGTTAAAAATACTAGGTGAAATATTGGGAGCCTGGAAATACATAGAGGGATACTTAATCATGCAAACGACTGAAGAAACAAAAATTTTTACCATGAAATTTATTAGGATTCAAAATGTTGATTTGCAAAGTGGATATCCTTGAAAGACTTGTCAGTGCTTTGCAAAAAATATCAAAGAAATTCATATGAATATGAAATATTTTAGGGATATACATTAAGGTCAACTAGGCAAGGGTTCTAAATAGCTTTGCATGATGAATCATATATCATGAGACATTAAATGCCAAACAAAGGTACTCATGAAGACTCACCAAACTAGAAACAACAAAGCAATTATAGGATCCACAAAATGACCTCACTAAAGCTTATGAAATTTAATATTGGGAAGCTACAACTTGGAAAATGTGATGACATGTGATACAAAAACAATGCTACCAAGTGGTTTTGCACAAAAGTCAAAGAGCTCCAAGTTATGACCCTCTAAAATAAACTACTCAAGAAATTATTACAAAGGTGTTCAAAGGGGTACTACTACAAATTGGACCCATTATGACACTTAAAATTATAAAAAATTGAAGGTTCCAATAGTTGGGAAGTTCATCTCATCCTAATAGGTTTCCAAATAATAGAATATCAATTAGTTTAATCATTATGTTTTGAGAAACAAAGTAAGTCTAGAATATCTTCTCGATGATGAGGATAAATGGAATATATAGGTGGTTCATGGTCTTCAAAACTATATTGTTTTTTACCAATGATCATATCCCATACTTATAGCATAGGGAAGAAGATTCCAATTTTGATATTGAAAAACTAAAAATAGAGAGTTACTTTAGGGGTGTGTGCACCAAGTTGTGGACCAAAAAGTGGACACATCTTTAAAAAAAATTCAAATTTCATATAACCCGATTGGGTTATTGAAAATTCAAAATTGTTCTAGGCTTGGTAACCGAGCCATAACCCGATTGGGTTTCGAAAAGAAAAAAGTACTTCAAAACCCGATTGGGTTTTGAAAAGAAAAAAGTACTTCAAAACCCGATCGGGTTTTGAAGAAGAAAAACTTTCTCCATAACCCAAGCGGGTTTTGAAGAAACTAAAATAGGCTTTACTCTGGAAGCCATAACTTCCACATATAGAGTTTGATTAACTTCGTTCAAAAAGTGTTGGAAAGATATTGAGAAAATCTAACACATTATTAACCTATGATCATCTTTAGGAATCAAAATGTTTTTTTTTTCCATCCATTTGAATCAACTAAGGTATAAAGTAGGCACTTATTATTGCCCATACATGCAACCTATAGGAAAATTAGTATGCTCTCTCTCTCTCTCTCTCTCTCTCTCTCTCTCTCTCTCTCTTCAAGACCTACTCGGGTTTTGAAGAAGTAAAACTTTCTCCATAACCCCAGTGGGTTTTGAAGAAACTAAAATAGGCTTTATTCTGGAAGCCATAACTTCCACATACGGAGTCCGATTGACTCCGTTCAAAAAGCATTGGAAAGATATTGAGATGATCTAACACATTATTAACTTATGATCATCTTTAGGCATCAAATTTTTTTTCCATTCATTTGAATCAACTAAGGTATAAAATAGGCACTCATTATTGCCCATACATGCAACATATACGAAAATTAGTATGCTCTCTCTCTCTCTCCAAATTTACCAAACATGCAATGTATAGGAAATAAATGAATTTTTCATGTATGGGAAATAATGAGAGAGAGAGAGAGAGAGCATAATAATTTTCTTATGTGTTGCATGTATGGGCAAGAATGAGTGCCTATTTTATACCTTACATGATTCAAATGGATGGAAAAAAAAAAGTTGATACCTAAATATTATCATAGGTTAATAATGTGTTAGATAGTCTCAATATCTTTCCAACACATTTTGAACAGAGTCAATCAGACTCCATATGTGGAAGTTATGGCTTCTAGAGTAAAGCCTATTTTAGTTTCTTCAAAACCCGCTCGTGTTATGGAGAGATCGGGTTTTGAAGTAATTTTTTCTTTTCATAACCCAATCGGGTTATTTTAAATTTAGAAACCCAATCAGGTTATGTCTTGGGAAGAGCTTTGGAAAATGACCCAAAGGCTTGGAGGCTAATTTTTCCTCTATTTTTGTTCTTTTAGACATTTTTTCATCTTGTAAGATGAATTCTCGACTTTATCTTCATCAATTTTGCGATTTGTCAACTGGGTATCTTTATAATTTTCACCATAATCTCATACATCTTATCTTTCTAACCATATAAATTTTTCTATTTTTGGACAACATCAGCATAGTAAACTTTAATTTTCTTTACCAGTATCTTGATTATCCTCACAGACACATGTCTACCATATTTTTAATAACTTTTGATATTGATAAGTAGGAGATATTTTTCCATAGCAAGTCAAATTGTGATATTGCTATCAGGATTCAATATCACTTGATTCTACACAGTTGAATCCTAATAGCAATATCACAACTTTTGATATACTTAATCAAATTAAAAATAAATTACATATTATTTTTCTACACTTGATTCTATACACTTTTTAAAAAAAAAATATTTTTGATTATTTTGATGCAAGTTATGCCCAGCGCACGAACAGGTACCAAAATTTTAGGATGCGACCACTTCGAAAAATCATAGAAAAAAAAAATACTTATCAGAAAATTACAAAAAAAATACATAACTTCTAGATCTCACTCTTACCTATCATCCTACCAAAGGGATTTAAAAATTACTTAATATAAATATACCTTTTGTACTGCGCACAGAAATAGCTATGTTATGTTTTTCCAAAAAAATCAGGAACATGTTTTCATGTGGGCGAGGTTTGACCCTCTTAATCTTATCGAGTTTTAAAAACAATTAGTGTTCTATAACCCAGATTCAGAGTACTACAATTTTTATTTTTTACACATCTTATTTTGAGTGTGTGACCCTCAAACTCCTATTCCAAGTTCAGGTTTATCCAATTTCAGAAAAAAATGTGTCCACTTATACCCCCCTTTTTTGGTCCACAACTTGGTGCACATACCCTTAGGAAATGATAAAAAATGAGCATTGATTAAAATAAAGATTCGTCACTCAACAATTGCAGCCAATGACAAGGTCAAGTTAGCTCTAAAAGTGTTGGGAACAACTGACAATAGACTACTACCAAAAATATGCACAAGACAAGTAGAAGAGGTCAACATTGACCTAGACAGTGAAAACTTTCATGGAGATTATTCACCAATTGGTGAATGTCGCATGTCGGTGAGCGGGGAATTGGCAAATTTTTTCATATATTAGATTGACCCTATCGCTCGACAATTATTAATATTGGTTCCAATGCTTGGGCCCATCGCCCATTTATTTTTCTACCTTTCTTACACATTATTGTCAATGGAATATAATTTTTGGTCCCCATAAATTAAAAAAAATTTCCTATAATTTCTAAGAAACCCCAAACAGATGACCTATATTCACCAATAGTTTTATACATATATTTATAGGTTGTTCCAAATTTGCCTAGGATTTTGCGGATGTGTGTCTCAAACTGACTCAAATTCACAAATTTATTAATCATACAAATGTATTGGATGACACATAATTGCCTCGAAAATAACAAAAGACATGTTATAATTATGTGGGCTTCACATAATTTGTATACCTTGACCTAATACCTCCTACCAAATTTTTCAAATAAGGATAGTATAAAAGAATTTGATCGATAGCGAAGTTTTAGATGAGTATGAGTACTTCAGTAGTTTCAGACTGTTGAGTGCAACTGCATACTGCATTCGCGAGTCGCGAATGCAATTTAATTTGAGGAAAAGGTAAGTGATACTCATTCTGTGACTCTATAATTTTGAGTTCATTATTATTTAGTGGTAACTAGTTAGTGAATAGTGGTGACCAGGGAGACCTCAGACAAGATTTTAGGGCCAATGAATCCAGAATCATGTTTATTTATATTATAGTCTATTGTCACTTCAACAATTTAATATTTTTTTTACAGTGGAAGTCGTTGGAGATGGAGATGTTGAACAAGAATAAGGGTAAAGCTCCTCCAAGTGGGGAAAGGAAAGATGAAGAGAGTCTAGCAAAATGCAGAACCTTATCATCGTACTTTGATCATGGTGTTGGAAATGTTTCTATCAAAAATCAGGAAGCTACTTCATCACAAGTAGATTTTGAAGATTCATGGTGCAGGAGCACACCTAACTCAACCCTTACCTCCTTATTTATGGCATGTACTAACTCTAGCCAAGTCAGGAGAGTGTGTGTGGACCTTAGAAGGTCATTTGTTTTCCCTAAGATGGATATGAAAAGGTCAATCCATGTCTAGCTAGGTTTCTTAGTTGGTTTCCTGATTGTCGGTTAACATTGTTTGTCGGTGAACACTGTTTGCTAACACCATCAGTTAACACTGTCTACTAACACCATCGGCTAACACTGTTTGCTAACACCATCGGTGAACACTATCTGCTAACACCGTCGGTGAACATTGTTTTCTAACACTGTTGGTTAACACTGTCTGTTGACACCGTCAATTATCACTAGCATAGATTTAGACTGGTGGTCAATTTTGCATTACTCTTGGTCGGTAAAGTCATTCATAACAGCCTGCGAGAAGTGAATCTTGTCTTTTATGGATAGTATGGTCAGTTGTAACGGTTCCTAAAGAGATGCTTGCAAATATGTGGGTAGTTAGGGGTTGTTTCAATAAGAGGATGGTTATTAATAACATCCCAAGCCTTCATTTTAGAGACATTAGAGAGTAGAGACTAAAAAAGAAGAGAAGCTACAGGAAATCACAGAGTTGCAGATTATTGTACTGTTTTGTTTTATTTCCAATAGTGAGAAGTTGCAGTTAGTGTGTTTAGTGGATATCAAAATTCTTTGTTCATTTTGCATGCAAGTAGATTAGTTACTTTATTTTCTATTTTGTAAGTTCTTAGTTCTTCACCCGTTCTGGGTTGTAAGCAGTAATGGCCCCTCAAGATTCCTGAATCCATGGTGAGAGTCATGTGTTGGGATGGAACTCAAGAGGAGCCCTTGTATATAGTTTCCTTTTTATTTTTGGTAGGAGTAGCAACGGGTGTGAATCTGGAGATCTTACCCTAGGCAAGCTTGGAGATAGTCCAGCTAGGGAAGAGAATGAAAGCAATGTTTTGAAAACATTGATTGAGTGGGAAGAATGAATCTATTTGTGTAGGTTGAGTAAGGAGGAGATGAAAATCATTTTGATGGGGACTGAGTCTTGAAGAGGAGGTAAAGTTGAGAGAGACTTACCTTAGTTTGGGGTTGTGAACACCCTAAGGGATCTAGGAAAAAGATCTCAGAATAGAGCCAAGCTGGTTCTGTAGCAGCAACAAGACTTATGTCCACATCAGATTGGTATCAGAGCCTAAATTTATTGGGCTTGTGGTAGATGTTCCAGCCAACAATATCAGTAGGTGAAAACAAGATAGTCACCAATGCAGAGCTTGCAAAGGAAGTAGATGAACAGAAGAGAGTGATAGAGGATCAAAGGGAAAGGAGTAGACTTCTTGAAGAAGCCCTAGATGAGATGAAGGTAAAACTTCAAGAAGTTGCAGATGCAACTAAAAGCAAAGATGGAGATGAAGTCAGCAGTAGCAGAGGGAAGCAAAAACTTGATGAAGAAGACTTGATACTTGAACCATACCCTCCAATGAGTGAGGAGCCATTTCTAAAAGCTCTCAGAGCCCTAGGAGGCAAAAGTATTGAAGGAATTCCATTCTTTAACAAAAAAATAGACAGTGAACTAGTTGTAGAATGGATAGAAGGTGAATCATTTTGAATGTGAGGGCATAACTGAAGCACAAAAGGTAAAATTTGCAAAGTCAAGGTGAAGAGGTTCATCATTAACATGGTGGAAATACCTCCAAGAAGAGAGGGAGAAGATGGGTAAGCACCCAATTTCACATTGGAAGGCCATGTTAAACAAGGTAAAGGAGCAATACCTACCTGAGGATTATGAAATCCAGCTACACAAGAAGAGGCAGAGTTTGAAGCAAAAATATTTAGATGTGGCTACGTATACTGAAAAATTCTAGAAGTTATGCTTGAGGTCAAGAGTCCAAGAGGATGAGACTATCAAGGTAGCTAGGTATCTTGGAGGCCTAAAATGGAATATCCAAGAGAAAATCAGTTTGTGGACTCCCACAACCATCCATAAGTGTTTCTTGTTGCCCAAATTTCTCATTTTTGTGCAATTTGGTCTAGTCTTTCCTGTCTGGCGTCCTTTGTTATGTTTTTTATGATCTCTAGGTCTTAACTCTGCTAAAACCCTCAAAACCCTAAGTCTTCATGTTTAAACGAGGTAATAAACCGTAGGCATTGGCTCTTATGTTTTGAAGTTACTTTTTCGCATCACTTATGGCATGTGCTTTTTCCTTGTCGCTTCGTCGCGTGACCTCAGGCGAATATGCCTTTTCTTCTCCTGACTTTGCACTTTCCTTGTGTCACGTAGTCTGTTAACATTTTGGAATATTCCCTCTGCATCTTTTGACTTAGCGTTTGTTCTTTGGTCGCGAGGTCGCCAGATCTATGTCATAAGTCTTATGAAGATGGGACCCACCCTCAGTCATGAAGTCGCGTGAAGAACTCAGCAGTCAGTGAAACATCTTCTGACTTCACGATTTACCTTGGGTCACCTTGTCGCCAGATCATGCTGAAGTCAGCGGTTAAGCAGGCCTTCATGTTGCGTGATCGCTGGATCGGGTCACAGCTAGTAGTTAAGGGAAGCAGTCACTCGCGTAGTCTCCGGTTCAAACAGCAGTTAAGGCTTATCTATCAAGACTTCGCGACTAGCCTTCTGTGGTCCCCAGTCGCATTGTCGCTAGAACCAAGTGATGACTCAGCTCCCCAGTGTGCAACAGATGAACCAATGGCCGTGTGACAGGTGGCATATGGCAAGTGGATGCTGAGCCCTCAGTCGGGTAATCGCTAAATGGAGGAAAAGTGCTCAGCGACTTCTGGACTAGGTATTCTTTCCCTTTAGTCGCAGAACAACAGAAAAGTTAAGGGTATGCCTAAACATTAAGCGACTTAACGACAACCGTCCGATGCAAAGCTCATAAGATCTAACGGTGGTCGCTAAGTCTGGGAAACAAAGTGTCCTACAGGGAAAGTCCTCCCGACTTGGCAATTAGGGTTGTCGGGATGTCGCGAGAAGCAGAAAAGGGATACATGCTGACTTTTTTTGAAAAGTCAAGGCTCGGTACTAGGTTCTCCCAACTTGGCGACTAAGCGTGGTCGCGTGGTCTCAAAATGAAAAGATAGCATCCAGCGACGCGACGATAGCCGTGATGGTTTAGGGGAGCAGTTAGTAGCAAGGTCACGGGACAGATGATGAGTTAGGGTTATCTCCTCGCGACTTTGATTTCAGACAGTCGGGATGTCGCCGGATCTTGCCTCAGGTTAACCAATGGTAAAGAGGCACAGTGTCGCTGAGTCGTGAGATGATACCATGGTTAAGGACTGAGTTCAGTGACAAGGAGACTTATGGTCAGTCGCGTGGTCGCCTGATTTGAATTTGAAAAATGGCAGCAAAGTTTACACTGTGAATCGCTCAGTCGTCGAGCAATGGGATCAATGAGGAAATAGCTCACGGGTCTACAACGAGCTAAGGAGATAGGGTCATCGCGCAGCCGCTGAGTAAAAAGGTGAAATGGAAAATAGAGCGCGAGTGTGCGATTGACAAAGGCAAGAGGCATCACTCACTCGCTGAGCAATAAGGACAAAAGAAAGATCTGTCTGCGAGTCTGCGACGAGCTACAGAAAAGGGGTCATCGCGAAATCGCTAAGCAATAAGGTGAATGAAAAGAAAGCCCGCGACTGAGCGATTGATGACAAGATGACTACTCGTCACTCAATCACCAATGTTTCAAAGTAAACAGAGAATAACTTGTGACTGAGCGATTGATGAAAAGGGGTGTCGTCGCCTACTCACACAAAAAGTAAAACAAAGTGAAAACTACTCACGAGTGCGCGATCACAGAAGATGTAATGGATAAAGATCTCGTCGCTTAGTCACTCAGAATCTAGAGGAAAGAAAGCATAGCCTGCGACTGAGCGATGATGATGCAGATGAAGTTGTCAGAGCCCAGGTTGTCTCAGTTGATGAGGAAAGATGTTTTGCTTAGTTGCAGCAGGATTTCCAAGGTATCAAAGGGTTTCTAATCATAGAAAATCATACACAAAGCAGTTTGCCAATATTTGAATAGATTTTTTTCAATGTCAGTGAAAAAGAGGAGATTCAGTGTGTTGCAGAACAGAGCAGAGTTATGGCTGAATTTCTAGAAGTGCCAGGAAGCTTAGAGAAGAAGTCTTGGGCAATGACAAGGAGAACACTTGGCTATGCACTGTTCACAGACAAGAGGGACAATTATTACAGAGAAGTATAGGTGAACAGGTGTGAATGACTATTCAGAGTAAACATAAATGCTACTATCCACCGTCTACCAAAACTGATTTCCAATTGCCAGATCGAGAGAAGAGCAAGAAAATATCTGTGAATATTTGTTTGACTCGGTCATTCTCCACCGCCTCTTCTCTCTCTTTTCCTCTCTCCTATGTTTTTAGGGTTAGGGTTTTCCAGGACCATCCAAAGCTTGTTGCATCCTAAGGGATTCCAAGATGGTCATAGCCCTATATATAGCAGAAAAGTTGTAATTGTAAGGGTCGGTTCTTCTTCCTTTTG
>MU226020.1:745915-767350 GCA_018584345.1 Thuja plicata
AGTAGTAGTTATTTTTTGTTGTGATGGATTGAAATCTAATTTTTTCCAATTATTGTTCAAGTCTATTTCTTGGTTACCAAGCATGTCAATTTCCTTTAGGTGGATAGGTAGGCCTGGGTACAATCCTGACAAGACTTACCATTCAATTGGTGTACTTTCTTGCATAATATTCTCATTGCTTGTTGGGCTGTCAATTTCATTTTCTTGTACCGGTTCAAGACTGGTTCTGTGTACATGCCAAGTTTGGTATTGATTTGAAAAATTCTCCCAATTATTTGTAATCTCACATGATGTTGCAGAATGGCTTGTATAGAACTAATTAACTCCAAGAAAGTGCTTCAAAGCTATTGTCGTCTTTAGAAGGGATGGCTATGAAGCGTGGAGAGACTCGAACGATAGCTATGGTTGTGCAACACATGAGTTAAATTAGTAGCCCATTTAGAAAATGATTTTATTTGTGCCAAGAATCTTGATGCATTGATGATGTTATTTTTTGTATTGTTGTCATAGTCATGATTTCTTGTGTGTGTATTGACATGTAATGAAACACGTGAATGTTACTTGTAATGCAAAAAAAATTGTTCATCCAATGTTGGTTGAAATAATGTCTTGTGTGAAAATTTGGGGCATTAATTTATGAGAATGTTTAAAAATAATTTGAAGTGTTTCATAAATATGTAGTGATGGATGAAATTATTGAAGTATATTAATTTTTCACTTCGTCTAATCGATGTCATGATCTTTTGGTTTGACTGCATGAAGTTCAAAAGTCTATCCAAGTTTTTTGTTTGTTCGATGAAATTTTTCACATAGCAATTGAAACGTATATTAGCAAGCATCAGTGGAGAAGTGATAGATTTAAATCAATGATACATTCAATTGCAAGGATTGAAACATGAATGTTGTTGGATCTTTCTTGATACTTGTCAGCTGCATTTTGGCAAAACATTTAAGGGCTTTCTCACTCATTTGATTTAGAACATATCTTGTAATCATTGTAGTACATGGGACTACATTTTTCTTTTGCATTTTATCAAATGGGGGTCGTGCACCCTTTATCATCCATGTCTACACACATCTTGCTATCATAGAGTTCCATAACAAAACATCTCATTTTGGCATTTCATAAAACAAGTGGCCATTATGTAACAAGTTTTGAAATTACATATATCAGATAACTAATAAGGAAAGTCATGGCCATGAAAGTAGATTCAACTTGCTCTTTTGATCAGCTATTATGTGTCAGTAGTCTACATATGATACATATTCATAGTGATCTATCTCTCCAACCATCTTTTTCTATGCCACACTTTTTTACTATCCCTCTATCTCTGTGTCTCTCCATCTTCTCCATGTTTCTATTATTTCTCTCTATATCTCTCATTCTATATTTCCTCTAACTCTTTTTGTTGCTTCTCTTTCATTTCCTATGTTTTTTTAGTCTCTCCCTCTCCGTAAGTGCTTATTTCTCCACCAATACATGCAACTACAACATCTAACATGTCATTGGCAATTGTACTAATTGATAATTTGGAATTTTTATAGAAGAGCGTATGAAGGAATCGTGCATTGGGCCTTGTCATCTTTCCTAGTGGCACCGTAGCTATGGAGATGGTAAACTTCCAACACAATACCTAGCTCTTTGTATGAAAGGAGAAGGCATCTCCATACATCAAATCACATATTATAGATGATCCTGTCACATAAACAACCCCTAACGAATATATGTGCAATCCACATGTAAAGATGAAATAAATTAATAGTGTGAAAGGAGTGAGGATGGGTCTTTGATATTACAATCTAATCATGTTCATATTGACACGTCATTCTAGAACGTTTAGCTTAGTGCTCAATTTTTGAATTTTCAGAGCTATGGGTGATGTGTTCAGCCGTGTGTTTAAAGACACTTAATATAATATTGAATTAAATTGTCTTTCAGTTAGATTTTGTAAGCTCTACTGTCTGTTTATTTTAAAATGTAAACCTCGAAATGCATTCCATTGAGTGTGAATTACAGGTACACTGTTATTTACTATAATTTCTTGCAGTTTGGTCTGGTTTTTTCATATAAGATGTCCCCAAGAGCTATTTTAATTGCGAAATTATGGGATTTGTAGTGTACATGTTTTTTGGGATTGATTTATACATTTTATTTGTTACATTAATATTTTTAGACTCCATACAAAGCCACATTACCTGTGAGTGGATTTGGTAGATGGGCACGTGGTGTATTCAAGACAGTTACGTGCTTTGCCTATGTTTTCCACACTATGCATAAATGCCTAACATTTCATTTAGGCTCAAGCAGGAGGATGAATTTTTTGACAAGCTTCAAAGATTGAAGGAAATGTAACTCCAGATTAAGGGATGGATTTACAACCTCCAAAAAATCAGGCGATTCTGCAGCATTCACTTTTTGTGTCAATATTTACTATGAGATAATTGTGGAAATTCAACTCATTTTAAGGGAGCAAGTGGACTTTAATCCTGTGCGGATATAGGGTGCATTCGAAGGATCTTTTTGCTGCAAAGTTATTCTCTGAATGATTTATCAATTTAAAGCAGTCTGCATAGGCTTTGCTGACTGTAGCATCTCTACGCCATCCAACAAATGAAAGGCATCCTTTATTTATTACAAGTGGACCTGATGACATCTCAAGTATCTTGTAATATCTGATCAAGTGGAATTTGATTCTGGAAAATGTTTCATCCCTCCGAGTATCGTCAAAAGCCTATTTTGGCATTGTAAATCACCTTTTTGCAAGTTGTAAGCCCGAGTCGAATCAATAGAGATTCTTATTCACTGCGTTGTACTTCAATGGACTAAAATGGGTGTCTACTCTAAGGTAACAAAATGGATGGATAGATGAGATATTCTCAGTTATTTTTTCTTTGTTCCAGTGTCACACAAATGATGAGTTTAACATAATGATATGAGTTAAGAGATGATCAGAGGCCTCTCCCATGCTTGAGATATTGCGGATCAAGCCAAGGTACTGAGTTGATATAAAACCCTCTGGAGATTTGTGGGGCGTCATTATAAACCGCAGTCCATGCCCGCTGTCTATATCTGAAGAAGGAACAATGCTAAACACAAAAGTTGTGCTGAAAGAAAAAGTAGAATTCAGAGACCCGTGATAAAAAGCACGGTCGATATCGAAGTGGGATGGGCTGTTAAGAGAGATGGCAGTGGACTGCAGTGAAGCCACAAGATTATAAGGATTAAACTAATGAAAATTGTGTAAATAATCTGTATTATAATGATATAGTTAACTGCAAATAAACAAAATAACAAATAATGGGTAATATATGATGATGTGATAACTGATAATTTAATGATATGACAATAATGACAAACATGCTTACCTATTCATTAGATAGAAAATAAATGTCATCCATGGAAAAAGCAACGTCCCCGTAGATAAGAAGCCGAAAAAGCCGAAGCAAAGGAAGAACAGATACTACAAACACGTCAATCCCCTGATCCACACAACAAAAGGCGGGAATCAGTTTTTCGAATCGATTGAATGGGCACAATAAAATCCAGAGAAATCCAACATTGGCTTAATTAAGCCAATTTGGGTAAACAAATCCTTATTTAAGCTCTTCTGATTGAAAAACCAGTTGTCTCCCTTTCCCTCTAGAGCAGTGAAATTACAGAGAAAAATCCAGCCATGGGGGCAATGAAGGGAAGCTTTCAAAAGCCTTTATTGTTGGGCATTGCATGTTTAGTTTTTCTCATCCTTCTTCCCTCCATGAGAGCACAAGACACAAATGCCTGAGATTTTTCATTATAAATGATGTGAATGTTAAGATGGATTATTGTAAGCATATTGGGAACTTGGGTTCAACTCTTTCATGGGTATATAATGCAGGAAAAGGGACGATAATTGCAGCTTTCACGGCACGGCCTGTTACGAATTGTGGGTGGGTCGCATGGGGCATTAATCCTAGCGGAAAGGGCATTGTGGGCACTGAAGTCAAATTTGGCAGTGGCTTCCCAAACAATTCGAGGGTGGAGGCATTGAATTGGTTGAAGGAAAAATGTGTATGAGCTTTTGCAACTAGCGAGGGATAGAAGAGGATTCAATACCCCGAACACAATCAAATTGGGCTCAGAATCTCGCGTTGTTCTTTGCTTTGTTACTATTTTGACATGACTATAACCATTCAGTAACATTGATCTCTGAGTGCCTGGCACATTTCTACACATAATATAGCTAATTAAGATCGAAAATGGTGTAGTTCATGCATCATGAAACGGTCACACATTTTCTTCCAAAGATAGATGTTTGACACATGTCCCACATGCCAGAATAACACCCAAAGAAATGCACGCAAACCCATGTTACTCCCAGACAATAAGGAATTGCAATATATTTTATTCTCCACAAATATTTACATTTATCAAAAAATCAGAATGCCGAGAACCACAATGTGCAGAACGATCATACTTATGTCGGATTTCACACTTTTTACATACTTATTATTTAGACCAAGAAATTTAATTTATAAAATAATTAATAATTAATCAGTAGATCCATCATGACTAAGTTTGCATGTTTCCCTCTACTCGTGCATAAGCCCACCATGATGGGATTCTCCTCTTGTTTATGATCTTCTTGATGCATTTGTCTACCAAGTGGTGATCTTCATAAATCGATATGTATAAAATAGCAACCCAAATGCTTAACCCAACAGTTTATATTGTGTTCTTCTACGTGGATTCCATTCTTCTCAGCCTCCTACGCTTACCCATTAGACTTGTACAATTCCTCACAAAAGCTAACAATATATTAACGTCTATACTTAAATTCCCCCAAATCTAACAAAAAAATATGACATTCCTATTCTCTTTCAATGAAGTTTCTGTTCCATTTCAATGACATTCTTGTTCTCTTTCAATGACTTTTCTGTTCCATTTGAACAACGTTTCTATTCCATTTCATTCTTCTTCTTCACGGGTGTGCTAAATTTGACGGTTCTGAACAACTGCGTGCAACCCAATGACAGACACAACATTCTGCTAAACGGAGGCTTCAAACTCAACCCATCGAAAAAAAAATATCCTAAAAAATTTGGGGGTTTCTGAATAGCAATCCATTTGGGGGAAATTATTGCTTCCTTAGATTTAACTATGGACAAATCAAACATGCAACAAGCCTGATTGTTGCCACTGTAAGCAAATGGGATGAGTGTTAAAAACAAGAAGACTCCATTAAATCCGAAGGGAGTTGATCTGAAAAGATATTCAGAGCAATGTCCAGCAGATCATCATTTTGGCTCCTTGAGTTGTTCTTTGACCTCTGCATTCTCCATCTGGCTAAGAAAGCAAGGGAGTATTCAACCTGTTTATTAATTCCTTCTCCTCCCATTCCTGGCCTTCCAATGTGTCATGCAGGGGCTGATCTTTCATCTCTGGAAGCCACAGAACAAAGAATCCACTTAAAATAATGGCAATCCCAGATAAGGCGAAGAAAAGAGTAGGAGCATTCCGTCCAATACATGCGCTTGTACTGCCGCGTAAAATGAATCGCATTCTAACAGACAGTCAATTACGTTAGCTGGTGGGGACGGACACCTAACAGACAGCTGGTGGACAGCTGGTGAAAAGTGATGAAGGGGCCACATGACTTCAATGGCAGTCATTGGCCTCTAGTAGACTTCCAACCGTAGATGAATAAAAATTGGCTGGGGCTTTCCCAGAGGGAAACGCCTACGGCGTAAAAATTAAATGCAACTTCTATAGCTTATATCTATTTTTCATTTCTCTTGATTATTTAAATCTTATTTTTCTTTGATTTGATTGGTCTATACTAATATTGGTAATGAATAAATTCAATTTTCCCAAACAAAAATAATAAAAAACCTATTATTTGTCATTTGTATTAAATGTACAAAATAATGTCACTTGTCATTTCTCATTTGTATTAAATGTACAAAATAATGTCACTTGTCATTTGTATTAAATGTTTATTATAATTTATAAAATAATTTATTTTGATCATTTTTCTTTTGTCCTATTTACTATTTTGCTATGTTATATTATTAAAATAACTAGCTTATATATACCTATATATATATAATATGCCGAGAGTAATCCTTCTTGAGTGCGTCTATTTTTCGTGTGGATTAGGGATGATTAAAATAGGCGCCTCGAGAAAGATTACTCTCAGTGTATTTTATATATATATATATAAGCTAGTAGCAGTCGCGGCGCAACATGGAAGACATTTTCTGATTAATGGTTATAGTTAAAGTTAGGGTTAGAGTTAGGGTTAGGTTTAGGGTTAGGGTTAGGGTTAGGGTTAGGGTGATTTTTACGTTTGGAATGTATAGTTAGGGTTAGAGTTAAGGTAAGGGTTAGGGTTAGACATCTTTCTCTGGAGGAAATGCACTTCCGACTTCTCCAGTAATCTCAATCGTCCTTAAACCACATTCCAATATCATAGTCTTTAATATTTTACAAGAGTTGGAAGCTCATTTAATTTCGGATAGTCACATATCCTGAGTTTTTGGAGTGATTGGATGTTTTCTAAACCTTCTATCTCCTCCAATTTGGGGCACATTTGTAAATCAAATTCTTTAAGAGAAGTTAATCTTGCAAGATTTGTAAGCCTTTTTAATTCTGGACAGTCATATATCCTGAGCGTCTCCAGCAAAGGAGCCTACAATCAATTTTCGGTATAGTTAACATAAGATAAAAATAAAATATATTTTGAAATATCCATTTTCAAAATCAAACCATAAAATCAAGATGCTTACATACGGATCCCGTTCCCACAAAACTTGTAAGCTCTGATAGTGGAAAAGTTCTAATATTTTTAATGCAGGCCAGGATGGAATTTTTTTATGCTCGAATTTATTGCACTGAAGCCAAACCAGCCCTTTTGATAGCCCCCAAAGTTCTTCATTTAAAAATTCTCCATTGCCCAAAAAGAATTTCAATTTAAGCGAGCAGGGCTCTAGTCTATGCTCTCCTTGGTTTGTGTTTATTATGATCTCCCCACACCGTGAATAACAACTGTCACCAACTGCATTTGCCATTCCTCTGACTCGTATTGCTTCCTGAATAGTCAAAAGTAAAAATAAGATATATTTTTAAAAAATGGTTCTTGTTTAATAATTAGTAAAATTGGATTCATTTGGTGTCAGGCATTAACCTGGAATAAGCATTAGTTAATGCTAGAATAATTTAATTATTTCTTTGTGGCATTTTTTGAATTTTTGAATTAGAAAACTAATCCGAGCCAATGCTTGCATTAATTAATTCTAAAAAATACTAAAATTCATTTCTTATTCAAGAATAGGCTATTTATGGATTCAAATTTATTTATTTTTATTAATTTTTTTTTAATTTTTTTTGTTAATGTGGGTATGTATATATACACACGTGTGTATATATACGTGTTTGTATATACACATATGTGTGTATATACACATGTGTATATATATGTCTATATATACACACATGTGTGCATATATACATATATGTGTATATATACACATGTGTGTATACACAGATATGTGTATATATACACACATGTGTATATACACACATGTATATGTGTATGTGTATATGTGTACACAAGTTAAAAATACATATTGTTCAAATTAATTAAAAAAATGAAAAATAATCCTTATTCCAATTTTACAATATGGGATCCAAACGCAGAATAGCTTATTCGAGCTTTCATTTTTAGGATTAATTAATCCGAGAATAGGTCCTTATTCTAGAATAGGCCTATTCTAGATAAATTAATGTCATGCACCAAACGAGCCCTTAGACATTGACTTCACCTGTTGAAGGGAAATATCAATAATCTGGTATAGAAACCAAAGGCGATAAGTGACTGTCCATTTGCAATATCCCTTCCCATGACTCTCAAATGATCATGCATTCTTATCAAAACCATCTTTGTCCTCCTCAACAAGACACTTATTGAAAAGCGTTTCCCAACCGAGCAATCCATCCCAGTTTTTCTCTGTGTCCCAGGCTGCAATGGCTGCACTTTTTCTTTGTCCAATGAACAAACAGGCTGCATCCAAGAACATCTCCTTCTCTTGTTTCCCTAGCTCATCATAGCTGACTTTAAGCCTCTTAGCGATGTCCTCGTGAGGTATCTGGGAAAATTGATTGAACATACGCTGCCAACAAACCTTATCAGACTCGCCATAAAGCTGCCCCCTAAGACCTTGAGTGATAAAGGCAGTCCTTGGCAGACATTTAAGAAAATCTCAACGAGATCCTCTAATTCTGAAGGTGGAGAATTTTCTAAGAATGCGTGCCAACAAAAAAGCTGTTTGGCATAGGTGGCATTCAGAGGTTTCATTGGATAAATGGCAGAGATGCCCCATTGTTGAAGAACATTTAAGTTGCGTGTGGTAACAATAATCAGACTTTTATCACCAAGGCTCTCCTTGGGTGGTAGCAGAGCATCAAGTTGGTGTGTATGATCCACGTCATCCAAAACGATAAGCACTGACACAGACCTTGACAAACGCTTTTTAAGAATCTGTTTGCCTTTGTCTAGATTGTCATGGCATTTATCTTCTAAGTCTAGATCCTTTAAAAGTGTTTTCTGCTTTTCAAGTAACTAGCGTTTCCTCTCAGCATGTCGAACATCAGACAGAAAACTGGACCACTGCATGGTAGAGTGTCTCTGGTTAAAGATTTCCTTAGCGAGGGTGGTTTTGCCGGAGCCCCCCATGCCCCAGATTCCCACGACCTTTGTCGAGCCAGCAGATTGAAGAGCGAATGTGTTGAGGTCTTGTACAATTTCATTCAGACCCACAGGATGCTTTGCAACGTTCATCTCTTTCATAACACGATTCACCACGTTCTTCACCACCCTCTCCTCGTCACTGAACAGCGGGAAACACCATTTTAGTAAATAGAATAGCCTAAAAAATAAAAAATAATGCGTGCAGCGAAGATTTTAAAAGACAAAACGCGTCAAGCTTTTATTCTCCAGTTAGCAATGCTTGTCGAGCAATATTTTTAAGTGATTTTTATTTTTAATACATGCTTGCAGAAAGAAGTATTATTGTCTTTAATTAAGTTGTGTGTTTTTGGACTGTAACAATTAGCTGATAGGTTTTATATATTTCGATGACTGGGTAAAATGGTTAGGGATAATGTTGGAAGGGTTTTATATATTTTTTAAATGATTAAATTGCTTAAATATCTAATATAATTATCAATTATTATATATTAATTAAAGGTTTGGATATGTTGAACAAAGAGTTTAAAAATTACATAAATATACGTAATAAAGACAATTCTTTATAGAAAATGAATAACAAACAATTCTAAGATTGTTTTATGACAACCCTTTATTACATTTTAATAATCAATTAAAATGTTATGTGATACATTTTACATCTCTTTTGATTTAATGTCTTGGACAACAAACAATCTTGTGAGTAGAGGTTGAAGATACATACAACACTTTTCTTTTTCAACCCATTGTTGTGAGAACACAAATACATAAATATGCACAACAAAGACAACTCTTTACTTTAAATGAATAACAGATAACAGTAAGATTGTTAAACTGCAACTATTCAATACATATTGATAATGGATTAGAATGTTATATGATACATTTTACATCTCTTTTAATAATGTCTTGAACAATAGACAATGTTTTGAGTCTAGGTTCATGATGCACATAATGCCTTGCTTCTTCAACCCATTATTGCAAATTAATTTGTTGCCCATGTCTCAGTGGAACACCAATGCTGGAAAAATAAAGAAGTCAAAAGTGGTATCATGTGGTCCCCTTTTGAGAACGCATGTGCTTGTATAGAAAGAAAATGAAACCAAGAAAGGGAGCCTCCTCAGGTTAGTTCAAATTTTATAAACCCTATTTGGTTTCATCAGTCACCCTATTGTTGTTGGAGCATTTTTTGGGGTTCGTCGTTCACTAGTCTAATAGTTAGGGTATAATGTTATCGCTCTTACTCTTTCCGATTCTGCCCATTCTAACAATCACTAGAATTAGTATATCCTTGCATATGAATCTACACAATTGATAATAAGGCCAATAGTAAAATTGTACCATTTGGTGCAAGAGCACCCAATGCATTGTAAGCCTCCAAGAGGCAAATCTTTCCAATTCATGTCATGTCTCATGAAATAAGGTCCTATGGACCATGTTGGAATTTTCTATAAGCAATCTAGGCCTTAGGAAGTGATTATGAGCCTTTAAAGCAAATTCGTTGATAAATTGCCAATGTTGGCATAGGATGACAAAAGTTCTCAATATGCTCCCAAATGTATCTAATCATGTAAGAAAGGTCCATCTAGCCTCTTTATGCTTGGTTGTTATGGTTTTGGGTTCTAGGAAAGTCTTTCTAGGGTCTCTTAGCAAGTTTCATGACAAAATTGACATAGCAAACTTTCTTGCAAAAAGTTGCTCCAGCAGACAAAGGTGGTTTGGTGATTGGATATGTTTTGAATTGTAGTTAACAATAGTTGGAAGGAGTGACAAAAGTTCTCAATATGATTCCAAAAGTATTTAATCATGTAAGAAAGGTCTATCTAGTCTCTTTATGCTTGGTTGTTATGGTTTTGGGTTCTAGGCAATCTTTCTAGGGTCCCCTAGCAAGTTTCATGACAAAATTGCCATTGCAAGTTTCTTGCAAAAGTTGCTCCAGCAGACAAAGGTGGTTTGGTGATTGGATATGTTTTGAATTGTAGTTAACAACGGTTGGGAGGAGTGACAAAAGTTCTCAATATGCTCTCAAAATTATTTAATCATGTAAGAAAGGTCTATCTAGCTTCTTTATGCTTGGTTGTTATGGTTTTGGGTTCTAGGAAGTCTTTCTAGGGTCCCTTAGCAAGTTTCATGACAAAATTGTCATTGCAACTTTCTTGCAAAAGTTACTCCAATAGACAAAGGCGGTTTGGTGATTGGTTATGTTTTGAATTGTAGTTAACAACGGTCATAAGGAGTGACAAAAGTTCTCAATGTTCTCCCAAAAGCATTTAATAATGTAACAAAGGTCTATCTAGCCTTTTTATACTTGGTTGTTATGGTTCTGGGTACTAGGAAGTCTTTCTAGGGTCCCTTAGAAAGTTTCATGAAAAAATTTCCATTGCAACTTTCTTGCAAAAGTTTCTCCAACAGACATATAGTTTAGTACAAAGGTAGTTTGGTGATTGGTTATGTTTTGAATTGTAGTTAGTTCAACGGTTGGAAGGAGTGACAAAAGTTCTCAACATGCTCCCAAAAGTATTTAACCATGTAAGAAAGGTCTATCTAGCCTCTTTATGATTGGTTGTTATGGTTTTGGGTTCTACAAAGTCTTTTTAGGGTCCCTTATCAAGTTTCATGACAAATTGTCATTGCAACTTTCTTGCAAAAGTTGTTGTAGTGGACAAAGGTGGATCGGTGATTGGTTATGTTTTGAATTGTAGTTAACAACGGTTGGAAGGAGTGACAAAAGTTATTAATATGCTCCCAAAAGTATTTAATCATGTAATAAAGGTCTAGCTAGCCTCTTTATGCTTGGTTGTTATGGTTTTGGGTTCTAGGAAGTCTTTGTAGGGGCCTTTGGCAAGTTTCATGACAAAATTGCCATTGTAACTTTCTTGCAAAAGTTGCTCCAGTGAACAAATGTGGTTTGGTGACTAGTTATATTTTGAATTATAGTTAACAATAGTTGGAAGGAGTTTTCCTACCATATATGAACCATTTTGTATCGACCAAAGGTGGGAGATTTAAGTTGTTATGTACTTTAAAGAAGAAATCAAAGAAAAGACCTTGTTCTTCCTGCACTTTTCTCTTGTTTTCATGAATATGTACAGTCTGTATGACCAGATGGATATCTAAGACTATTTGGAGTGGATTGTACTTTAAATCTAATTTTAGTTGAAGTTGGTTTCATTAATTTTCATGCTATTTTGAGAAAGTTATGTGAATTCTTCTCTTGACTGGTTTAAAACCATCCTACGATAAACAATGAATAAACTAAATTTCATATCTCTTACTTTAGGCATTGGAAAGTTATCTAAGTTGGTGAAATTGTCCTTTGGTATGTCTATTTCAAGAATCGAAGGTTGGAGAAACTGACAGTGAAGTTGTTCTGTGTTTTTACAATGCCCTAAGACTAGTTTTCTTTATTTCAAGCTGGTAAAGAGAGTGTGAATGAAGGGTCATTTCCTTGTCAATTAAATCCAACACTTATAAAGGATGTTGTTGTGTATAAAGGGTTTAAGGAAGATGTAGATACCCCTCGTGACTTATAATGATCATAAGATGAATATTTGAAACCATTATTAATCATTTTCCTATTTAGAGGAACATGACTGTTATAGTCAGACGAAGAAATAGGCCTTTTGAGTTTCTAGAGAGGTTGCAACCCTTTGGATATGTGTTACCCCAGTTTTTGAAACTCGTCAAATCATAAATTTTTAAAGCTTTATTAGGCCATTAGACCTATGTTCTTCCAATTAAGTCGATGACTAGTTGTTTCAATGGTTTCCAAAATCCAGCTTTTGAAACCCACAATGTGTCATAAATTAGGACATAAAACCCTTAAGCCACGCGATGTCGACCAATCGGCCTTTAAAAAGGTTTTTAAGTAGGGGAAAGGGACCAAGAGTGGCTATAGCATGTTCAATTAAGGTACCAAAGGATATCTGATTTTGATAATTTTTTTATTTGTTTCCCTATGCGAGTTAACTGCTTAAAGCTAAGGTTTCAGCTTCTGGTCAATGACAATGCACTCTACCAGAAACATTTTGCATGAAAGAGTCAAAAAGTTGTCCAAAAAAAGTGTTGACCGATACTTGACCCCCATTGCACCAATAATTATTCACTGAAATCACTAGTAGTGGTTCACAAATCTCTAGTAATGCTTCACAAAATCTTCAGTAGTGGCTCATAAATCACCAATAGTGGTGCACAAATGAACCAATCATGGGTCAAAAAAGTGAAAAAATGACCAATTAATGGTATGTAAATGATCCACTTCTAGTAAATAAATTATTAAAACTGAGAGAACGACTATTGAAACCTGATTCAATATTGATTCCTTTCCCCTAATTAAGCTCTCTTCTAAACTTTTGATTTCACCTAACCCCATGTCACCCTATCGCCAATTTTCAAAAGTCCATAACTCTCGACCGTGTAGTTCCCGACTTATGAAAAATGACGACTTCCTGATGGAAATTTTGCCAATGTATGTTGATATTTCAAAATGGAGGTTAGATTTGAATTTATTATTTTGGTCCCTAATGTGACATATAGCTGAGCTGCAACAAAATCTGGTACATATATTACGCCATCTTATTACCAAGGTGGGATAGAGCATTAAATTCCTAGTGTCGCTAAGTTGTTTGTCAGATGGTAGCACTAATACCAATGATAAATTAGCTATAATTATATGATTGCTTAGTTAATATTGTCACCTTGTTACTAAAGGCACTCATACATGTTATCACTCACTTCTTTCTCTCCTTTCCAAAATGGGACTACCCACAAATAATAATTTATTGAATGAAAACCCTCACCTAGTCTACCAACCCGACCTAATAGAGGAAGAAGTCGAGCAATTCGACATCATTTTGAGTCTCTTCACATCTTCATGGCAGTTCCAGACAAATTATGCCAAATATGAGAACAATATTTTTGAGCTGGAAGGTGAAAGACACCAAGAGGAATTGCATGATTTGTTTCTACAGCTCTAGATGGACGAAGACACAGCGATACCTGAAGGATTCTTTGATGAAGTGCAAAACTTGCTAAACATGATTCGAGTTGATGGAGATTTGGTATTTTGATTATGTTATATAATCTTTTGGTTAATTTTGGTAACAATCCAATTAAAAAATTTGTTCAGTTTTACCCCTCTTGTAACGATCGCTGTAAAATAAACAAATCATTTTCTTTGATAAAATATACATTTGAGATATATAGGGGGAGGAAATGTGAAAAAAAGGGGGGAAAAAGAAAAGGGAAATTTTTTGATAATCTATCTTTACAGAAAAATAGAGACTTTGAACTCTATTGTTTTGTCTAAATTAAAGGAATTTTTGAGACTTTGTGCTGTTAATTTTGTTTATCGCTGTGATTTCCAAATTTTACCTTTGATTATTTAGATAATATGGTCTATTTGATTGAATTATGAAATGTGGGTTTTCAGTGAACTTTGATTCTCGAGCATTCACACTTTTGAAGAATTGTAACTTTTCCCCTGTTCTTTCATTTGAATTAGGACTTTGTTCCATTTTCACTTTCTCTCAATTAATAATTGTCTGCTTTCATGGTTATGAGTAGATGTCTATTTCCATTTTGTCTTTGGGTTAAAGGCATACCCTATTTTTTCCATTCAATGCATAATTTTTGAAGGTAATTGTGCCTTGTAAAATAATTAGAGAGTAGTCGCAAAGGCCATTGTAGGTGACTCAATTGTTGGATCTTGTTTGTCTTTCAATTTGGGCATTGTGAGTCATTTTTAAAGGAAGAAAAATCAGTAAACCAACAGATATTTGGCAAATCTACTGGGGACCCAAAGAACCAGTACCTTTCTTGTTTTAGATGTTTAATAGCGCATTCCCAGAGAAGAAGGCTGACGACTCTGTTTGTTTAAATATCTCAGAGAAATGATTCGAGGCCAGGCCCAAGGAAAAGGCCAACACCAATGATTGAAGAAATTAATATTGAAGAAGATGAAGAGCTTCAACTTCCTTGAAGTGCTTACAAAGAAAGCATTTGTGAAGCAAGAATTTTCTTTTGAGACCCTCTAGAGATCACCGATCGCCATGGTTATTAAGATATGTGCATCAAAGATACTATCATCAAGCAAGAATCCTAAAAAATACACTCTAGACACAATGGAAAGATTAAAGGAAGAATCATGAAATAAAGGGCCTATGTCTTATAATTTTTATATTCTTGGAGGACAATACTTAATGCTAGCAGTCATGGAGCCATTAATATGTTGGAGCTGAAGAGAAAAATCATGTATTTCTCTTTAAGAAAAAAAAAATGCAAGATGAACTCAAGATCATCTTTGTTCCAAGTTGGTTCTTGAAAGGCTCAAATGATGAATTTCATTGTGGAATTGTGGATGAAAGTGGTCACATCACAGCAATGGGAATAGAGGAATTCATGTGCAACTCTATCTACATCGAAAAAGGTATGAATATGTGCACATTGGAATCCCTTGATGAAAATATTGAAGAAAAGAGAATATTAGAAGAGGATGTGCATGCATGTGAGAATACATTAATTTAATCGATTAAAGATGTGTCTCCTCAAACTACTTATATTCCTCATGATAATTTTCTCTATGTGAAAGAAGGAGAAGCTCTTCTCGTTAAATATGACCATATGCTTTTAGAATGCAACACCTAGTGGTCAAGATTACCAACATGCACAAATTTTGTTTCAGTTGATAAGTTGCGGAAAAAAACCATTGATTTTTATGCCTCCCATGTATATCAAAATGGAACCAAGGTTGATGATGTATGCGAAATGGGTAGTGAGAGTAGAGAAAATTTGGGAAGAACCTGCAAATAAAATTGAGTGGGGTAGATCAATGTATTATATGTGCCAACAAAATACCATCCAAGGTTATAGAAAATCCTCTTTTTGAACTATATGATTCTCAATCAACTGACAAAAGCTTATTTCCTTCTCATAACATAGATGAAGTTGGGGTATATATTCTTGAGAACAGTATTGAAAATCATTTCCTTGAAATTATATCACAAATAGGGGAAAACCATGCGGGAACTAAATCTGATGTTACCACCAGCTGCAAGAAAATGGAGAATTATCATAATGTTGACATTCTGAGTCAATATTTAAAAACTTTTGTCAATGACTATTCATTTACAAATAAAAGCTAACTGAATTGGTGGTTACAGGAAAGGATATAATTCCCTCAACAGGTGATGAACTCATGTTTAATGATATTGCTGGTAACGAGGATGTTTTTTTATTGGAGTCATGTAAAAACTGATTTAATTCAAGGTATACAATCTAAAGATGAATATCATTTTCCTGGGATAAAACATGAAGTTGTGGCTGGTCATATTCAAGAAGTGTATAATGAGAAATGGTTGTTTGGTCACATTCTTGTATGTAAGAACTTCTTTTGCAATCTGAACCTTCAGGGGACATACATGTTATTCTTGAGTTCGCATGTGCTTCTTGGGTACATATCTCTTTTCCGCAGTGGATCCTATTTTTACCAACCAATTAATGGTTTTGCATGACCAGTTTTCAACAAGCACCGAGGTAGGGACTTACGACCATGTATATATTTAGGCAAATTTTGGTGTGTTAGTTTAGCTTTGGTCACATTCTTGTATGTAAGTACTTCTTTTCCAATCGGAACCTTCAGTGGACATACATGTTATTCTTGAGTTTGCAAGTGCTTCATGGGTACATATCTCTTTTCTGCAGTAAATCCTATTTTTACCAACCAGTTACTGACTTTGCATGACCAGTTTTCAACAAGATCTAAGGTAGGGTCTTATGACCCTGTATATATTTCGGCAAATTTTGGTGTGTTAGTTTAGCTTTAGTTTTGGCTTGGTAACTTTTGGCGTGCCCAGTTCCCCTTCGCCCTCTGTAAGTAGCTCCCTGTATTCAACCTTTTACTCTGTACCCAATAGCTAAGGCACCGGTCTTTAACTTGAGACTTCTTGAATTCTCTTCGTCACTTTGTGGTCCTCTTCCCCAATCACAGCTAGTTGTTACCCCAGTTTTTGAAAGTCCTCAAATCCAAAATTTTGAAATCTTTATTAGTTCATTAGGTCTATGCTCTTCCAATTAATTTGATGTCTACTTGTTTGAATGGTTTCCAAAATCCATCTTTTGAAATCTTTATTAGTTCATTAGGCCTATGCTCTTCCAATTAATTTGATGTCTACTTGTTTGAATGGTTTCCAAAATCCATCTTTTGAAACCCATAATGTGTTATAAATTAGGACATAAAACCCTTGAGCCACGCAATGTCGGTCGACTAGCCTTTAACAAAGTTTTGAAGTAACAAAGCTCGCTTCTAAACTTCTGATTTCACCCAAGTTTGCAACATGGTCGCCCTATCGCCATTTTTTAAAAGTTCACAACTCTCGATCATGTAGTTCCCGACTTGTGAAAAACATCGACTGCCCAATGGCAGGTTTACCAATGTATGTCAAACTTTCAAAAGGGCGGTTAGATTTGAATTTATGATTTTTGTCCTTGATGTGACGTATAGCTGAGCTGCAAAGGAAGTTAGTACAGATATTACGCCATCTTAATACCAAGCTGGTACAGAGCATTAAATTCCCAGTGTTGCCAAGGTGTTTTCCAAATGGTAGCATTGATACCAATGACGAATTAGCCATAACTAGTTGACTACTTAATTAACATTGTCACCTTATTACTTAAGGCACTCATACATGTTATGACTCACTTCTTATTCTTCTTTTCAAAATGGGACTACCTACAAATAATGATTTCTGGAATTAAAACCCTGAGCTAGTCTGCCAACCCGACCTAACAGACGAAGAAGTCAAGCAATTTGACATCATTTTGAGTCTCTTCACAGCTGCATGGCAATTCAAGACATTTTTTTCCGGATATGTGAGCGATATTTTTGGGCTGGAAGGTGAAAGAGACCGAGCAGAATTGCATGATTTGTTTCTACAGCTCCATATGTATGAAGATGTAGTGGTACTTGAAGGATTATCTGATGAAGTGAAAAACTTGCTAAACATGATTCGAGATGATGGAGCCCTGGTATTCTGATTATGTTATATAATCTTTTGGTTAATTTTGGAAATGTTCCGATAAAGAAATCTGTTCCATTTTACCCCTCTTTTGTAACGGTTGTTGTACAAGAAACGAATCATTTTCTTTGATAAAATATATACCTTTGAGATATATATAGGGGGAGGAAAAGAGAAAAAAGAGGGAGAAAAGAAAAGGGGGGAATTTTGATAATCTATATGTATAGAAAAACATAGACTTTGAACTCTGTCATTTTATCTAAATTTAAAAAAATTTCCGAGACTGTCTTGTTAATTCCGTTTATGGTTGTGATTTCCACAATTTACCTTCGATTATTTAGATATATGGTATGTTTGATTGAATTTGTAAATGTGGGTATTCAGCGAACTTTGATTGTCGAGAATTAACACTTTCAAAGAATGGTAACTTTTCCCCTGTTCTATCATTTGAATTCTACGATGAAATGTGGATAATTAGGAGTTTGTTCCATTTTTACCTTTTCTCAATTTATAATTAAGTATATACTTTCATTTTTATGAGTAAATGTTTGTTTCCTTTTTGTTTTCTAGTTAAAGGCATATATGTTTTTCTCATTTACTGCATAATTTTGAAGGTAGTTATGCCTTGTAAAACAAGAAGAAAGCACTCACAAAGGCCATTGCAGGTGATTCGACTGTCGGTTCTTGGTTGACTTTCAATTTGGGTGTTGTGAGTCATTTTTAAAGGAAGAAAAATCTCTCAACCAACAATATGTTGAGTAGAATGTAAGGAAAGTCTTCTAAGCCATGATAAAATTTGCAAAGTAATTGTTATACACTGAATTTGCGCCTCTGATCTCAAGCTCTCTTGGTCTTGATAATCCAGTATAACATGGGAATCATCTCAAGGTTGTGGGACCTTATGCTAACCGAGATGAGACCTCCAGGTTCTAGGCTGGTTCCTCTTGGATAATCACCTTAATTTGCTTCTTAAACAGGAAAGTAAATCTTTGAGGGAAAGGGATAGAAGGAGTGCTTGAAAGGGAAATGACTGAAAGCAAACTACCTACTAGGTGATGCACCGAAATTAGGGTTTGGATCTCAGTATAGAGGAATGAAACCAATGGAAGAACCAGGTCAAATAAGTTACAACTCACTAGATAGGCTTGCATAAGTCTTTCATAGGAAGGCCTGAACATGAGACTCGACCTATGACCTGCAAACAAACATCCTTTTCTGCAACCAGGTGTAGGGATGAGACAAGACTGCTAGGGGCTGAAGTATACCCACAAAACATCTAAATCAGATCAGACACAATAACACACAGACTTGCAGAAAATGAGAGGAACTAGGAACCCTAATGTCCATTAATAACATTCATAAGCTTTGATCCAATAAGAGATAACACAAACCAGGAAGCATAGGGATATGAAGAATTATCACAAAGTACTTCCAGAATGTTTGTGTGATCAATGAGAAAATTAAAAAATGTAAAAGCCAGAGGGCAGAAAGAATGCCTCAGATAACTCCAAGAGAGAACCAATTCTCTTTACAAAATGCCAAGATCTGAGCACTAAGGCTCTCAAAAAACTTTAAATACTCCCATGCACGCAGGCAGGAGTCTCAGGAAACCTAACTAGGGTTACAGATCTACAATATAATTATTGAACCTAGGACACAATCTAATCTGGTAATAAATGTGCACCAAGGTGAATCCCGATCAGATCAGATTTGATTTCCTTCCTTTGCGCCCATCCCTGTACTGGATCATGCCGTGTGAACAAGTAACCTGGATTCATCAACCCTACTCTGCAACTAGCCAACTACCATGAATTCTCACCAACTGATCACGGTCTCCCAGGGAGGGAAGTGACCCTTGACGGCCGCCACTCAAATTCTTATCAATGACTCATCAATCATGACCATGTCCCTCTGCCAACTGCACCCGAGAGCAATAACTTCGTGATTGGACTCTGTATCTTTTCCCGCGTCTCTGAATCTTCTGTTTCTCCACAGACGTTGAACAAATCTATTCCAGGGATCGACAGACTCTCTGTGCATGGCCCTCTGCAATTGAAACTTCCCTGATCAATTCTGGAACATGAACACAGAGAAACCATGGCTGCTGAATGCTCACAGTGCCAAAATCTGTCGCCAATCTTTCAAATTTGAAATCTCGCGACCCACCGACCAACGGCTAGTCTCCTTGTCGCGAGCATCAGTCCTTGACCATAGTTTAATCTCTACACTAGGCAACAATGGGATTTTTATCCTCTGTTTAACTCGAGCAAGATCCAGCGACAAGGCGACTGTGAAATCTCAAAGTCGCGAGGAGATTTCCTTAACTCACTTTTCTTCTGGCGACCATGCGCTTAACTGCTGCCTTTAACCTTCACGGTCTGTCCCCTGATCGCCAGATGCAATCCCTCTGTCTCGAGACCACGTGACAAAGCTTAGTCGCCAAGTCGGGAGAACCAGCACGAGCCCTTTGACTTTTCAAAAAATAGCTACACGTGTCCCTTTAACCTTTCCAACGACAACGCGACTACCCCAAGGCGCCAAGTCGGGAGTACTTTCTCTATAGGGCACTTTGATCACCCGACCACGCGTCTGTCGTTAGATCATCTATTCTTTGCATCGGACGGCTAGCATTTAATCGCAATAAAAATGAGGATACCTTTAAATCATCAAGCGATCACACGACTAATAGGCAAAGCATACAAGTCTCGAAGTCACGTGATCCATTTCCTTCATCTGGCGATCACCCGACTGAGGACCCACATCACCTGTCATATGCCATCTGTCACACGGCCATTGGTCCACCTGTTGCATACTGGGGAAGCTAAGTCATCGTCTGTTCTGGCGACAAGGCGACCAAGGGAAGCTACGAAGTCAGGAGACTTTTATCAACTGTTGAATCTTTCACGTGATCAAGCGACTGAGGGCGGGCCCCATTCCCTTTAAAGCTTATAATGTGGATCCGGCGATCATGCGACTGAGGAAAGGTAGCCAAGTCGGAAGACGTAGAGGAAATATTCCAAAGTGTTAACAGACCACGCGACAAAGAAGAAAGCGAAGTTGGGAGAAGAAAAGGAATATTCACCCAGGGTAAAGCGATCAGGCGACTGAGAAATAAGCACATGCTCCTAGTGACTTAAAAAGTAACGATGAAATACAAGAGCCAAGGCTTAAGGGTTTATTACCTCTTTCAAACATGAAAGACTTAGGGTTCTTAGGGTTTTAGCAGAGCCAAGACCTATCGTTTAAAATTTGGTTGCTAGGGTTTATCAGGGTTTTAAAAATTTGAGCAAGGAATAAGCATGAAAACTTGAAAATTCTGCAGAGTTGAAGCCAGACAGGGCAAACCAGACCAAATGCACAGAATGGGGAAATTTGGGTAATATTTTGGCAATTTCTGCGGGATGTCAGCCTGCTAGACACTTGATCAGTGGCCTTGACACATCCAATGGGCATGGAGTCATCTCAGAACACAAAACTCGACAGCAACAAAAAACCTATGCACGGGCACTTCTTGGAAAGCAAGGAGACTACACTAGAAAGCAGGGAGAGAAAACAGGGAATATTTACAAGGGGACAAAGACTTACAGAGAGGGACTGATCTCAAAGCAGGGCTTCAGATGAAAACCATTTACTAAAATTGGCAAAGCATCCCCATCCAGAGTAGAAAGCTGGAAAGCATTAGATCCTCTGCATTCTGT
>MU226020.1:799475-809817 GCA_018584345.1 Thuja plicata
TAACTGACTATGCCAACAAAGATGCCCCCAGTGCAGAATGACTTATTCCTAAGACGTAAAGATAGACAAATCCCAAGCGAGGATAAGATAGTCATGTAGGAAAATGAAGTCATCGTATGAGCACAGGAAAAATTGTGAAGGCCTAGTATCAGTAGTGCATTGATAGATGGAGCGCAGATCACAAGTGACGCCTGATTGTCAGGTTTTCACCACTTGGCAAGATCTTTTTCTTTCTTTTTTCTACCAAGATACCTATTTTACCAGGTGCTCACCAAGGCACTTTTTCTCTTTTTCAATTTTTTTTTTGCTATTTTTTATTTTTTGAATGTTTTTGTAGTATCAAGGCGTCTGTTTACCAGGTTTTCACCAAGGATACCCATTTTGAAGGACCTTTTCCACTATTTTTGGATTTCTTCAGGATCAATTATCTAAATGTTTTTGGTGTTTTTCAAGAACTTTTTGCTGTACAGGCTCTGCTAGCTGAACATTTAAGCATAGAACCGCTTCAAATGTAGAGTGTTGATAGGATCTGGAAGAACATCTCCCTCAGGTGTAGCTAACTGATAAGCTCTAGTCCCAAAAGTAGCAGTGATAACATAAGGCCCCAGCCAGTTAGGTTCAAACTTTCCTTTCTGCTCTCTATTAGGCTGGTTCTTAGGATTCTCTTTTAAGACAAGGTCCCCCACTTCAAACTTACGTGGTTTAACCTTCTTATTGTAGCCTTTGGACATTCTTTCTTGGTATATTTTGAGGTGATCGAATGCTTGTTGTCTGCGCTCATCTAGTAGGTCCAAAGAATTTATTCGATCAATGCGGTACTACTCATCAGTAACTAGTCCTTGTAGAGATATCCACAAAGATGAGATTTCAACCTCAATAGGTAGTACTGCCTCCGTGCCATAAACTAGAGCAAATGGCGTGGCTCCAGTTGGTGTTCTGATGCTTTTTCTGTAGGCCCATAGTGCCGGATTGAGTTGTAAGTGCCAATCTCTGCCAGACTTGCTCACAGTTCTGTGTAGGATTTTGAGGATATTTTTGTTTGATGCCTCAGCTTGTCCATTACCTTGACGGTAATATATTGAGGAGAAATGTTGAGTAATGTGGAACTTCTCACAGAGGTCATCAATGTCTTGGTTCTTGAATTGCCCCCCATTGTCTGTCAAAATTGACGAGGGTACCCCATATCTACAGATAATGTAGTTCAAAATGAACATAGCCACTTGTTTTCCAGTGGCCTTAATGAGTGGCACGACCTCAACCCATTTTGTGAAATATTCAGTGGCTGTTATGATGAACTTGTGTCCATTAGAAGAGTTGGGATGGATCTGTCCAACCAAGTCAAAGGCCCATTGCTGAAATGGCCAATGTGTGATAAAAGGCATGAGTTCTCTGGCAGGAGCATGGATGAGGTTTCCATGTGTTTGACATTTAAGACATGCTTTGGAAAACTAAATAGCATCCTTCTCCATTGTAGGCCAATAATAACCCACTCTAAGCAGCTTCTTAGCTAATGAAAAGCCATTCGAGTGTGACCCACATACACCTTCGTGGACGTCTTTTAAAGCTTGATTAGACTCTTCTAGTTCTAAACATCAAAGAAGTGTACCATCGAGACTACGCCGATATAGATTGTTAGTTATGAGAACGTAACGCGATGCTGTCCTAATCAGGGATCATTTCTCATTTCTAGATAGATTGGAAGGAATGGTTTGGTCTGAAAGGTAGGCAATAATATCAGCATATCGGGATTGGGCAGGAGTATTTAAGGCACAAATTACCTGATAGTTTGGATGGGCAAAGGTGGGATAGGATATTTCTTCCACCAAGAAGTCATAGCGGAATTGATGTTCCTCCATTTGTAACATAGACGCCAAGGTAGCCATTGCATCTGGAGCTCGATTCTCTGATCTCGGTACCTGCTGAAAGGTGATGAAGACAAAATATTGCTTTAGATCATTAACTAGTTGTTTGTAGGGCACCAGTTTCTCATCTTTTGTCTGGTACTCCCCATTGATTTGATTGATAATTAGTTGGGAGTCACCATATATGTGTAGTTCAACAATCTTCCATTCAATGGCGAGCTTGAGACCATTGACCAGTGCTTCATATTCTGAGATGTTATTTGTACATGGAAACATCAATTTGTAAGCCTTGGGAATCGTATATCCTTGACGGGTGATGAAGAGAACTCTGGCTCCTGATCCTTGTTGAGTGAACGATCCATCAAAGTACATCTTCCAGGGATGTTCAGTGAGATGCATGATTGTTTCATCAGGGAACTCAACTAGTAATGGTGTGTCATCTTGAAGTGGTGAATCAACTAGTTGGTCTGCAAGTACTTGTCCTTTAATAGCCCTTCTTTCAACATACTCAATGTCAAATTCACTGAGAATGAGGACCCATTTTGCCAAACGGCCTGTCAATGTTGTTCTACTCAAAAGATACTTCAAAGGATCAATCTTAGCTATGAGTTTGACTGTGTGAGAGAGCATGTAGTGTCTTAATTTTTGTGATGCGAAGACAACTGCTAAGCATGATTTCTCGATGATACTATAATTGAGCTCATAGGCGACTAGAGTTATACTAATGTAGTAGATAGCTCGCTCTTTCTTTGTTTCATCCTCTTGTGCCAGCAATACTCCTAGTGATGTAGCCATAGCTGAGATATATAGGAGCAATGGTTTCCCATGAATAGGTGCCATAAGAATAGGTGGCGAAGCTAGGTAAGCCTTTAATTCTCTAAAGCTTGTTTCACAGTGTTCATCCCAGTTGAATGTAACCCCTTTATGTATTATCTTGGTAAAGGGTTGCGCCTTATCTTCAAGTTGGGACATGAATCTCCTGATAGACTGGACTCATCCTTGTAGTGTTCTCATTTGACTGATATTACGAGGAGGAGTCATTTCTAAAATAGCCTTGACTTTTGCTGGATCTACCTCGATTCCTTTAGCTGATACTATAAATCCTAGGAGCTTACCTGATTGAACCCCAAAGGCACATTTCTTTGGATTGAGTCTGAGTTGAAATTGCTCCATTCTGTCTAATATTTTGCCTAAGTCCGCAATATGAGTGCCTCTTTCTTTGGATTTTTCCAGTGTGTCATCAACATAGTCTTCCATGTTTTTGTGCATCATGTCATGGAAGATGGTTGTCATAGCCCTCTGGTATGTTGCGCCGGCATTCTTTAGCCCAAATGGCATGACGTTCCAGCAGAATGTACCCCATGCACATGTGAATGCAGTCTTCTCTTGATCCTCAGGGGCAATTTTGATTTGATTATAACGCGAGAATCCATCCATTAGGGAATACATCTGGTATCTAGCTGTGAGGTCTATAATCATGTCAATATTTGGTAAAGGAAAGTCATCCTTTGGACATGCTTTGTTGAGGTCCCTAAAGTCTATGCAGATCCTTATAGATTTATCATTTTTGGAGAACGGGACTACATTGGAAATCCAAGCTGCATAGGCGATGACCCGAATGAATCCAGCTTTTAAAAACTTTTCCAATTCTGCTTTCACCAGTAATGCAACATGAGGGTGCATTTTTCTAAGTTTCTATTTCACGGGCTTGATTCCAGGAGCTATAGACAGATGATGCATAATGAGATTAGGATCTAGTCCTGGCATATCAGTGTAGGACCATGCAAAGTTGATTTTATTCTCCTTCAAGAATTTGGTGAATTGTTCTTTCTCTTCCTCTGATAGGGATTGCACCAGGTGAACTATCTGAGGATCTTCAGCAGTGCCCAAGTTCACTGGTTGTGTTGGTTCTATTAATACTGAAGATCTTTCTTGAAAGTGTTCAGGGAGGATATCAAGAGTCCCATCCTTTGGCGCCTCTGAGAGGTTTTCACCATCGGATACGTCATTTTTCTTTACTATTTTGGGATCTGATACTGCCACAGAGTGGTTTTCACCATCAGTCCACTTTTTCTTTTTATTTTTCAATTTTTGACTGAGAAACTTGATATCTTCCTGTGACATGTCCCCGCTCCTTGAATTGGTGGAAGAAGGGTGAGGTTCACAAGCATTAAGGTAACAAGCCAGGGAATGGTCATTGGAAAATGTGAGAATGGGGGTAGGATCTTTTTCAGTCCAATCAATGAGGTCTGGAATTACCAATTTTAGGGAGGTAGGATCCGAGAGGGACAACATCGCGTTAGTATCAAAACTGTTAATCAACATGACTCGGTCTGTTAAGTCAGTATCTTTGATGTTTAGATCGACAAGAGCGTAATCATTGTTAAAAGGGTCATTGTCAAGAATATATGGATCAAAATCTAGGGACTCATCAGTAGATAACTCATCATCATCTCTTTGTAAAAGAAGGCTTCTTGCTTGTAGCCTATGAATCTCTCTTAGGGTTATATTTTCTTCAGTGTCCTTGTGTATGTTTGGGGGAAGGAACTCTTCTACCTTAGGAGGATCAGTGTCTGTAGGATGCCTACTAGGAACTGTGGGAGCTACAAACATGTGGATCATGTCTATCCCAATTTCTTCAGAAGCAATGGATAACTGATCATACTCATAGTCATGAGAGTCTATGACACCATCATCAGATTGATTCAAATATTCAGCAATGTTTATCTGATGGACTCTATTAGCCGTTTGTAGATCAAAGTGAGGTAGATCTAAGATATGTGTGATAGCGACCAACTGCCCCTAGTTAGGATGTAAATGCTGTGGCCGGGGTTCTTCTTGATTGATAGTAGCTATGGAGTCTCCTACTTCTTGAATGGGTGGTTGTCCTAAGAGAGGAGCATGAAGATCCTGTGGGACCTGAAAGCTAGGTTCATAGCGTTCACCTTGATATTTGGGATTTTCTGCACCAACATATAGTAATCTCTCATAAAGCCATGGATCTGGGATTATGTCCTCTGATTTCACACTCTCTGCTTCAGAAGGTGGACTCTGCTTCAGAGGAGGGTTATTGAATTGTGTAGTAAAGCCCAATCCTATTTTATCTTTGGTGAGGCGGAACTCCATAGGTATAGGTTCGATGATCCCTCGCCTAGTGTCATTCAGAGGTCCTTTTCCTTTATATCCCATTTTCTTGAGGAATTCATATCCTTTTCCATATTGTTCCGGGGATATCTTGACATTTTGAACCTCAGAGTCCACTGGTTCTTCTTTGTAAAGCCAATTTAAGACTGCCTGATCTTCTATGTTATTTGAGGAAGATGATGTAGACGCCTTTACCATACCTGTAGCTTTGTGTACTTCTGGTTCCTGTACTGCAAGAGGTGTGAATTTTGATGATGGTTTTCCATATGATCTTGGTGATACGGGAAGCTCTGTCATTGGGGGATTCAGATCCAATTTGTATTCTCCCATACCTGTCTCTTGAAGCTTCAATGTTTTTCTAAATCCTTTCATGACCATGTCCTTGGTAGTTTCGGGAGCAACTATAGCCTCCTTGTTGTGTGGGACCATGCTACCGGCTTTAATATGGTTGCAATCATAGTGGGCATCAGCAGGAATGGTGACCTCTATCCCATTGTGTGGAAATTTGATGCACTGATGATATGTAGAGGGTACAGCTTGCATCTCGTGGATCCATGGTCTTCCTAGCAGAATGTTGTAGGCTAGTGGTAGATCTAGAACCTGACACATTACACCTCTTTCAATCGGTCCCACTTTGATAGGTAGACAAATAATACCTCGGGAGGATCTTTCTTCCTCATCATATGCTTTAATGATTATCTTATTGCGGGAGTCAATTGTTTTCTCTGAGAGGCCTATCCTCTTGACAAGATCGAGTGTACAAATATTTAAGCCAGCGCCTCCATCTATCAATACGCGTCTAACACAGGATTTATGAATGAGCACTTCGATATGGAGAGGTTGATTGTGTGGATGAGTCAATGATTTGTCATCTTCCTCAGAAAAGGAGAGATAGTGTGGTGTTGATATATGATTGACCATTTCTTGGAATTTGCCTACATCTATATCCTTTGGAACATTAGCAGCGTGTAGAGCTTGTTCTAGGATCTCTCTGTGCACAGTGGATATTTTAAGCAATTCAAAGATGGAAATCTTAGCAGCAGTCCTTTGTAATTGATCCACCAAGTCATATTTTGCTCCAGGAATTGTAACCAAATGTTTAGTTCCAGGTTTAGGTATGGTGATAATAGGAACTTTGGGTGTAGATGTCTGTTTCGGAGGTCCCTTGATCGTGACTTGGGCTTGGCTCCGAGTTACGACATTTGTGGAGGACGAGGCTCCTTTAATGGTGACCATGTTCATAGATTCATCTTTAATGGTGAGCATGTTGATCACATTGTCACCTTTAGGGTAGGTGTAGTTTATCTCATTACCTTTCCCTTTGGATGTTTCTCCTTGATTGTAATTGGGAAAGGGTTTGTTAAAGGCTGTGTGATCTTCATTGGTAGTGTGTCCATCTACCTTGATTTTACCCCCTTCAATGAGGTCCTGGATAACGTGCTTGAGTTTAAGACAATTGTTTGTCTTGTGTCCTTTGTTCTTGTGGAAGACACAGTAGGAGTTATCATCCCACCATTGAGGTTTGACCATTGGTTCCCAAGGTTTTGAATCAGGAATAGTGAGGAGTTTGTTATCCACCAATGTTTTTAGAATAGTCTCAAGAGGTTCTCCCAAAGGTGTGAATGTTCTTTGAGGTTTTGAATTCCATGTGCATCCCTTGTCATTGTCATTGTTGGCTTTGGGAATGGGAGGTGTTGTTTTAGCCTCCTTGCTTGCTTTCATTCCATTAGTGAGATTGAATGCTTCGGTCCTTGAATTAACGTTGGAGGCATCAACCACTCCATCATTGACAACATTTTTATTGTTTTTCCACCATTTAGGTTTGGAATTGGAGCTACTACCTTTGCTTTTGTTTTGAAGGGTAATCTCCCCCTTCTTGACCATAACCTCCTTGATACGGAGAGCACTCTTAATCATCCTATCAAAGCTAGGAGAATCTTGCATTTGTAGAGCGTAGCTCAATTCAGGTATGAGATTGTTGACAAAGATCTCCATCTTTTCCATTTTAGGGATAACTCTTGAGTATCATGCGAAGATCTTCCTCCATCGTTGTAAGAAGTGTGTAAAGGATTCACCAATTTTCTGTTTGGTGTTACAAAGGTCCATCATGGTAACCTCGTGTTGAATGTTGTAAGAGTAGTGTTGGATAAATCATTGCATTAACTCTTCGAACTTTTTGACCTTTGGATTCAATTTGGAAAACCACTCCATAGCATTACCTCCTAGACTTCCTGGGAATAGTCTCATGAGATAAGTGGGTTCATGCATATACTCAATGCTAAGAGCGCAAAACTTCCTCACATGATCGTGTGGATCGGTTTCCCCTGTGTATTTGTCATACATTGGTCTTGTCACATTCAGAGTAAATGGAACCATGGTGATACTCTTTTCAAAGGGAAAAGGACAAATGGTGTCCAAAGAGTATGGCATTTTTGGTTTGTTCTTCTCTTTCTTGAGGTTTGTGAGCTCAGTTTGCATCTGAGCAAGCAGTTTGGTAAGGATCGATATGGGATTTGGTACTTCCTTCTCTTTGAGATCTTCTACATTATAATCTTTCGGTAACTTGACACCGGTGGAAGCTAGATGAAGAAAGTATTTATCCTTGTCATCACTAATGATTCGCTCCAATAGTTTATGGATCCTTTTTCTTTGTTTGAGCTGCTCATACTCATCTTCAGGGATCTCTTCTTCACTATCTGACCCAAAAGGATTATTTTCATATCGGGGTCTTTCTTGTTCTTCCGAGGCTTCGGATTGGGGTTGTTTTCCATAGCCCTCAAAGGCTTTACTCCATTCATTAGTATTACTATCCATTTATGGAGAATCAAGATCGTATAGGGAACTTCGAGAGGCTTCTCCTTGAAGGTGAGATGTCTTAGGAGGCACTTCAGATTCTTCAGTGGGGTACTTGTTGCGTCTGGTGTTGACCATGAAGTTTGTTTTCAACTTCATCAACGTGTCCCAATAGTACTCAGCAAGGTTCCCAAATCGTTCACGTGAGTGTGTCTAGGTAGACGGAACTGTTTGATTGTTTGGTGGATGTAAATGATTCCAACATCAGAGGGTTAGAGTTCCCTGATAGTGAGCTGGGAATCAAGTTTGTTTGATAGGAAATGGGTAGACCACACGTGTTGAACAGATTTGTGAAAACTAACTGAGCATGCAAGGTAAACGTTTCTAAAGATTTGAATATAATAGCAGCGAGACCAGAATAGGCAATGAGAACCAACTAAAGAGCCCAAAGGGAATCTAAAAACAACCAAGACCTTCTAGAAAATTCTACTAGAAATGCCCACTGTCTAGGATGCAATTTGTATGATGGTTTTGATAGTTTAGTTCATTTGGAAATTTTGTGTTTTTAGAAACTAATCAAGGGAACAAGCACAAATAGACACTGTGTTTTGAAGATTTGAGAGTGTGTATGTTCTACAACTTTTTCAAGTTGCAATGTTATCACGTGGCCTCAACAAAGAACAATCAGATTTAATCTAGGTCAATTTAGCTTCAGAATATGATGTTATAGGCCCAATGCTTGAATGTCCATTAGCTCACACAGCCATTGTCACGCTACTAGGACATGAAGGTCCACGTTGTAGGTGCCTGTGTTTTTGCCATTTCCAGGTATTGTTGCCGTGGAGTGAAGATCTCTTTCACTACACAAATACCATGGGACACATATGTTGGGGATCTTGGGGGGAAATTCTGCAACCCCTTGCACTATAACAAAATATCTGTTCGGAGGTAAAACGGGTTGGCCTCTATTTAATCCAAGTTGTAGTCAAGGTCCGTGGTGTCTCTCCAATCGGTTTGTATGTGCGTGACTCACTTAAGAGCCTAATTGATCACACTGGCTCCTTAGGGATATTCACCCAATCCAGACTATCATCAACACGCCTCGCCCGAGCTTGGCTAGATAAGACGGAACTTTGGTTCGCGCCTTGTTTATATACCGGTCGGAAGGATTTCCCAGTTTTAAGGTCATCCTCCAAGGAAGAAGCACTTTCCCTAGACAGGCCTTTCTAAAAAGAAAAAGGTTTTTAAGCTAACAAATTTTGCAAGTGCACCCAAAACTCAAAACACAAGGTTAATCGCTTAAGCTCCAAAATTGAAGTGTGAACTAAGCTATAACACCATCAAAGCATGAAATGTCCAATTTTTTTAAGCCCAAAAGTAAGTGTTTGTTTGCTTTGTTCATTTTTAGAGCACCAAATTGAAAGTTTGTTTGCTTGTTCAATTGACCGCAATGATTTAGTGAGTTTGCTTGTTCATTTACTGGGTCCCAAAGTGAATTTAAACAATGTGTTTGTTCAATTAAACCACATATTAAATTCTTTGTTTTGTTCAATTACTCCCAAAAATAAATTAAGTGATGTGTTTGTTTTGTCCAATTACTCCCAATTTCGTAACAAAGGGTAAAACAACTTCTGATTTTCTGATTTTCCTCAAGAGGAAAAGAGCATATTATCTAGTTGTTTTAATCAATGTTAAGAAATGGTTTTTAGGTTTTGAAAGCAGGTAAATAAAAGTCAAGATGGAAAGGGGTTTGGGGTATCTTGCGAACCACGTTAGTATCATTGACTTTATAAACCTGTTAAAAACTTGCAAACACTTGTTAAGCTGCAAGAGGCACAAAACACAACTTGTGGAATTTTGTTAGGATTAAGCAATCTTAAAAAGCAAGTTGTAAAACTGGATGTGATTCTAAATTTTACCTGATACGACGTCGTATCTGGAATGCAAGCTAATGCTCCAGATGCGATGATGTGCTAACCAGATGCGAGATTTCACCAGATACAATCCGGGAAATCCGGATACGATGCAAAATTTTCTCGATACGAGGGCGTATCCCAGATGTGATTCTGTGTAATTAAATGCAATTTTTCGATGGAATTCTGAGCATGCAAACTGTCAAAAAAATGTTAGAAAAGGAGGCTTAATCAGAAATTGAGCCCCTTGGTGGGTGCCAGAAATATGTGTGTGTATTTGGGTACCTGTCAGAATCAACACAAACACTTCAATAGATCATTATATTAGCATCATGGGGTTAGTGAAAATATGAAAAATATAGGAAACCCACTAAAACCGATCTATTGCCTTCTAACTAGGAGTGTGACTAACAACATATCAGCCCTCAGAATATGCTATTGAATCAGTGACTAATACAACCTAGCATGAAGAATTTGAATTGACAACAAGCTAAATGATGATAAAAGCATGCTTTTTAACTCTAAATGATGAAATAGAACTAACAAGCTAGTATGCAATGGAATAGAATGTAATTCTAGAATGAAAATGGCAGCATAACAATGCAATTCTAATCTCAAGTGAAGGCCCAT
>MU226020.1:876902-898708 GCA_018584345.1 Thuja plicata
AGTACCAATTACAGGGACTTCCCTGGAATCCATAGCTCTACACCTGCCATGAGGTGTGTCAACATGTAGGCCCATTGCCTTCATAATCTCAACTGGCATGACTGTATTTGAAGCTCCTGAATCAATCGTGCAATTCTTGAGCATCTTATCATTTATTATTAATGACAGGAAGAATGGGTCAACCACCTTTGGGGAAGAAGTAGCATTCAAGAATATCTGAGGAATCTCAGATGTTAACATTTCTTCCTCATTTCCATTTATAGGTGGTATCTCAGATACACCCACTGGATCTTGAATTTTTATTTCAGGTACACTGTTTAATAACGACATTACCTTTTCCTTATGCTCTTTAATCCTCATCATTTCTAGAAAAGGTACCTTAACCGTCATCTGAGACAAGCATTGACCCATGTCAACTGGAGTATAGCAAATATCTGAAAGTTTTGACTTATCAATGATAACATCATTGTCTTCACTACACTTCTTTTGAAATGGTCCTTTCAACTTTCTATTATCTATTTTTTGAACAGGAATAATCTTTTCTTGGTCCTTTTCATCTTGTATAGCATTTGGTTCTACAACTTTTGTGATGACCTTGACCTTATGATTATTTCCACTTTCTCTAGGTTCTTCTTTCTTGGGAACATATTGAGGGCCTGATTTATTGTTCTTGATGAAAACACCTAAGGGTTGGCTACTAGTTCCTCCTACCACCCTATTTCTTAAGTGGTAATTGCTTCTAGCTTTGTTAACCAACTCAGCAGTAATTCTTTCTTTTTCTTCATCAGAAGCTTTTCTGATAAGAGGAACCTCTTGGCTATTTTGAGCATAGCATCTAATATTATCATCAGCCTCATCCACCTCACTGTCAGATAGGACCTATTGATGATGAGTTTCAACCCTTCTCTGTGAAACATAAGAATCATGATTTTCCTCTTCACTGTTTGAAGCAGTATCATGACATGAATATGCATTAGTCATGCTATGATCACACTGTTCCCCTTCATTATTTTCTTGTTCCTCTGTTGCTTTTAAATCCAAAGAGATGACACAAAAATTAGGATTATGAGGGGCATCACAAGCTTCACACCAAGTCTCCTCATTACAAAAATGTACTGAATTTCTATGGAGAGGGTCTAGAGTCTTATTGTCTGATCTTTCCTTCTTAGGTGCACCGACAGGCTTTCCATCCTTGAACTGAGTTCCATAAGGATGATTTTGCATTCTGTTCTGAGGATTGTAATTATTGTTGTAAAGAGGTTTATTGTTTTGGGGGGCTCTATACTCCTTATACTCTGGCTCTTTCAGATTGCTCTTACTAAACCTTGGATCATCTCTCCTACTCAACTTACCAGATACTCTTCTGTTCATTTCAATATTTACTGCTATTTTGTAAGCATCTGTAAGAGTCCTAGGGTTTTTATCCCTCATAGCATATCCCATTTTGGAATCATAAGCATTTAGATAAGTCGATAAACAAATTTCTTCATCTATTTTTATCTTTTGAAACAATTTATGCATGGCCCTTTGAAATCTTATGTTAAATTCCGTAACCTCTTCATTATAATTCTTCTTAATATTATTGAACTCATTCAATAAAAAACCTTATTTGTCTTATCTCCATACTGATCTTTGAACAATTCAATCAACTCATCCATGGAAACAACAGAGCCATTAGCTAGACTTCTAAACCATTCTCTTGCATCCTCAACAAGGGACTGAACAAATAGTTTCATCAATACATCTTCATGGGTGATATTTAAATCATCAACAAAGTCAATGAATTTTCTTAAGTGTGCCTCACAAGAAATCACATTATTTCTAGAAAACTTTGGGAGATTTTATACTATATCACCTACATCTTTAGGAAAGGCATTAGGGTATCTGGGGATACCAACAAAATCAAACTGTTTATACCTCTCATTATGCAATGGTTTCCTTTGAAAACTATCATCCTCTTTAGACTTAGTAGTTTTCCCTCTAGAAGATGTATTGTTCTCTGGTCCGGAAAAAGAATATTTTGAAGATTGTAAAAAATCAATCTTCTTTTTCATTTCAATAGTAGCATCCTCCATTTGGGCTTTCTCTAACATCTTTTCCATGGTTTTTTTCTCAATTATCAATTTTTCCAAATCAATCTCTAATTTGGAAATTTGTTCAACAATAGGTTTCTGAGATTTAGGGTCTTGATCTCTCTGTTCACCCATCTTTTTCTTACCCTTATCTATTTGCACAATAGAAGCCTTTTGAGTAACTGGTATTTCTTTGTTTTTCTGAGACTTATCTATGTCTTTGGTAGTCTGATGTTTAGGATGTATTTTTCTATCATTATCAAGATCCTTGTGATCATTCTTTTTCTTTCTAATCTCTCTTTCCTTTTTCATTTGTTGGACTAAAGCCAACTACTTTAAAATTAACTTCTCTTCATTATCCAACATATCAGAAGGGTTATATTCTGAGTCTGAACTGGGTGTAGTAATTTCTTCTCTTTCATTTTAAGTAGAAGTAGTTGTGGGAGTACCCAATACTCTTTCAGTAGCCTCTTCATAATCTGAGGTATTTCCATCATGAGAATGCTGAACAGTATTCTTATCTTTTCAGACATTTTTTTCTTCACCTCTTAGAGGAGTTTCATCCATAGTATCCTGATTTCTCTTTTTCCTCCAAGATGCTCCCACTCTTGAAGATTATGGGATTCCTTCATTTAAAACCCTTTCTGGGTCAACTCTTGTTTTTGACCTAGTATTCATTATGTAAGACATTTAATAATCTTTGCACTAATCTCAGAGATGTCCTTTTTAGAGTCACCACCCAATAAATTGGGATGAATGAAAAAATATCAAGGGTTAGTATGACCACAACAACTGGAATAAAGTTTAAACCTTAATACACCAGAGATTTATGAATGCATCAACAAGACAGTAAAATCTCTTAAATCCCCAGCAGAGTCGCCAATTTGTTAGCACTTTTTCTTGTACTTCAACCTTAGAATGATAGTATACTGATTATACTTGAATGAAAACTTCCTTATGACAAGAGAAAGGCTAATTTCTAAGGACTGGATAAGGTCCTTCTTCGTTTTTGAGCTCCACAAATACTCAGGCAGGTTTTACAACTTAAAATTGTTGTTAACACGGTATTTGTTGATGTGGACACTGATTGGTTATGTACCTTTACTGAACCAACTTATGAATTATCTTGCAGATGACCAAACATATCCATAAATAAGATATTACCATGCAAATCATAGTTATAAACATAACAACAACCAGTGATACAAGGATTCTCATCCTTCTTTCTTTTCTTTATAGGAGGGATAACCTAAGAGATTCACTCTTCAAGGAATCAATAATATGGACAGTCACCTGCTTACAGAGGTCCTTTAACAAGTTTAGCTTGTATGTTCTTAGTAATAGAGTATTTTAATTGATTTGGTTTTGATAACTTAGAATATCTGAGACACAGATGGATAATCAGACAATTTTCTGAACCAATGCCTATCCTTTGGGCTGCAGAGTCAATAATAAGCAAAGATATCACAGAGATAACATACACTGAACTGCCTTACAGTTCAAACAATTAGGATAGGTTGCCTTACAAACTATCTTATTACCTCAAGACTACTGTATCAGATCCTTAAACAAAGTAGTATGCTTCTTGAAATCATTCACAACATTTAATTCTTTCCTTGAAAGAAACTTGTAAACAACTAAATGGTTACCTTATAACCAGAGTGTTACAGAATACCTGATAAAATTTAACACAGAGAAGCATACACACAAAGTAAAGAGAAAATAGTTGAGAAGAGTAAAATTGCACCATATATTATTTATGTGATCCAGCTCGTTCATACATGAGAGATTACACAGCTTGAAAAGATAAACATGAACCAGAATATCTGAGTTCTGTTGTATATTATCTCTTTCTTCACAAAATGTTCCAAAAAATCAAAGACCCTTAACTATTACAAGTCTTATGATATATATAGATTCTAGACCATCTTGGAATCCCTAAGGATGCAACAAGCTTTGGATGGTCTCAAAACTCTAACCCTAAAGATACAAGAAAGACAAAAGAGAGAGAGAGAAAAAGAAGCGATGAGGTGACTGAGTCAAAAAAGGTAAAATCTGATATATCTTGTTCTTCTCCCGACCTTGCGACTGCAATATAATTTGTAGATGGTAGCTGGTGTAGTTATGTGAAGTCCTGATAGTTGTTCTCGCCTGCTCACCTACATCTCCTTTTGAAATAACTGTCCATCTTGTCTATGAACAGTGTAGTGCCAAGTGGTACCTCACTCATCATCTAGAATTTCCTCCTCTACCACAGGTTTCTTTTTCTTCGGTGTTGTCATGACTTCCCATGCCTTTACTTCATCATCTGTCGGCCAATTGAAGTCTTGGGTACTCTGTACCTGTACCTTTTGTCTTTCCCATCTTACATCTGTGATGTTCTTGACATCAAGTAGGAATTTGTTGATATCTGTCTCAGCTTTCAATGCCTCATCTAATATTAAATTAAAACCATCAATATCAACCTCCTTTCCCAAAATAAAAGCCTCTTCACTAGGCATTTTGGTGTCAAACTCACCCCTCCAGGCATCTATAGCTTTTACCTGGTCATCTTCTCCTTTCAATGCAGGAATAAACCTATTAAAATCAGCTGAAAAGAGACTTAACTTAGCCTCTATTTGGTTCAATTTCCCTTTGAATAATGAGAGAGCGATGTTTACCCTTTTGATCTCATCTTCTACCTCTGTTACAATTGGAGGAAATTCTACCCTTATGTTCTGCAGAGATGACAATTTTTCAAATAAACTTACCCTGGCAGACCACTTTGTGAAGTAGGGGTTTAGAATTAGGAGGTACCTTAATACCTCAGCATGCAATATAGGCAATTTATTGTAAGTATTAATCACAACATCAGCTTTTTATTTGAGGATCTCAATCCTATGTTGTAATATACCTTTTAACGCTTTCAATGCTATAGCATTCCCCTTTTCTTCATCTACTTTCTGTTCTACAGCCTCTTCTGATTTAGGCTTATCCTCAATCAGCATAGGTGGCGGTTGAGCAGGCACATACACTACTTCTGGTTTTGCCTCTAATTCATCAGTTAATGCCTTTATCATCTGATCTCTTTGGTATAACTTTATATGGCACATATCTCTATCTTTAGATAGTGCACTTGTATCCTCTAATAGAGAAGTATACCTCTCAGACAATTGCTTTGTCTTATCCTCATTTAACTGAGCCCAGTGTGTCATTATTTTGTAAATCTCTAAGTCCCCTATGTTCTGCACTGACCACACCATCTGATTCCCCACCATATTCTCTTGAATATTTACTAATTGGGGCTTTTTCTCTTTAGGGCTCAGATTCCACATGGCAAAGGCCTGAGACTTTGGGTCATACCCAAATCCTTTGATCATTTCTCCAATTTTGACTTCACTGACCATTTTAAGGTCAGGCTGCTTTTTGATTTGATCTATAACAAACGCAGATGCCAAATCCCAGCCTTCAGCTAACAAAATTCCACTTCCCAATACCATCTTCCTGGCATCCTCAGGAGATATGTCCTCAACTTGAGGATCATAATTTTTTAGGGCCACAAGAGCTTCATTGGTAATTGTCTCTTTTCCATCCTCAAGTAATTGGGACTTCAGCTGCTCAGTTGTGGTTTCCAGGCCAATTTTCTAAATATGCACAAGGCCTAAGCAGTTGTATGACTTTCAAAGGAATTCTGGTCTGCTTATTCCCAGACTTTTTATGATTGGATACACAATCCAATTTTGGAACGCACAAAAATCACAATCTCTGGAAGTAAAGTTCCAAACCCTAACCCAGAATTGGATAGGATTTGGTTGTGCCTAAAAAAATCTTTGAGGGATTAAGTTATTGGGATCCATGATTGCAAAATTGTAATACAAGAGAAGGTGCATCAAGACTGAATAATGCAAGAATTTCGGCTCCTTCTCCTTAGGGTTTTTCAATTTCTTCTGTGTGGCAATAAAACCCTCGTGCATCTCATCGATTATATACTAAATATAATCATAACTGGTGCTTGAATACACCTCTTGCAGGTCTAAAACCATCATTAAAATACCATGACCTATTCTTTCTGCGTCCGCATCTACTCCCAGTACTCTGCAAAGGGCATAGGCATTGTACTTGATATAAAAATGCAGGTCCTTGTAATAATATGGGTAGGGTTCAGCCTTAGGACCTACATGATCTCTTAATTTTTTTGGCATGTGCTTCTTTAACAAGCTCCTCGCAACACCAGGCTTGGCACTCTACCTCTTCTCCTGTCTCTTCATGTCAATTTTGGTAGACATGGTGCTGAACAGACCAAAGGCTTGCATGAAAGAATTTCTATTCAGTATCAGCAAGGTAGTGCCATCATCTCTTTTAATGATCTTTGTGAGGGCATCATAATGATTTTCCAGGTCTAGGAATAGATCAACATCTAGGAACACATCAGGAACTAATAACCTACCCAGACCACATGTCCAAGGGTTTGAAATAGGGATAGGCTTATCAGAATTTTTATAAAAGTATGTAAAAAGAGAGTAACCTGTTGCGCCCGGGGTTGCAGCATCTCTGATGTCCATGAAATAATCTTTAAACATGTCTGCATCAACCTTCCTATTTTGTGTTGAACCTTGTAGCAGCTGAAGAAATTCATCAGAGAAGCTCGACTTTCCTTTCTGCTCCTCTCCACTGCCTCCTCTTGTTGAAGCAACACTCATAGCTCTACTCATCTTTGCAACACTTGAATTTCTCTGCTTGATATTGAAACAAATCTAATTTCCAATATCAACTATCTTCTCTGAGCACAATCCTCTGCAATTTTAGAAATTTCTGATCACCTTGGATATACTGCAACTGCTCTGAATATCACTTTCCACTTTGGCTCTGAAAACTTGAAAGCATGGTGAACAAGAATGAATGCACTATCATTTGTTTATAGACATATGATTTAGAGTACATGTCTTATAATTCAGAGATGTCAGTTCTGCCATTAAGTTGCCATGCCGTGAAACTTTAAAAAACCTAGCCGTAGTTGCACGAAGTTGACAGGAAATCAAAATTTCAAATAAGGATCCTTGGCGCAATCATAAACCCTTTAAGACAGCTGACATGTCATCTTTTGATTTTCTCTCTGTCATACATCTCAGCTACCTTTGGTGCACAGTACTCAAAACTCTATCCTCTGATTGGTTCCTGAGAGATTTACCCTGTCATGTCATCCACTTGGCGCCGCTTTTTTAGATCTCGTGATCAGGCGACCTCACGACCATGTTAAGTCTCTTTGTCACGAGCTATTGTCTTTAATCATGGTTTGAATTCCAGATTAGGTGACAATGTACTTTCTTTACCTTGGTTGACCCAAGTCCATCTGGTGATCAGGCGACAACAGTGAAACCAAAGTCGCGAGGAGTTAACATTAACCCTTCTTTCTTTCCCAGACTTGGCGACTAGCCGTTACTTTTTAACCTTTCACAATTATCTCTTTGGTCGCTCAGTCACAGCACGCAACATTCCATTTTCATATTTTACGCGAATGAGCGATTATATCTGATCTCCATTCGGTCGCCTGATCGTGAGCTACTTTTCTTTTATCATGATTTACTAGTGACCTCGCGACAGTATTATCGTTTAGCTCATCACATCACCGCGAGTTACTTTTTCATTTCCAAGAAACATCAGCAAGTGAGCGAAGCCTTTGCATGATTCCTTTGTCGCCGAGTCGCAGGGCCACAGCTCGCCTTTCTCAAGACACTGCGACTGCGCGAGCTACATCTTCAGGACACTGCATTCGCCAAGTCGCACACAAAACTCAGCTCGGCACAAGCAGCTCGCGAGTGCACGATTACTCTTTATTTTTAGCTCGTCGCTCAGTCGGAGGAACCTTTAACTTTGCCTTAACTTATAGCATGTGCCTTTTCTCTATTTATAGCGACTTTGCGACATACCCTAATCGCCAAGTCGGGAGGAATTTTTCCCTGGGACACTTTTCTTTCCAGATTTCGCGACTGCCACAAGATCATCTAATTCTTCCATCGGACGACTAGCGCTTAATCGCTGAATGATCAGACATACCCTTAAATTATCTAGAGACCTCGCGACTGAAGAAAAACTTAACCGTGAACCTTGACCTGATCTGGCGACCATGCAACATGAAGTAATCACGAAGTCTGGGAACAATTCTTTGACTATTTGACTTCTCTCGTGATCACCCGACTGAGCAGTGGGTCCCATTCTATTCAAATCTTATAACATAAGATCATGCGACTTCCCGACTGAAATGAAATCACGAAGTCTGAGAATGCTGAAGGAATATTCGGTTTCTTAATGAGACTATGCGACACAAAGGAAAAGCCAAGTCGGGAGAGCATTTGGAATATTCGCCATGGGTAACGCGACGAGGTGACTTAACTTAAAGTACATGTCTTAAGTGATTTGAAAAAGTAACATTGAAACATAAGACATGGCATAGGGTTTTAAATACATCGTTTAACACTTGGATACTTAGGGTTTTTCAGGGTTTTAGCAAAGTTTTAAACATGAAAGCCTGAAATATTTGCAGAGGGCAAGACAAGGAACAAGGTGAAGCAGCAAAAATAGGAAATACAACCAACAAATAGGTTGAAGTCAAGTGAGGAACAATAAAACCTATTTATTTAGTCTTATTTTTTCCAAGCACAGAGAAATCATTGAGTGCAAATGTGGAGAGTATGGATGAAGATGAGATGATGAAGCTATCCTACATTGCATTTGCAAAAGCAAAGGAAATATCAAAATAAAAAATAGAGAAGAAGTCAAGGGTATTGGAAAAGGCAATTGAAACCTTCAAAAAACTCCTAACTATAACTTTTACTCTCCAAGGAAAGGACATTGCAGAGAACTTGAACACATTATTGGTACTCAAAATACAACAAGGGTTTTTGAGTACCTTGTTAGTGCTTTGCATTTTGATCCCCTATAAATGTTTTTTGTGCCTATTTTCCCAAATGGAGTTTTGAGGTTTATCATGCATATAAGGTTTTCATCACTCTTGTTTTGAAATATGAAGAAATCCCTGGTTGTCAGATTCAAGTTTTGAGTTATTTACCGATGTCTTGTTTTGAGCATTTCTCTATTTCTGCATTTTCCACCTAAGTGTCACTCTTTTGTAACAGACACAGTTTGCATTTGAATAACTTGCATCATTTTGTGTTTCATAAGAATCCACTTTGGGAATGTTTAGAATGTATATCATAGAGCCTATTTTTCAAAACCCAAGCCATTTTGAGTTTGTTTGATAGTTTTTCAGATTCCCCAAAGTTGGTTCTCCAGAACTGTCTAGTTTCTCTGTTCTGCCCAGAATGCTGAATAGCCTACTTTAAGCTCCTGCAAGTTGTACCCTAGTTGAATTCCCTAAATAATTGAGTTTTAACCTAAATTTTAAACATGAAAGTGTACCTATCTGAAGAGTTTCAGACTTCTACCAATCTAGTTGTCCACTTTGCCTAGCTGATTTCAAATCCAATTTCTTTATTTTTACAGAGTTAAAGTTCAGAAAGTTGTGAAGTGCTATTTTGGTAGATTTATGCCAATTGATTAGTTCATCTTCTCAGAAAATTTAATTGAAGATTCATATTCCATATTTGAAATATAATCCATGTTTATGGGTTCAGACTCTATAGGTTTCTTTTGTTAAGTTTTTGGAATCAAAACTAAAGGCAATTTATGCAGATTTGTAGTGTTAAACATAATACAGTTTACAAAATAGTCATTTCAAAGAATGAAAACTTGTTACAGATGATTGCTTTGAGATGAGATTGGTTTCCCTATACTCTTTGTATCTGAATGTGCTACCTAGACCGGTGGTTAACTCTTAAAGTATGTTTTGGTACTTTTGCGAGGGCTAATCTGAATGAGGTTTATGCTGTTTTGACACTTGCACTTGCACAACATTCTGGAATTGCTAAGTTTGATCAGGTAAAGTCCTTTTGCGTGCATACTTGGTATGTTCTAAAGAATCACTATGCCAAGTGATGGATCCTCAGGAGTTGATCCAATATCTTTCCAATTTATATTTTGGGCAAGGTTTGCATGTATTTGAATACTGTTGGTTGCAGAATAAATGAAGTTGCTCACTTTGCATGTTATTATCTTTTGTCCCTGATGTTTTCAAGCTAATCTGGTTGGTGACCATGCTCAAATGTTGGAGATAGGTGGATTTTCCATTCCTCATATTTGCAGAGGGTTGTTCAGTCAGTTTGTGAGGTCTGTTCTAGAGGCTAGATGTTGTTATTATGTCCAATTTGCAGAATTGTAATAAGTTTCATTTGATGACCGCCAAGTTGATGATTTTCACTCCAGAGACATAGTGGATCATTTTTAAACAATTAAGTTCCACATGTCCTACCATTGGCTGTGATTTTGAGCCTTGCTTTTCTATGATCAAAATGATGAGGGAAAGGGTACTTGTACACCATCTTTCAGTATGTGAGACATTGGGCTCTGCAGCATGAATTTGCAGTGATAAAATTGGGATAGAACTTCCAATTTGTAATTTATCTTTTAAAATATAAGACCTCACTTTTTGAATGGGATACAATTAAAAACAAGAGAATTTTACCAAATGCAAGTGGCAGGTTTATTGCTATATACATTGCACAAGGCATGAAAAGAAGATCTTGCACGATAAAAAATGAAAAGAGAATGCCAGCGCAGAGCATAATAATGGCTTGTCAAAGAATTTAAAACTAATTCAAATTCCACTAGGGTAGAATTCCATGCTTGAAGGAAAGAAGGTAGCACAATAAAAAAATAATGAAAATAAAAAATGCAATGATACATTGCGCAGAGTACCAAGGAAGAAGCCATGCAAGTATTGAAAAGGGTTAAAAATGTAAATTCGAATTGCAAGTGCTATATTTGTTGCATTGGCAAGTAGTGAAAGAAGCTACGCAACATATGGATGAGTATAAAAACAAATAAATGTATTTAATAATACCTAGATAATGCATTCAAAATGTTGCGCAAGCATAGAAGAGAAGTTAAAACTTGAATTGCAAATAGAAATTTGTAAATGGTAGCACAATAGGATGGAGATCCATGCAGTCATGAGGGAGACCACACGTAGGATTAGGGGATTCTATTTTAAGCTTTTCCAAATACAATGTGTAGGTGTAATTTAATAAAGCCTGCGCTTAAATATAACAAGGAGGCCACAAACATGTTTACTTAAAAACATTGGCAAATGCATTGCATAGCCTGCGTAGTGACATCCACACTATAATGAAAGTCTATGATGGTATGACAGGAGCTTGCAAATGCAAAGGGAAAAATATTTAAAACTAAAAACAAATGCTTAGAAGCTGCACAATTCAGAGAAGTATTGTGCAAAGCATTGGAAGGAATATCCCATGATTTAAAAGGATATGAACTCAAACCCAATGCTGGTGAATTCATAGGTGCATGAATTGGAGGTTGCACAGTGTTAATGGAGGTTTACAGGCTTCAAAATGGTAAAAATATTTATCCCACATTGTTTGTGGATGGGAATTTTGAAGGATTTTTATATGCAAAAACTTCTAGTGCAATGTGAATAAAGAACCAAGAGGCACCTTGGTTGGAGGATTCAAAGCGCCAGTGGGCCCCATTATTTTGGGTGCAGTATGAAAGTAAGCTTTAAAAACACAAAGGGGATTAGTCCCACATTGCTCCTAGATGCGAAATGTGAGGTGTTTATAAGACAAAAGCCAAACACATTGAAATGTGAAGTAGAGAAGGAGGTTCTCTTCACTCGCTCGCGGAGGTGACAGGTGGTGCCTTGGGAAACATGTTGATGATAGACTAAATTCTTTTTGGTGATGACGTGGCAGATAAGTGCACAATGGTTGATGACTTGGAGGACATGTGGCGAGTGGTTATGCAGTTGGGAGCTGCTAGCGGTCATAGGAAATAACCATGTAGACTTAGTGACTAACCGCCAGACTAACCGCCAAGCAAAGTCGTGAAAGGATTGTAGTTAGCTGCCAGGGTTTAGAGATCATGTGACAATGTAGTTGCGAAGTCATGAAAGGATTGTAGTTAACCACCAGAGATGCTGAGATCATGCAACTGGCAGTCATCTAACCACAGTCGTGAAGTCGCTGAATGAAAAATGCTAAGTGCCTTTCCTTTCGAGATTCAACGACCACCGTAAGATCAAAATTAGATCAAGGGCCTGCGTTTAATCTCAAATTAAACCCAGGGTGGAGGAAATCTCTTGGAGACTCAGAGACACACTGTGCAGAAATAACCATGGTTAGAGTGTGGTTAAGGAATGGTCAAGTTAAAGCTTATAAAAACTTAGAGACTAAAGGTAATGTCCAAGTCTCTAAAAGAAACCATGATTAAGAAAATTTCTCAGAGACTTAGAGACTAAGTGGTCTCTAAGTCTCCAAGGTGAACCAGGGTTATGGAGGAGTTTGCAAAGCTAGCTAAGAGAAGCCAATCAACATAGGACAAGTGTCAAAATCTGGTCAATTCTGGGAGAAAATCTGCATAAAAGAAGAATTTCAAAGGAATGTGCACATGTTTTAAGAGTTAAAATGATTTAATGTTTGTGCAAAATATTGAAGGGAAAATTAAATCATATTTGTAAAACAAATAAGACAAAGTGTAAAAGATTAAAATATTGTGCAAAACATTGAAAAACATAGTCTAATTTTGTAATCTTGTGAAATATTTTATTTCAAAGTCTTGACAGAGCTTTCCTGGAGGGTTTTTCAAAGAATGAAATTAGGTTTGCAAACAAATATGGTCAGATTTGGAGGATATTTGTAGTGGATAAGATCAAATTTATTGAAGAGATAGTTGCCGGTTTGGATCAAATTTCTTTGTTGAATAAGATTAGATTTACAAAGAAGAATGAGACAAAGTGCAAAATATTTTATTGCAAAACTTAAGAGAGAAGATTTCATGGAGAGATATTTTTGACAGAGATCAGAATCAGATTTAAAAGGATATTTTCTCAGAGACATACTTTGAAGAGGCATTTGTAGAATGAAATCAGATTTCTTTGTGGAGTCAGGTTTTGAAAAGACAAGTTTAAATCAGGTTTTGAACTCATCGGATAAGTAAAAGATCAAGTTTTCAAGGAGGGATAGGTGTGAATCAAGCATAGATTTTAGGGTTCTTCTTCTGTTCCTATTTATCCCCTTCTTTTCTCTTTTGTAAGGGTTCTTGTCGCTACTCTTTTTTGGAGAGGTTTTCTGAGTCTATTCAGTCTCTCTACAGAGAGTAGGTTCCATCATTGGATCTCTTTGTAATATTTTTTCTTTTCTTTGCATACAAAGTGTTCTTATTTCCTTTCTATTTTTGGGAAGAACTCCATTGTAACAGCTAGTTTATGAATGAATCTTAGCATTGTTGTTTTGATATCAAGTTGTCTCCATTTTGTTCTGAATCATATAAATTAGGGCATCAAGGGTGTTTTAGTATTGTATGTTTTTGATCAGCAATAGAGTCATTCAAGGAATGACTGTGATTTGAGATTTGTATCAAATTTTTATGAGTGGAATATCAAGGGTATTTCCAATCTTGTCTTTCTAGTGGATGCTGGTTATGTATTGTCTATCCCAAGGCCTTTTCCAAGGGGAGGGTTAAATGCTTTGAGCAGAAAGTTTCATATTTGAAATACACAGGCAGATTCATAAAAGAACTTGATTGATAGGTTTTGTTTTATGTAAGGCATATAAACATATCAAACTTTGTTGTTTTCCAAGTTGTTCATATTCTCTTTGCAATGTTATGTTTGACTCTAGTGCCCATTGGATAAGGCATTGGTCTATGCAAGATTTGGGATATTTTCGAGATCCATACATTAAATCATATTTGAAAAATTATTTCCCTTTCATGTTGTTGGAAGTCAAGATTACTCTAGTTTTTAGACTTACTCTATGCCAGTAAAATATTGCATAAGATTTGATAAAGTCTTGAGGTATTTTTTTATCTAAAGGTCTGTAAAACTATTGCACAGTTAGATATCTGCAAGTTTGTATTTGTCACAAAGGAGTCATATGTGTGCAGATTAGGCAATACCCTCCTAAGTGAAGTGGATCTCAAAGGAGGATTAATCCTCATCAATTAGGATTAGTCTTGCATGAATCAAGAGTTGGGAGTTATAGAGTTGATTAAGCTTTTAACCTATTTTGATTCAGCAAGAAAAGGACCTAAAAAATTGGTGACTCTGTTGGGGAAAAGAGTTTACAAAATCTTGTTGAAACCTACAAAATATCTCTGGTGCTTTAAAAGTTTAAATAAAATTTATGCTAAGTTGGCCCATCCAAGTCGCACTAACAAAGTGGTGACTTTGCTGGGGAGAAGTGGATTTTTATAAAGTCTGTAATGACTAATTGTCTAATATCCATTTCTTGGTCAGTTTATTAAATCTTTTCCCACATCTTTGCGGGTGGCAACTCTGAAGTTTTGTGCAGCCCAGTAGCATTGATTTACATGTAAAAATTTAGATCTTATTAGTATATTATTGGAAGATTTGAAGGCTTTGTTAGTTGTTTGTGGCAAGGAAGGAGAAAATATCAGTTGGTTGTTTGAGTGTGTTTACTTCTGTTAGACGTGAAAGAGTATCTCAGTAGCAACAAAAAAGGTATTCTATTTCTCATGTATTTTTTATTTCATGTGAATTGAGTGATTTAAATGGATTGCCCCTATTGAGTGTTTTCAACACTAGGAAGGAGGTGTTTTCAAATTATTGCCTCTATTTAAACTATATAGGGGTAGGTTGTATGGGGCTATAAATTTTGAACATATCCCTAGATACCCAAAGCTTATTCCATCAGTAGTCAGGGATTGCTTACCTAAGTTCACTGGCATGGGTGAGAAATCAGCTAAGGGACATATAAACAAGTTTGCTGATTTAATAGATGATCATAACATCACACATGAGGATGTATTAATGACCCTTTTTGTAATATCTCTAGTTGAAGGTGCTAGAGATTGGTTTAAATAATTACCTCATGGTTCAATAGGATCTATGGCTGCACTAGAAGATTGTATTGTTGAGAAATATGGTGATATGGAGCACGAGGATTATCATGACATGTCCAAATATGAAGACCCTTTATCAGAACTTGAACTTGTCTGTGCAGAAACAAAAGTATTAAGACAAAAGCTTCAAGAAAGGGTTGTTTTGACCTTACAAGAAAATATGAGAAGCAAGGAGGGTGAATTTCAGTATGAATTTTACATAAGGTTTTCTGCTCGGATTAAGGAGTCTGGTATCACTTTCTATCCTCAAGAATTTGTTGGGGTTGATTTGTTTGTTAAACTTTGTTTTCCTGATTCAGTTAATTTTCCAATCTCTCAAAGGGTGGAATATATTTTGCACACCATGAAATGGATGGAACATGTTGAAAAAATTTCATCTAAAGTTATATCTGAGGTTGAATCTATTGATGTTGAATCTGAAAATGTTGAAGACGCTGAATATGAATCTAGTTATGCTGATGAGGCTGAATTTAATGACATTGAATCTAGCTATTATGATAATGATACTGAGTCTACTTATGCTAAATTTTTTTCTTATTATGATGCTGACAATGAAATCTATGAGAAGAAAGATGATGAAGATGAATGTATAGCTGGAAATGTTCCTTTTGAGTGTGTAGACTGTTCTTTTTCTCAGCATAACAATGCAGATTTCTTGTTTCACTTTGAAGATGTTTTGTGTGGACAATAAGATGATTATTATGATGTGGATGTAAGTTGTTGTAGTGATTTATTTGGAAAAGATGATATGATCCAAGAAGTCTCAGTCCATGTTTCCAACAAGGACAAAATTTGCAGCACTAAGCAAAAAACCAATGAGGGTAAATAAGAATTCCAATGCCTGCTAAGTAGAGAGAAAATCTCAGAACTTTTAACTCCTAATTTGCAGAGGTATGTATCTGAAAATGACTCTAAAAATTCATGCCTCGTGGATATAATTTTTGACAATAATGACATTGCTGAGGGTGTAAAATATGACAATGAAGAGGGTGATTGTGAGAGTGTATCAGAGATGAGTGTAAATGACGATAGTTGTTCACTTCATAGTGAACAAACTTCAGAATTGTTATCTTATGAGTATCTCAATTATTCAGGATGGGATAGATTTGAACCAGCATGCCCAACACACATTGACTTTGATAAAGAATATGAGTCAGTAGATTCTAATTTTGACATGCATTTTATTGATTTTCCTTGTACTCCCGTCTCACTAGATTACAACAAGATTGAGTATGAACTTGCAGGTAATGGGAGTATCAGTATTTTTTTCTGATTTAAACGATGAAGATTTGCCTGATATAATTTTGAGCACTGATTGGGATAGCTGTGTAGATTTTAAATCTTTTTCTAATTCTAAATCTTTCATTAAACCATTAAAAAATGGTTCTTCAGTTGCTCAAGTTATATATAATGAGTGGATTGATGTTTTCCCTCCCACCCACCAGAAAGTTTTGGGTTTGTATGATGCTGATAATTTGCAGGAAAGTACTGGAGAGAATTTTGATATTGATATATATAAACCGCTGACAAGATGCATGGTGATAATCCTTTTGAAAAGCATAATATGGATTATGACATGGAGTTTCCATGTTTTGATAGTGAAGTTGAATCTTGTTCTTTTTATATTTCTGGTTTATCTCCTCTTACAAAAAGCCACAATTATTTTCATGAGATCCTTGATGTTTATGATGAATATGAGGAATTATGTATTAGTGTGAATTCAGATTTTCATGAACCTAGTATCTATGATTCTTGTTTAAGCAATGATGTGGAAGAAAGAGACAGATTTGAATGTGTGGTATTAAAAATTTATTGATTAACAATACTTCTTTTGAAGATGCTAATAGAACTTGCGGTCCGCAAGCTACCCCTAATTTTCTGCAGTCAAATTTTTGTTTTGACACATTCTATTTTAGTTTGCAAAATGCTAATTAATGTACGAGAATTGTGTTTTGTGGTGCAAACTAATGATCATAATATGAATTTTTTTAGCCCTGAGAGTGAGCTAGAGTGTTTCATCTTTCAGCAAGTTAGTATAAATGAAGAGTGTGATGTTGTAATGTCATACAATGATCAAAATTCATAGCATTTTGATTATTTTATTTTTCAAAGTGATGGTGAGTTTGCTGATTGTTTCTTGTATGATATGCTCAAGGAAAGTGGTAGTTCTTTTTATCAAACACATGCAAGTGATAAGTTTAGCTTACCTTTGATTTATGAATATGAAAACCAGGTGTATGATAGAGGTAAGAGTTGATTATAATTTTGGGGCTTTGGGCCTTTTGTAAATAATGTGTATATTGTATATCCACTTTCCCTTCAGTTGTGTGGTGTGTCTGCTTTCAATAAAGGGTTGCCAGTTTTGAAAGGAGAAAAGAGAAGAGAAAGTCTGATTTATTTTGTGAATGGTCTATTGTACCAAGAGATTATAAATTTCTCTACATGCTCACATGGGGCACACATCCTCTTTCAGATCCATTGTTGGTACTCAAAAATACAACAAGAGTTTTTGAGTACCTTGTTAGTGCTTTGCATTTTGACCCCCTATAAATGCTTTTTTATGCCTATTTGCCCAGATGGAATTTTGAGGTTTATCATGCATATCAAGTGTTCATCACTCTTTTTTTGACATATGAAGACATCCTAGGTTGTGAGATTCAATTTTTGAGTTATTTCATGATGTTTTGTTTTGAGCACTTCTCTATTTCTGCATTTGTCGCCTAAGTGTCACTTTGCTGAAGCAGGCACAATTTGCATTTGAATAACTTGCGTCATTTTGTGTTTCATAAGAGGAAACTTTGGGAATGTTTAAAATGTATATCATAGAGCCTATTTTTCAAAACCCAAGCCATTTTGAGTCCGCTTGATAGGTTTTCAGATTCCCCAAAGTTGGTTCTCCAGAACCATCTAGTTTCTCTATTTTGTCCAGAATGTTGAATAGCCTACTTTAAGCTCCTGAAAGTTGTACCCTAGTTAAATTCCCTAAATAATTGAGATTTCCCCTACATTGTAAACATGAAATTGTACCTATCTGAAGAGTTTCAAACTCAGACCAATCCAATTATCAACTTTTCCTAGCTGATTCCAAATCCAATTTCTGCATTTTGCAGAGTTTAAGTTCAGAAAGTTGTGAAGATTTATGCCAATTGATTAGTTCAACTTCTAAGAAAATTTAATTGAATATTAATATTCCATATATAAAATTGAATCCATGTTTATGGGTTTAGACTCTAAGGGTTTCTTTTGTTAAGTTTTTGGAATCAAAACTAAAGGCAGTTTATGCAGATTTGCAGTGTTAAACAAAATACAATTTACATAATAGTCATTTCAAAGAATGACAACTTGCTGTCAGATGATTTCTTTGAGATGAGAATGGTTTCCATGTACTCTTTGTATCTAAATGTGCTACCTGGACTAGTGGTTAATTCTTAGAGTATGTTTTGGTTCTTTTGGGAGGGCTAATCCAAATGAGGTTTATGCTGCTTTGACATTTGCACTTGCACAATATTCTAGAATTGCTAAGTTTGATTTGTTTCTCCTTGCACATGAAGTTAGATTAGGTAAATTCCTTTTGTGTGCATACTTAGTATGTTCTAAAGAATCACTATTCCGAGTGATGGATCCTCCGGATTTGATCCAATATCTTTCCAAATTATATTTTGGGCAAGGTTTGCATGTATTTGAATATTGTTGGTTGCAGAATAAATGAAGTTTCTCACTTTGCATGTTATTATCTTTTGGCCCTGATGTTTTCAATCTAATCTAGTTGGCGACCATGCTCAAATGCTGGAGATAGGTGGGTTTTCCATTCCTCATATTTGCAGAGGGTTGTTCAGTCAGTTTGTGAGGTCTATTCCAGAGGCTAGATTTTGTTATTAAGTCCAATTTGCAGTAGTGTAATAAGTTGCTTTTGATGATTGCCAAGTTGATGATTTTCACTCCAGAGATATAGTGGATTTTTTTTAAACAATTAAGTTCCACAGGGTCTGCCACTAGCTGTGATTTTGAGCCTTAATTTTTCTATGATGAAAATAATAAAGGAAAGGGCACTTGTACGCCATCTTTCAGTATGTGAGACATTGGGCTCTACAACATGAAATTGCAGTGATAAAATTGGGATAGAAATTCCAATTTGTAATTTGGATTTTAAAATATAAGACCTCACTTTTTGAAAGGGATACAATTAAAAACAAGAGACTTTTACCAAATGCAAGTGGTAGGCCTATTGCTAAATACATTATGCAAGGTATGAAAAGAAAATCCAACACAATAAAAAATGAAAAGAGAATGCCAGTGCAGAGCATAATGGTGGCTTTTCAAGAATTTAAAACTAATTCAAATGTCACTTGTAGGTAGAATGATACACATGAAGGAGAGAAGCTAGTGCAATAAAAAAAGAAAGAAAACAATAAGTGTAATGATACCTTGTGCAGAGTACTAAGGAAGAAGCCACACAAGTATTGAAAAGGGTTAAAAATGTAAATGCAAATTGCAAGTGCTATCTTTGCTGCATTGGCAAGTAGTGAAAGAAGCTACGCAACATATGGATGAGTATAAAAACAAACAAATGCATTTAATAATAGCCAAAGACCCTGCGCAAGAGGGAGACTAGCATAATGCATTCAAAATATTGCGAAAGCATAGAAGAGAAGTTAAAAATTGAATTGCAAATAACAATTTTCAAATGGAAATGCAATAGGATGGAGATCCATGCAGGCATGAGGGAGCACACGCATAGGATTAGGGGATTTTGTTGTAAGCTTTGCCAAATACAATATGCAGGTGTAATTTAATAAAGCCTGTGCTAAAATATAACAAGGAGGCCGAAAAAAAGTTTATTTAAAAATATTGAAAAATGCATTGCATAGCCTATGAAGTGACTTGCGCAATGTAATAAAAGTCTACAATGGTATAAAAGGAGCTTGCTAGCGCAAAGGGCAAAATGTTTTAAAAAATAACAAATGCTTAGAAGCTGCACATGTTAGAGGAGTATTGCGCAAATCATTGGAAGGAATATGCCACACTTTAAAAGGATATGAACTCAAACCCAATGCTAGTGATTTGGCAGGTGCATGAACTTGAAGTTGTGCAGTGTTAGTGGAGGTTGCCAGGCTTCAAAATGGTAAAAATATTTATCCCACAATGTTTGTGGATGGTAATTTTGAATGCTTTTTATATGCAAACACTTCTAATGCAATGTGAATAAAGAACCAAGAGGCACCTTGGAGGGCCCCTTGGCTGGAGGATTCAAAGCGTCAGTGGGCCCCATTATTTTGGGTGCAATATGCAAGTAAGCTTTAAAAACACAAAGGGGATTAGTCCCACATTTCTCCCAAATGTGAAATGTGAGGTGTTTACAAGCCGAAAGCCAAACACACTAGTACATTTGAGTCCTTTTTTCAATGGCTATGTGTCACAATTCTGACACTACCTCGTCGGCCAAGCAAAACAGGCTGGTGTTGGAGTTTTGGTGTCAGAACCACCAACAACTATTATGTGTCGTTATTGCGATGATAATAACCATCGCAATAAGCACTGGCTATGCTGTATAGCATGTTGTCATTACACTTTAAGACTGTTGAAATTATGACAGGTGTGAGACAGATATGTTGTACATGCGACATTGAGATGTCGGCAATTTCTAACATTTGGCCGTCGCATGTATAGCCTCGATGTCGGTAATTTTCTTCTATCCATCGTAATTGCGACGGTACTCTATATTATAAATATATATATAATGAGCTTCCCTTTGTTTTTCACCAGATGAAAATGTTCAATATAATGCCAACAGTTTTAAATGTTCAATATAATGCTTGGAAATATATTACTAGTTTGATTCCTTCATATGAATTTGTAGTGGTAATAGCCACAATTACCCTTATCTGAATAATCTACTAGAAAGCTGCAAGATAAAGCACACCTCTTTTAGGACATTGATGCTTTTCATGACAGGAAGCAAATCACTTTGATAAATGGTTATATGCATGCAATTGAACCCCAGTCCTCCAAACATACTTATGAGAAATGTTGATAGCCTTTCTGCCATGTAATCAATATCAACAAATCAACATCTTTCTTGAATCCATGCTATAAAAATAGTATGCAGATTGCTGAGGTTAAGTTTGGAGAAGTAGTCTTTTAGATATTAGAATCATCAATGAAGATGTAAAGTAAGAGAAGAATCAACATAACTATATCATGAAGGTTCAAGTTGAGAATTATTTTTGCAACTGAACATGAATCTAAATTACCATTCTTCCTATAGTGTTATTTGGAGTAGGATTCAAAGTGGATTTTAGAGTTAAGCTCTTGGTCATATTACCATTCTTCCTATAGTGTTATTTGGAGTAGGATTCAAACTAGATTTTAGAGTTAAGCTCTTGGTCACAAAATTGAGAAGTTTCAAATTTTCTATTTTCCAATGAGAAGTCAAGGAAATATGTGTTTGACCAACCTTCTAACAATTAAATGAGCGGGAGAGTCCAAATTCAACTTTGAATGTGGGCGGGAGAAATCGGAAGGAGGATGAATCCTCTGAACAGAGCAAGCGGGATGATGGAAAGTACATCGAGATCACAGGACTCGATCCCGATGCAGGACAGGCGCCTGAGGACCCAGGTGGGGGTCCCAATCAGGAGGCTGGAATGGGACAACAAAGGAAATGGGCTTCACTTTTTGGCATCAAACCAACAGGTAAATCCTCACTACCGCCGGTGAAGAATGTGTCTATTCCCTCTCAGGGAAGCTTTGCTATAGAAA
>MU226020.1:970250-999605 GCA_018584345.1 Thuja plicata
ATATATATATATATGTATATATATATATATGTATATGTATATATATACATATATATATATATATATATATACATATACATATACATATATACATATATATGTATGTTGTTATTGCTGGAATTGCATGCTTGCTGCTGTTGTGCACCGTATACTGTTTTATATATACACTGTTTATTTCATTGAGACCATGGCTAGCTTGGCATTTGTAATGTATTTGTTGTTATTGGATCAATGGTGCCATGATGTTGAGGTTTTAGATGCATTGAATCACCACTTCCATTCTATTTTGATAGCATGCAGTGTTTGATCTCTCTTTATTTGTTTTGCTGTTAATATTCACTATGTGGTACTCCCTGTTTATGATCATTTCATGAAGAAATGTCTTGATGATTCATGAGCTGCAAGCTAGGGCATCATGCATTGTTTATGAGCTCACTGTTTGAGCACCAGATGACCATGTTATGAGCTCAGTTTGTTATATACATATACATGTATACATACATACATACATATATGTATATAGATATATACATATATGTATATACATATATACATATATACATATGTTGGCAAGTTGACTTCCTAAGGAAGCATGACTTATTTTGTGTTGTCAATCATGGCAACAAAGTCTTACTTAAGTTTTATTATGAAAGACCAAATGACTAAGTGTGAAAATAGGGCAGACAGACACATATAAAGATCAGTACGTCAGCGTATGTGTTAGAGATCACACCAGATCATGCGTGCTTAGATATATACTTTATGGTGTATATACATGCTAGATCCAGATGCATAGAGTAAGGAACATCAGTACGAAAAAGTTACAGGAAGATTAGTAGACCTGCATTCCAGGAAACAGAGCATGGAAGCCGACTACATTTTTGATCAACATAAGTGATTTTGTAATGTAATGGCTAAGAGCCTTTAGTTATAACTTTGTATTTATGTAATTAATGTTTTAGTAAACATTCTTAGGCTGACTTGTTTGAAAGCATTGTATATTTTGGTTTAAAGGCCAACTAGTGTTATGTTTTGGGTCGCGCCTATTCAATTGTAAACATATAAGTATGTAATGTAATGTTATGTTACAAGTGTCAATTATTATGCATGAGGAAGATACAGATGAGTAATATAATGAAGTCAGTAGATGATATAGCTCTTTAAAGGAGTAAGAGCATTCACTCATACAAGGAACTGATCAGACAACAACGTCATTATAGCAGTTCATTTTTGATATAGTGCATATCAACATTCAGAGGGTTGTACCCTTCATCTTATTGGGCAGTGAGCCTAGGCAGTGAGCCATATACCTTTTATAGGGTTTTGTAAAATACTCCTAACAGGGTCAGACCTTTAACCAGGTCATTGTTCTTAATTTGTAAAGACTGCTTCTAACAGGGCAAAGGAACTTTAATAGGTTCATTATACCTAGTACAATATTTGTGGGTACTAATCCCCACCGGATTTTTCCTCTGATCAAGGTTCTCCGTAAGCATATCATGTGTTATGTGTTCTTGTGTTATGTTTCTTTGATGCACATTTGATTTATGTTTAATTGGCTGAAATATAATTAATAGATAAACACTGATTCACCCCCCCTCTCAGTGTTTCTAACAACATATACATATATACATATATATGTATGATGTTATTATTGTCATTGCATGATTCTTGTTGTTGTGCACCATATATTATTTTATATATACACTATTTATTTCATTGAGACCATGACTAGCTTGGTATTTATAATGTATTTTTTGTTATTGGATCAATGGTGCCATGCTGTTGAGGTTGTAGATGCATTGAATCACCACTGTCATTCTATTTTGATAGCTATGCTAAGGAACTATGTTATAAAATTTTAAGGAATAAAATTCTATAACTGTACATATATTTTATGAGTATGAACATAAATAATATGGGTACTAGACATTGCTTTAATGTGATGAATTTTTGACTAAGCTATGAATCCAGTGTGCACCTGTGTGATCTAGAACTTGCAAAGAAAAGAGAGATGGGGGTTAAATAAAAAAAATCTAAGCAATGAATGGCATCCTATTACTACTGATCCGCTCATCTACAATTATGCATGTGCATAGTCAAGCCATACACTTCTAAAATAAAAATGGGGAGTACCACATAGTGAATATCAACAACAAAACAAATAAAGAGAGATCGAACACTTCACATAATGCCTTGAAGGTAATAACAATGATACCCTAGCTCTCAAAGCTCGCGGGTCATCAAGCATTCCAAATACAAAGATGTAAACAAATGCTAGTATTAAATAGTAAGCTCATAAACAATGCATGATGCCCTAGCTTGCAGCCCACGAGACATCAAGACATTTCCTCATAAAATGATCATAAACAGGGAGTACCACATAGTGAATATCAATAGAAAAACAAATAAAGAGAGATCAAAAACTTCACACAATGCCTTGAAGGTAATAGCAATGATGCCCTAACTCTCAAAGATCGTGGGTCATCAAGAATTCCATATGCAAAAATTTAAACAATGCCAGTATTAAATAGTGAGCTAATAAACAATGCATGATGCCCTAACTTGTAGCCCGTGAGCCATCAAGAGATTTCCTCATGAAATGATCATAAACGGGGAGTACCACATAGTGAATATAAACAAAAAAACAAATAAAGAGAGATCAAACACTTCACATAGTGCCAGCTTGAAGGTAATAACAATGATGCCCTAGCTCTCAAAGCTCATGGGTCATCAAGCATTCCAAATGCAAAGATGTAATCAATTACAGTATTAAAATTCATATTGTACCATTAAATCAACAAATGCCATCAAAATAAAATTGACTTAATCAGAAGACAAAGTGTGAATGCCTACCTCAAGTCATTGCTACCATATACCAAGATGCCAATCAGCTTCCATAGTATGCCCTCTTTGCGCACGGCGGTATGCAATCATGCTAAATTAGAAATGAGCCTCTCTTCTTTTTTTTTTGTTTATAACCACACGGTTGTCACAATTATGAATGTATTGTCGCTATTACAACAACTTCGGGGGAAGTTGAAAAAAAAAACACAAAAATCACATACAAATGGTGGTGCCATCGCAAATTGGGGTCAAAATTTGATCCCAAATGTTGTAGTGACATATTGAAATGTGAAGCGGAGTAGGAGGCTCTTTTCATGCGTGCACGAAGGTGACAGGTGGTGCCTTGGGAAATGTGCTAGAGACTGATTGAAACAAAATTTTGGTGATGATGTGGTGGACATGTGTAGAATGGTTGATGACTTGGCAGACATGTGGTGAGTGGTCGCATAGTTAGGAGATGCTAGCAGTCACAAGAGATAACCATGGAGACTTCACAACTAGCCACCAGACTAACCATGGGGCGAAGTCATGAAATGATTGTAATTAGCCATCAGGGTTTCAAAGATCATGCCACAGTATACTCATGAAAGGATTGCAGTTAACCGTCAGAGATGCCAAGATCACATGACTGACAGTCATCTAACCGCATTCATGAAGTCATTGAATGAAAAATGCTAAGTACCTTTCCTTCCAAGATTTAATGACCACCTTCAGATCAAGGGCCTGCGTTTAATCTCAAAGTAAACCCAGGGTCAAGGAAATCTCATGGAGACTCAGAGACACACTATGCAGAGGTAATCGTGGTTTGAGTGTGGTCAAGTTAAAGCTTATAGAGACTTAAAGACTAAAGGTAATCTCCAAGTCTCTAAAAGAAACAATGATTAAGAAAATTTCTCAAACTTAGAGACAAAGTGGTCTGCAAGTCTCCAAGGTGAACTGGGGTTAAGGAGGAGTTTGCAAAGCTAGTTAAGACTAGCCAATCAACATATGACAAGTGTCAAAATCTGGTCAATTCTGGGAGAAAATATGCATAAAAGAAGAATTTCAAAGGAATGTGCACATGTTTTAAGAGTTAAAATGATTTAAAGTTTGTGAAAAATATTGAAGGGAAAATTAAATCATATTTGCATAAAAAATAAGACAAACTGTAAAAGATTAAAATATTGTGCAAAACATTGAAAAGCATAGTCTGATTTTGTAATCTTGTGAAATATTTTATTTCAAAGTCTTGATAGAGCTTTCCCAGAGGGTTTTTCAAAGAATAAAATCAGATTTGCAAACAAATATGGTCAGATTTGGAGGATATATGCAGTGGATAAGATCAAATTTATTGAGGAGACAATTGTCAGATTGGATCAAATTTCTTTGCTGAATAAGATCAGATTTACATAGAAGAATGAGACTAAGTGCAAAATATTTTATTGCAAAAGTTAAGAGAGAAGCTTTCACGAAAAGATATTTTTGACAGAGATCAAAATTAGATTTTGGAATCAGATTTGAAAGGCTATTTTCTCAAAGAGAGACTTTGAAGAGGCAGTTGCAGAATGAAATCAAATTTCTTTGCGGTGTCAGGTTTTGAAAAGACAAGTTTAAATCAGGTTTTGAAGTCATCAGATAAGTAAAAGATCTGATTTGTAAGGAGGGACAGGTGTGAATCAAGCATAGATTTTAGGGTTCTTATTTTGTTCCTATTTATTCCCTTCTTTTCTCTTTTGTAAGGGTTCTTGTTGCTGCTCTGTTTTGGAGAGGGTTTCTGAGTCTGTTCAGTCTCTCTATAGAGAGAAATTTCTATCATTGGATCTTTCTATAATATTTTTCCTCTTCTTGCCATACAAAGTGTTCTTATTAAATTTCTGTTGCTGGGAAGAACTCCATTGTAATAGCTAGTTTATGCATTAATCTCAACATTGTTGTTTTGATATCAAGTTGTCTCCATTTTGTTCTAAATCATATAAACTAGGGCATCAAGGGTGTTTTAGTTTTGTCTGTTGTTCATCATCAATAGAGTCATTCAAGGAATGACTGTGATTTGAGATTTGTATTCAAATTTGTATGAGTTGGAATATCAAGGGTATTGCCAATCTTTTCTTTCCAGTGGATGTTGGTTATGTATTGTCTATTCCAAGGTCTCTTCCAAGGGGAGGTTTAAATTATTTGAGTAGAAAGTTGCATATTTGAAATACACAGGTGGATTCATAGGAAGAACTTTATTGATAGGTTTTTTTTTTATGTAAGACATATAAACATATCAAACTCTATTGTTTTCCTTTTTTCATATTCTCTTTGCAATTTTATGTTTGACTCTATTTCCCATTGGATAAGGCACTGGTCTATGCAAGATTTGGGATATTTCAGAGATTTGTACATCAAAGAATATTTGAAAAATCATTTCCATTTTATGTTGTTGGAAGTCAAGATTACTCTAGTTTTCACACTTACTCTATGCCAGTAAAATATTGCATAAGATTTGATAAATTATTGAGGTATTTGTTACATAAAGGTCTAAAAAACTATTCTACAATTAGATATCTGCAAGGTTGTATTTGTCACAAAGGATTCATATGTGTGCATATTGGGCAATACCCACTTGAGGGGTGTGGAGCTCGAAGAAGAAGGAGGATTAATCCTCATCAATTAGGCTTAGTCTTGCTTGAATCAAGAGTTGGGAGTTATAAAGTTGATTAAGTTTTTAATCTATTTTGATTCAGCAAGAAAAATACCTAACACACAGTATTGGATAACTTTGATAGTCACTATGAGTCCTTAGAGAAGATCACAGAGGAAAAAGTAGAATAGAAATACTTAGTAAAGAAGTTAGAGGAAGTATGCAAGTCTATTGCATGGGACTTGGGCATACTGGGGAAATTAATTTCTAAAGAAAAGGGTTGTGTGACACATGGAAGGAAGTTTTACAGTTACTGTATAAACCCTATCAGACACCTTCAAAACATTGAGAACATTATAGAAAATGACAAACATACTCTAGACAAGCTAGTTCACAGTTGTGAGACCTCCTCACACACTGTATTAGAGTTAGAAAAGCAAGTTTCCAGACTATTGGAAAACTTAAGTGCGTTGGAGGCAGATAAAGGGAGAGATATGCAAAGATTTGGTATGCTGAAGAGTTTGAATACTCCTAAGCTATCAATTCTTGAGATACACCTTTCAAACATGGAGAAGACAACACAGGCTCTCACTGAGAACAGGCCTACTGAGTTAAAGGGAGTAGAGACATCTTATTTTGCGCTAAATGGACATGTAACTCAAACTTTGGTGAAGACCTCCAGAGCGAAGAAGTAAAGATCTTAGAAATCTCTTTCCAAGATGTACTTAAGATGGTTTAAATTTTTGGTGAGAAGTTTTTATAAATTTTGTTTTGTATTCTACACTTTTTTGTATACCTTTTCCATTGATGTCAAATGGGGAGAAGAAGATATGAAAAATGTATAGAGGAAAGATAGAGAAGATATAGTTTGGAGTAAAAGAGATGTAAAGGAGATAAAGAAGTGTAATGTAGATTCTTTTTTGTATTGAACACTTAGTTATTTTTCACTAAGTGTTTGTATCAATGCCAAAGGGAGAAAATTTTGGAAAGTGACTCATTCAAGAGGGCATTGGGGTTTTCATTTATGGAAACAAAATAGTTATATATGGTCTCTTAGAGTAGAACACAATTTTGGTACTAAGGTTTGCAAAATGACTAAGTCTAGAGTGTAGTTGACTAGATACAAGATTATAGTTTTGGGCAGAAAACAATGTGTATGATGAATGAAGACATGCAAGATTAGAGGAAGAAATTTTTGGATATGGTAGACCCACATTTAAGGTCGCTTTTATTTTGGAGTTCAGAGATGGAAGATACAAATGATTGAAGTCATGCAAAGATAATGAGAAAAAAAAATAGAATAGTTGAATGGTCACGATGATTGAGGGAGTGTAACATGGAATCCAAACGTGCTAAGTTTTATTTGGATTGGGTATTACCTCTATTTTGGTAATGAATGATCGATGACTTTGTCTTTGAACTTTTTATAAGTGTTTATCACATTTTGTGATGTATTTGGGAGCCGAATAGGAATGAGATAAAGTGTGTATATATATATATATATATATATATATATATATATATATATATATATATGGAAAGGTTTTGAGAAGTGTAGTATGTATGATGGAATATATGAATGCATTATGATTTTATGATTTGACAAGAGATTATGCAAGCTACAACTAGAACTACTAAAGCATAGGAGATGCTTGTATAATTTCATTTCTGATAAAGCATTGCAACAAAGACAATTTTCTCATTGTAAGAGAAGTGTGCTCAGTGTATACCTTTAACATGGTGTTGTATTCCTTTAATAGGGAAATGTACTAATGTAATATTTAGCTCTTAACAAGGCTAGGTCTCCTAACAAGGACACAATACTTTTAGTGCATATTTGTGGGTACCATCCCCACCAGGGTTTTCCATTAACCAGGTTTCCTCGAGAAACAAATCATGGTGTTATGAGTTGTGTACTTTATGCTTATGTTCTTTTCATTTTAGTATTTATATGGTTAAGTTGGAATTTGATAAATTTAATTTTAAAGTGTTGTAATATTGATTCACCCCTCTCTCAGTATTACTTAATCCTAACATCTTCATCATGTTTTCGTGTTTACATTGCCTAGGAGAATTTATTTTTCACCTACATCCAAGGTTTCTAAAAATGAGCACCCATAAAATATAGGAACACCACAACCTCTTTTAGTTAACCATAAGAGAACATAGGACACACAAAAATTGGGGATTTCCGGTGCTTGAGCTTCTTCTACAGGCTAATATGTGTTTATTTCTCTTGTTTTTTTTTGTGTTCCTTTTCCAAGGTAGTTGTAGCTACAAAATCTATCATTTTTCATTTATTTCTCATAACCATTGCTCATTCACGTAGATTTTAAAATAGCTCTAGCAATTACTGAGGAAAATCAAGCCACTCACTAGACTATAAATTAGTATAATGTTGCTTCCCTGCATTGTAAATTATCTCAAAAAATCTTTGTTGGGAATCAAGTTTCTTATTAGAAACCCTAAACAAGTCAACCATTGTTCGTCTAAATCAATTAAAACCTTGGATTTGTGCATAAGAATTTTTAAAATATGTTTTAAATTTCATCCCAAGAAGTGGTCAATTATTTTCTGCATATTCAAAAATTGTAGTAATAGCTAGCGAGAGAAAGAAAAGAGACTCATTCTGATGAATCTTGTAGCTCAAGATAGCATTATGTATTAGGAAATGGATTCACGGCCTATGCCGTGTAATGATTGCAATTCTCAAAATAGATAAATTTTTACTTAGGACTGACCCTTGATCTAACTTTGCTCGAGCTAGTAAAACTAAGGAAATTACGGTGGGCATTTTAGGGATTTTGTGCTTTTTTTTTCTAAGTTAAACATCATCTCTATGGTTTTTTTCCTGGATTCCATCAGAATGACATTTATGTAGTGTTGGGATCATTTGCAGACTGGGGATATAAAAATTGAAAATGAGTGCTACTGCCCACTAATTAATAAATCGATGATTATGTGGGTTGTTTCTTTCAATTAGATAATCTGTGAAAAATTTCAGTGGAAGTAGTTCAAAGTAGAATATACTTATGAATTTACATTCTAGCGTCGTTCAAAAAACAAAAGAAAAGAATATTTTCAAAAGTTTGTTGGAACAAGAGGAATAAATATTGCATAGTAGTTTTTATACTACCTACTAGTATTCCTTTTAAGTGTTTTTTCCCTTGGTTCTAAAAACTTGATTAAATAACACGTCATTGCTTTACTACATTGATAATAGAATTTGAGTTTTGTTTAATGATCATGTTCTTTAAGTGTAATTTGGTTTTAAGTTCTATTTATGAGTAAATTTTATCGCATTTTGGTTGCTCAAGATTTGGGCTTGTGTTTAACTATTGTTTTACTACTTATTCCAGTCCCATGATAGAAACATGTTTCAAGGGGATGTAATTGAGATTTTATTCAAAGAAACAAGGATGGGTAAATTCAAACCTGCATTATATTCATGTTCAATATATGTTTGTATCAAATAAATGTCAATGAAAATGCAATACTACATTAATTCACATTGAATATAAATTTGTATCCCAAATAAAATTAAATACTACATTATAAGGCCTTGTAGGCACATGCACACTCATATGTTCAGGCATTGCAAGATGCTTTTCTCCACAAATTTTTTTTTATAGTTGGAGGAGCTTTGATTTGGTTTAACTTTTTTTACTACTTATTCTAGTCCCATGATAGAAACATGTTTCAAGGGGATGTAACTGAGATTTCATTCAAAGAACCATGGATGGGTAGATTCAAACCTGCATTATGACTACTCAATTTATATTTGTATGATATAAAATTTTACAGTTGGAGGAGCTTTGATTTGGTTTAACTTTATTTTTACTACTTATTCCAGTCTCATGATAGAAACATGTTTCAACGGGATCTAACTGAGATTTCATTCAAAGAAACAGAGATGGGTAAATTCAAACCTGCATTATGGCTATTCAATCTATGTTTGTATGAAATAGATGTCAATGAAAATGAAATACTATATAAACTAGCATTGAATACAATTCTATATCCCATATAAATCTAAATACTATAGTATAAGACCTTATGGGAATGCACACTCATATGTTCAGGTATTGCAAGATGCTTTTCTCCAGAATAAAATTAATGTTTGAAATTTTCTTTTACAAATTTAATATTATCCTCACTTTTCTAGGTCATGGAAAATCCTCAATAGCCAAATCAAATTATTGAAACTTCAAGTAGTTTGTCATAAATCAATGTTCCACAACCATCCACTTAATCAAATGCGTCTATCAATTGGAATGGGTTTCATGAAAAAAACTCTAGAATGTTGCAAGTAGTATTTCCCTCAGTTTCCAGCAACATGTTGATTAATTAAAGGTTATGAGTGCTTGTACTTATGATGTCAAATATTTTGAGGTCATGTTCATGGAAGAAACACTACATGAGTTGCATGCATACTACATAAAATATTCTAGTTTATGTACTTTCATATGAGAAATGTATTATGCCAAATATTATGCAGAAGGCAATGCTCATGATATTTGACGTGCATTTCAAGCCTACCTAAATCAACCATAACACATTGTATATTGATATGTCCTTTATAGTTGCCTTTAATTGGACTTATGCTGTACCTATTACAAAAAGGGAGAAGTCATAGTTTTTGGGCTCTTGTAATTAGCATAATCTTCCATTCCTTCCTCTTAGTTCCACCACCTACTACTATAAATGAAATTTGTACAAATTTGATTCCACTAGCAATGCAAATGTACATTGTATATTTCCAACACTTTTGCATTTATGTGCTCGATTCAACCCTTTCTATTGTTTTTATTCCAATTATACATTATATGTGTTATTGCACTATGAATTGTTTAAATTTCACACCCAAACTATTTTAGAATGATTCCGAATAACTAAGAGGGGGGGGGGGGGGGGGGGGGGGGGTANGGTCAGTTATCCTCAGGTCCAGATGTACCAATTGAACTTTTAAACACTTCAACCAACGTAGATCTACTCAATAATCCACTCGGTCTCTATAACATATGATTAGTAACATAAACTTGCAGTCCACTATCCTAAAGTAATTAACTTCCAGAATATAAAACTCTTAATAGTAAACACATCAAATAAAATTTACACAAGTATGACACTGAGATTTAATGTGGAAACCCAATTTTGGAAAAACCACCACTAAAATGCTACCAATCTTTCCCTCTTCTAAAGTGAGCTCTGTGAGGAGCCAACCCTATTAAAGGTTGCAATACACACTACTAGGTGTGACCTGTTAAATGATTTAACCATCCTGTTAGGAGTGGTCTTGTTAGAGGACTTAAGATCATTCTATTATAATTTCACCTTGATTAAATAGTTTACAAAATTACTATTAGGTCAACCTTGACTAAAATATTTTAACTGACACAATGGTTAGAAAGTAACAATAGTTTTGATTTGAAACATACAACTCACTTTGCAAATACAAATCCACTTTAGCTCAAATGTTGATCAACTGACTAACCTTCATTATCATCTCTATCTCTCTGATCTTCTTGGAAATCCATCAAGAAATCATCACTTCACATTTCTTTACTGCTCTTCTTAGCTTTCTCTGCCTTCTCCTTAGATTAGCCAATCAAATGAATCAATCTCTCTTCTTACCATAACTTGATCCTTATACCTCTCTAACTAGGTAGCTCAATCTTTTATAGCTTAATCATCATCGTAGATCTTAGGGTTTGGTTAGATCCAATGAATCCTTCCAATATTTTGTTCTCCTTCTATCTTTCTAGATACTTCTCAAAACTCCTTCTCAAATCCATACATAGTAACAGTTAATCATATATTAAATAATCATTAAATACTCTTGGTCATTCATCTTTATCTACAACACATTTTACATATCCCAAGAATTCAACTGTGTCGGCTGGGAATATCAATTCTTTCATAAACTATAAAATACTGACACTCAGTCATCACTATTTTCTTCTGCTTGGTCATCACTGGATAACTCAGTAAATACTGATGCTCGGTCAACACTATATAACTCGGCATGTAATGGCACTTGGTCAACACTCGCATCACTTGGCTTAAACTGAAGTTTCTTAATAATCTTCTCTTTTTCTCTATCAAGACTAAGCTTTTAGTCTTCCATACCTCACTTAGTGTTAAATATAAAAAATAAATTATCTTGTCAATGTGCCAACTAATCAAGTACCCATTGTAGTTTCTCATAATTCATCCATTTCACTAGGTCTTCTTGTTATCTCCTCTTTTCAAATCTTCCTCATCAATCAAATGATATGACACGTTTCTAGATAGCAATTGTCTTACCAGTTAAGGCTTGGCATCAATGAAAATATAATAATTATTTCAATTGTAGCTTCCAACAATCTCCCTCTTTGGCATTGATGGCAACACCACATGCATGGTTACCATACAATCCAAAAAGTATGTTCTATTCATCGATTTTCATTAATGTCCTTAGCTTCATTCCAATTCTCTCCAATGCAAATATCAGCTCCATCTTGGATAAATCTCTCTCTCTCTCTCTTTATAACTTAGCTTATCTCCCTCTTAGTATTATCTCCATCTTTGACAACAATGCCAAAGCCATTCATCTTCACCATGTAGATATCTCTATGTCAACTTTATGAACTATATGCTCCCTATCATCTTGATTATGACTAAGCAACATCTTGTGCTTAACTTTTCACAACTTTAGGAAACTCCTAAAGTGTGACCTCCTTTGCATCAATTTGTTAGATATTCTGGGTAATATATTTGATGCAATCACCCCATTTGATCTTAGTTAGCCTCAGCTAGGGAAATCACCCCTAATTTACTTCTCAGAGACTCATGTGTATCCTTAGGTAAAGATTTAGTAAATATATCTACTAACTGCTCCTTTGCATTCACATATTCCAATCTCACTTCTTTATCTTGAACTAGCTCTCTCAAGTAATAATACTTGATAGAAATATGCTTGGTCTTAGTGTGCATCATAGGATTCTTTGATATATTGATAGAACTTGTGTTATCATAGAAAATAACATCTCGCTCAATGATCTCTTCCTTCATACCTTTCAACAATTGCTTTATCCACACTATATTTGAACAATTAACTGTTACTGCTACATATTCAACTTCTGTTGTAGATTGAGAAATGCAATTCTGTTTCTTTCTTGTCCAAGAGACTAACCTCTTTCCTAGAAATAATTGTACCACTTGTATGCTTTCTATCATCCATATTGCCTACACAATCTGCATTGGTATAAAATTTCAGTTCAAACTTATCATTCTTCTTACAATACAATCCATAATCCTCTATTCCTTTTAGATATCTTAGTATCCTTTTCACTTACATCATGTGATTATCCTTAGGATTTGCAAAAACTCATGCAACAATCCCAACTACTAGTGCAATATTTGGTCTTTTGTGAACAACATATTGTAGCTTCCCAATCATTGACCTATACAAGGTTTGATTTACTTTTTTTGTATCATCACTCTTTGATAGTTTCTGTCTAGTAATTATGGGTTTACTAACTGGTCTTGAGTCTTCCATGCCAAATGTTTTTAGTATCTCCTTCATATATTTAGATTGAGTAATGTAGATACCTTTCTTCATCTAATAAACTTGCAAACCAACAAAAAATTGATCTCTCCAAACATAGACATCCCAAATTCAATTTGCATTTCATTTGAAAATGTTTGGCATAAAGCATCTTGTTTCCAAATATGATATCATCAACAAATATTTCAGCTAACAACATCCCTTTACCTTTTTCAAATTTTAAGTATAGGTTACTTTTGTCATTTGTCCTTGTAAAACCAATTTTGACTAAGTAATTATGTAATCTTTCATACCATGCTCTAGGGGATTGCTTCAATCCATACAGTGCCTTGTGTAGCTTACAAATGATGTTCTTCTTTCTTGAATCAACAAATCCTTTAGGTTGTTCAATGTATACTTCTTCTTCCAGTATTCCATTCAAAAATTTTGATTTAACATCCATCTGATACACTTTGAATCCTTTGTATGCTGCATATGCAAGTAGAGTTCTAAATCCTTCCAATCTAGAAACTCGGGAAAATGTCCCTCCATAGTCAATTACTTCTTCTTGTGCATATCCTTTGCATACCAGTCTAGCCTTGTTTCTTGTGACTTCTCCATGCTCATTCAATTTATTTCTAAATACCCACTTGGTTCCAATAACATTCTTGTCCTTTGGTCTAGGTACTAATGTCCAGGTTTTGTTCTTTATTTTCTCAATTTCTTCATTCATGGCTTGAATCGAATATTCATTATCCAAAGTGTCTTTCATTGATTTTGGATCAAATCCACATAATACACATGTCTGATTTTTCAACTTGCTTCTTGTCATGACTTCTGAGTCTTTTCCTCCAATGATTTGATCTGGTTTATGATGTCTTCTTACATATTTTTCTAATGTAGGATTTGGTCTCCTTTCTTCTTTCTATTGTTCTTCAGATTCATCTTGCAAATTCACTTTAGGTTCATCTTGTGTCTCTACTTCCTCTTTTGATTGTTCAGTAGTTGCCTCATGATGTTCGACAACTTCTTGCCATGACTCGACAGAGTCTTGATGTTGCTCGGTAGCTTTGTTCTCTAATTTAGGTAAATTGTTGGGCTCTCCTTCATTCACCTATACAAAATATCTTTAATCTTCAAGTTTTTGCTTGCATTCAACTTCACTCTTTTTTGCATATTCATCAATTCTAACATTTTCACTTTGCACAAATTTTTTAGTGTTAGAATTCAAAAACTTATACGCTTTACTCTTAGTGGAATAACCTAGGAATATGCCTTCATCACTTTTAGCATCAAGTTTTCTATTCTTATTGTCCTTCAATATATAAAATTTACTTCCAAAGACTTTAAATTATTTTGCATTAGGTGCATAACCATTCCATAACTCATAAGGTGTAACATCTATACTTTTCTTGACTTGTACTCGGTTCAAGGTATAGACTATTGTACTTACAACTTCTCTCTAGTATTTTTGTGCAACATTTTTCTCTATCATTAATGTTCTAGTACAATCCATGATTGATCTATTCCTTCTTTCATCTATACAATTCTGTGGGGGAGTCCTTGGAGTTGAAATCTATCTTTTCATTCCTCTATCATTGCAGAATAAGTTGAACTCATTAGATATAAATTCTCCTCCTCTGTGAGATCTCAAACATATCAAGCCCTTACTTGTCTCTTTTTCAACTTTTTCCAAACGTCACTTAAACAACTAAAAGGCATCATATTTTTCTTTTAGAAACATCACAATCATCTTTCTAAAGTAATCATCAACAAACATAATGAAATATTTATCACCTCGGTAGCTATTCACTCCAATAGGTCCTCAAAGGTTAGTATGAACCAATTCCAAAATATCATCAAAAGTATAGGTTTTTCTCTTGAAACTAGAATTTTTCATTCTTCCCATCAACATTTCTTACACATCACATTATCAGGTTTCTTCAATCTTGGTAACCCTCTTACTCTTTTCATCTTACTAATGTTTACCAAATTATCAAATTTCAAGTGAGACAACCTTTAATGCCATAACCATACATCATCAATTTGTGCAAACAAACATGTCTCATCATATAGATCTAGATAGAACAAATTACCTCTTGTCAGTTCTCCACTTCCAATTAGTTTACCACTAGCATCAAAGATTTTAGCCTTTTTGTGATAGAATTCAACTTGGTATCCAGAAGTGTTCAACTGTGCACCACTCAACAAATTCTAGTTAAGTCTGTCAACCCAATAAGCATTGTCACATCTGATCTTATCAGTCAATTTTATTGATCCTTTTCCTTTCACATGACGTGGTGTATCATTACTAAACTTAACAATACCATCGTTGCAATGATTTAAGGTTTCAAACTTACTTTTATCACCAGTCATATGATGTGAGAAACCACTATCAATTATCCATCTATCACCTTTACGCACATATGAAATAAGTTCAGTTTTCTTATCTTCATCAGAATCATCTTTCATAGCAACATAAACAACTTCTATATCATGGTCATCAGATTTAGCAGATTCGCTACCAGATTCTTCAATAATATAAAAATATTTCTTACCTTTGTCCTTATAGTCACTATACCTTCTATAGTCTCTGTCAGGCCTTTTGTCTTTCTACTTGCTTTCCCTTCTTTCATCCTAGTTGTTCCTGTCAGGATATCTTGCTGCAATATGGCCAACTTTGTTACATGAAAAATATATTATAGGAAGTTTATGTTTGAATTTTCCTTTTTCTCTAGGTATTCTTCTAGGCATTAATGCCTCAAGCTCACAAAGATCATCATTAGAAGTATCATTGTCACTATTCACAGATCTTTCTTTTCCTTTCTTAGACTTATGAAGAACCAATTGTGATTTGAATGTAGAATCAATATTCTGATGGGTGAAATTATAAAAAATTGATAATTCAAAAGTAGTAAGTCTACCAACTAGACCTTCTAGAGTTAATTTGTTACCACGAGTACATCTCAGTTCTTGTATTGCAGAAACTCTAATAGTATAAATAGGAAGTGGGGTTTTGAATACCTTTCTAATAACAATATCATCATCAATAGTTCTATTAGCTCCTCTAATAGCATTCACAACCTATTTAACTCGGCTACAATATTTAACAATAGTCTCACCTTCTAGCATTCTCATTTCATCAAAATTACCTCTCAAGATTTCAGATTTGGCTCTTAGTACATTTGTGTCTCCCCCATAGATAGCTTTTAGTGTGTCCCACATTTCCTTTGCAGTAGTATAGTCTTTTATGTCTTCAAATTCAGGATAGCTTAGGGCTGATGAAATCTCCAACATTTCTTGATTGTGTTCTTTGTTTTTCCTCATCTACTGAGCTGTCAAAGGTGTAGGCACTGATATGTAATCATGTTCCACATAGTATTTTTTTTCTTCTCCAATTCCAGCTAGGTGTAGCTTCATCAAAATTTTCCATGCAGGGAAGTTCTCCTTGTTCAACCTTGGTACCGCCTTTTTGTACATCTTTACCTTTATCTTCAAGTACCTTCAAAATTTTCCTTACAAGCACTACAAGAGCTCTGATACCAATTGTTAGAATGATTTAGAATAACTGAGAGGGGGGGACAGTTATCCTTAGGTCCAAATGTACCAATTGAACTTTTAAACACTTCAACCAACTTAGATCTACTAAACAATCCACTAGGTCTCTATAGCATATGATTCATAATATAAACTTGCAGTCTACTATCCTAAAGTAATCAACTTGCCGAATATAAAACTCTTAACACTAAACACATAAAATACCATTCACACAAGTATGACACCAGGATTTAATGTGGGAACACAATTTGGGAAAAACCACCAATAACATGCTACCAAAATTTCACTCTTCTGAAGTGAACTCTGTGAGGATCCAACCCTGTTAAAGGTTACATTAGAAATTGGTAGGTGTGACTCTGTTAGGAGTGGCCTTGTTAGAGGAATTAAGATAATTCTATTATAATTTCACCTTGATTAAAGGATTTACAAAATGATTGTTAGGTCAACCTTGATTAAAGGATTTTAACTGATACAATGGTTAGAAAGTAATAGTAGTTTTGATCTAAAACATACAACTCACTTTGCAAATACAGTCCACTTTAGCTCAAATGATGATCAACTAACTGGCCTTCATTATCATCTCTATCTCTCTGATCTTCTTGGAAATCCATCAAGCAATCACCACTTCACAGTTCTTTACTTCTCTTCTCAGCCTTCTGCTTAGATTATCCAATCAACTGAATCAACCTCTCTTCTTACCATAACCTATGATTAGGTTATCCTTATAACTCTCTAATTAGGTAGCTCAATCTTTTATCGCTTAATCATCACCATAGATCTTAGGGTTTGGTCAGATCCAACGAATCCTTCCAACATTTTTTTCTCCTTCTAACTTTCTAGATACTTCTCAAAACTCCTTCTTGAATCTATACATCGTAATGGTTAATTATATATTAAATGCTCTAGGTCATTCATCCTTATCTGCAAAACACTTTGCATATCACAATAATTCAACTACATCAGCTAGGAATCTCAATTCTTTCATAAATTGTAAAATACTGACACTCGGTCATCACTGTGTTCTTCCGCTCAGTCATCACTGGATAACTCAGTAAAAATTGATGCTCACTCAACACTATATAACTTGGCATGTACTAGCACTCGTTCGACACTCACATCACTCAGTTTAAACTTAAGTTCTGTAATCTTCTACTCTTTTTCTCAATCAAGACTAAGCTTTTAGTCTTCCATACCTCTCTTAGTGTTAAAGATAAACAACACATTATCTTGTCAATGTGCCATCTAATCATGTACCATTTTAGTTTCTCATAACTCATCCATTTCACTAGGTCTTCTTGTTATCTCCTCTTTTCAAATATTCTTCATAAATCAAATGATATGTCACTTTACTAGATAGAAACTGTATTACCAGTTAAGGTTTGACATCAATGACAATATAACAATTGTTTCAATTGTAGCTTCCGACAATCTTTATTTCATTTTCTTTCAAAAGCAATAATCTATAACACTTTGTTGTCATTAAAAAAAAATCAAGTTATATCTTATTCACACCTTCACATTTTAGTTCTCTCTTTACCCATTTCTTACATTCAATATAAATGTACACTTAAGTTATTAGTTATTTTAGGAGATGCAATATTTATTCTGGCTCACTTTATCTCTACGCTTCTACAACTTTGTATTCCCTTGTGCCAAGTTTAATGATCTAAACTTGTACTAGTTATGTCTTACTCTTCTTGCGCAATAGTGATGTCTTACAATTTTCACATACAATTTATCTTATGATCACTCGAAGATTTTTTAAGTTGCCTCCACAGTATGGATTAATAAAATGATACATTCTTGTTTTTTTGAACTCTCGCCCTTAGATAATTGAATGGAAATTTTTTTGATAATGGTTTCTTATTTGCTAACAAATGGTGATGATGACTGTCACAACATCACAACCAACTCTACTCAAACTACGTGTTTATTTGTGTTCTCTCACTATGTATTATGTTTACTTTCCATTTATAGGAACACACCTCTTTCAACTTAACAAGTTCTATGAAGAAATACTCTCTATTTGTTGGGTGGAGGTATGTCTTCTTATCATTCCATCTTATTTATAATTTCAAATTACCTTAACCCAATACAATTTGTAATCATAAATGCCTACAACCTTTATTTTATTTTAAACATATTTTATACATAATGTATGGAAAACAAATTGTACTCTCCAATTCCCGTTTCAAAATATTGTTACATGTGCCTTTACATTAGTCGTAGTAATTCATCCATTTCAATCTTGAATTAGAATTATATGTCATTTGTTTATGATCTTCATTTGCATTACCCTTGCTACTTTCAAAAGTTTATTTGCACTTCCGTTCCACATAATGTTGAACACATTTTCAAATGTATAGGTCAATTTCCTTTCCTTTAAGTCATGTCTCACTCTTTGGCAAACAATGTGATAAAGCTTATCAACGACGACAACTTAGATGTACATCTGCTTCTTCAAGTTTTTTCCATTGCAACATTTGGTCAAGGAACTAGATCAAAACTTAGATACAAGTTAGAGCTCTCTGATGGGATGCACTTACAAAAAGATACCTTTCCAAGTAAGTTTAACAACCTCATAGCAACAAAAAAACTCCAAAAAATCTCTATAGTACAACTCAAAGAATTTACAATTCCTACTATTTGTAACTCAAGGTGAGCCAAAAGCTACAACATCTTTATAACAGTAAGCCATTTTCATTTTCTTGTCCAAGTATTAAACAATACTAATTATACATATCTAATGAATTCCTAGGTGGATTCTAGTATCCAAATTAGAGGTTTCTTGCATGGATCATGATATCATTGGTGACCCTACCTTCTTCTTCAAAGAATCAGAGAAACTTGTCCAACACCATGTAGGAACTTCATCGGATACATGCACAAATGTAGGAGATCTTGTCACATCTGAACAAACCAATCCTGCAAAATTGGTGTTTGTCTTGCATGTGTCTATGCAGAATAAAAAAATCGCTACCATTGTTACTCCTTTTAGGAGATTGAATCCATTTCAAATACAATGGATGATCCAAGGGCATGTGATTATGAAGAAAGAAATCCACAACTTCAATAAAAAAATTGTGATGGGCACATGTTTACTTTTAAAATAGTTGATAGTGAAAGAACTGAAGTCTGCATCACTTGCTTCAATGTAATTGTAGACCTCCATTTCCAACAAGTTCAAGCTAGGAGTGTATATACACTATCTTGTGGTACCATCAAAATTGCAAACAATTTTTACAATAAGATTAATAGTGATATAGAAATCACTTTAACACATGATTCAAGGCTCATGCTTTCTGATGATGACATCTCAATTCCAACACTTCAATTCTCTTTCAAACCCATTAAAGATATCCTAACTCAGGATGTGTTTCCTAATTTTTTTCTAAGGTCTTTAGGTCCTTAGGGGTAAGATTGTTCTTTGGTGATCTACTTCTCATTCATCCTGAAACCTTCCATAATGTGCTTATCTGCTAAATGATTTTCCTTGCCTATTTGAGCCTAGCAGGTTTTCAATCTTTCTGCTTCATCTGATGTTTAGGTGATTTAGGTATGTCAAGAAAGGGATAGGTTCATACCATCTTCCGAATGAGAAGTAGTCACCCTTGGATCTGTAATGCTCAATATGTTTTTTCAGAAGAAAAGCATGTGTTTTATAAGTGATTGGTAAAAATTTGTTCTTAAAAAGATTTTTTCAACTCTCGAAGATATCAAGTTGCGGAGAAGTAGTAGTGATCATGCAGTTTCCAAAAATGATGGTCTCAAAGGTGCTAGCCCGATACAAGTGAAAAGAGCAGATAATAGGCCAAGTGCCCCCCATGGAAAAGAAGGTGTTTAAGTGTGCAAAGGATAAAAGGTGAAGCCGTCGGGATAGTTTTATGAAATAAAGGAAACAGGCTTACAAAAAAGTATTCTCTTATGTTCTCTTTCTACACATGATAAAATGGTCTAATGTTCATTCATTTCGGCATCAAAAGGAAAGTATGTTCTTTTTCTGCAAGACTAAAGTTTTGTTTCAGCAAAAGTGGCTAATGAACTTAAAGATAAGTGTAAGATTGAGTATTTCGAGGCTACTATGTTCTCCGAAATGTGAATTTCAAATAGCCATTGATAATAAAAATTAAATGATAATCCCGCCATTGCATCTATTAGGTCACCTTAATGTCAATCATGTGGCGTCAACATTCAGATCTTAGCAGCTATTTATTAAGCATTTGCCTTCATTTTCTGCTCACCATTTTGAATAGAAAGTCATCTATCTTCAATTATGTTCTTAGTTTCACACTAAATGGCTATTAAAGATTCTGGCTACGATAGATTAATTAGTATTGAGAGTGAATTGAAGGAAGTTTCTGACACATCTCTAAGATTCTTTGATCTCAGAGATTTGCATAGAAGATTGAATTCTCATCCAGTTCACCCTATTATGCAGAAGCTCAAGGATAGTGGTGTGGTAGAAGCTACACGATTTCCAATGGTAGTTCAAGCTCCTAAGCTCATCAGAGAATGTATAGAGAAATATGACCTAGCTACAAAGAAAATCCTTTTTCCAGATTAGTCAATTTTGCTAACGATTAATAAAGCCCTAATCCAATCCACTTTCTGAATTCTGGTGAAAGATGTGTATTACGATATTGACTTCAGTTCTTCTGCGTCTATGTTCAATAAAAAGAAGACTCTAAGGAGGGAAGACATGTATAGGACCTTGTTCCAGACCCCTTGATCAAAGAAAAGTAAGATGTCAAAGGCTCTCTTCAAAACAACCTTAAAGAGGGAAATTCTTGATATCCTAGCCCTATTGACCAGATTGGACGGAAAACCTAAGATTTTAGATCTTGTTGAACATAATTTCTTCCTTGTTCAAGCTGTCTGTACTGAAAATATGTTCATTGATTGGGAAAAAATTCTGTGTGAGAAGCTTGCATCCTGGATGAGCTCTTTTCAAGGATTCAAAAAATTCTACATGTATTCTTACTTGATTTACGCTCTGGCGACTCAGCACCTGTGGCCCGGCTTACCAGCACTCCAGAACTTCAACAATAATACCAAAATTTATGAGGTCTACCTGAATCTACAATTGCATTAGGGCTTTGACGAGTATACTACTGTGAATGATGCATTCATAATGAGAATCTGTCAGGAACTTCAAGGTTTCCCAAAGAGAAGATTCTCACCAGAGGCCATCTCGGCAATCGGTCAGTTTGGATGCTATTTCATCCAATTCCTCAGTTTCTCTTATCTTCAGATAGGACCATTCTCTAGATTTCCTAAGAGATTGCCCCGGTATCCTAAAGATAAGGTAGTCTTGGTGGAGCTTTGTCGACAGATATTGGAAGTGAACACTCCATGTTCAACTGTGAAGAAGATTGCCAGAATTTCCTTCCCTGTGGTGGTTGATCCATATTCCTATGCGTCCATATCTGATGTTTGAAATTTAGTAAAGAGTTTCGAAGATAAGATCAAGCTACTTGGGGTGGTCCCACAATAGTGTGTCCCACTTTTTTGAACATCCTGCTTTTTGATTAAATTGCACATTTTTAAGAAAATATGGTGATTTAAGCCTTGAGAGCTCCCATTTGAAGAAGTAAATTGAAAATGGCTAGATAAAAGCCTCTTGGATCAAAATACCTTTGGTATAATCCCTCTACTCCTCACTCACACATATAATCAAGTCTCCTTTGCACCCATCAAAATACTGAAAAAAAATCACTTTGACATTAACTTTTTGTGGGATCAAATAAATTCATTTGAAAAACCCAAATACAGGATGATAGTACCTAGAGAAAGCTTTCCAATGATTATGAGTTATATATATATATATATATATATATATATATATATATATATATATATATATATATATATATAGTTTNATATATATATATATATATATATATATATATATATATATATAGAGTTTATTAATACTTTTCTTTTTAAGTTTTACTAAACATAGGTTGTCTGACCATTTAGTGACTTCTATGTTCGATGCTTCTAGAAAAAAAGTAAATTAGGGGAAAAAATTGTGAAAAATATCTAGAAAATAGGTATTTATGTTACCTTTCTATCAAAAAAATAATAAATGAATTTCAATATATAGAGATAGAGTTAGAGCGATCCAAGTGAACCTATGTCCAAATTATAATTAATGTCACTTCATAACTCAATAAACTATTAAATATTCAACCAAATTGAATGAAACAAAATGGATTCTATAGATATTGATGTTGCAAACCAAAATTCAAAATAATTACGTTCTTATTAGTTTTATAAAAAAAGTTATGTTGATCAAAGTGAGTGTCACTCCTGAAAAATACTGATTTTTTACAAAAACAATTTTTGAAGGAGAAGGAAAAATGGCAACAAATAAATTCTAATTTTTAAAAAAAATATATATTTATAAACTAGAAATAAAATTCTAAAATTCACTAGTTTACATCATCTTCAAATTCTTAATGGTTTTAGGATAATAGATGTCTGAAAGTGAAGTTTTTTTTCAAAATGTTCATTTCAGTGTCAAAGTTGGCCAAAAAGTGGGACACAGTTTTGTGAGATCACCCCTTGATTATGAGGTTCTTAGGCCTCAATATGATCCTATAGGTTTTTTTAGAGATCACTTGAAGCTCATACATGCCTACAGACATGTCTAGAACATTGAAGATTTCTAGGCCGAGTGTTTTAATGAGTATCAAACAAGGGAAAAAATATGGTCCCATTTAAATTTGGATGAAATTACAATGTATAACCTTGCCATTGATGTGTTTGATCTTGCAGATAATGGTCTCATCATGAAATCTTCATCCTACAACTAGATCAAGGTGTTTCCTATTTCTTCCTCTCCACCAACTGGTCGAGTGATTGATTCATTAGAGCTCCTCATGAGAGGCATTATCAAGAGAATCGACAAGTGGGTAGAATGGACTAGAGCACGACGGAAAAGAAATTTTGGCATAGGTTCATCCAGAGGAACGAATTCAAGAGCTGAGAAATAATCTTTAGTAGTTGCTTCTTCTATGTTGCCATCAGTTTCAATAGTTGCAGCGCAATCTATCGGGCAAGGAGGTGACCAGCCCCTAGAAAAGAATGTTCCCATCACTCCAACATGCGAAGATGGTTTTCTCCCAAACATTGAAAAGGAAAAGAAGAAAGAATAGGAGGTGCTGGTGACCAAGCCTCCCTCACCAAATCCAGTTATCAGCTTGGATGAAACAAATCCCATGGATGGTTAGGATTCCTCTTGGCTGGTAGATACTCTGGCCCTTTCGGTGACCAAGGTTTCCTCTTCCTTGTTCCTCCTCAAGACAAATAGACTGCTCCAATGGCCCGGAAGTTGTTTGATCCTATGGCTCTTCAGTCTAAAATCAAGGTGCTATCCACATACTCATGGTTGGAGGAAACCATTGAGAAGAAGAAGAAATGAAATGATGAGGCCATTTCTTTGAAGGACCTAATCCTTAAGGCAACCTCATCTCAGCCACTGACAAAGAAGGTGAAGAAGCAAAAGTCCATGGCGGCCCTTTTCTGTGAGTCCACAACTGGGTATATGCTAATGGAAATAGCAGAGCCACAGAAAGAAGGAAGGTTTCATGAACTCTCAGCTCAAGATTTCTAGATTAAAATGGTGGACCTAGGGGTTCCAGTGCATGACTCGATGATGAATATCTAGAAAACCACCAATGAGAAGATTGATGACAGATTAGAAGAACTCCAAGAAAACAAGGAAATCCTCAAGTCTAAAAATAAGGAGCTAATAGAGTATATTAAATCTACTCTTGGCACTACTTCCTCTGCTCAGTTTGATCCTAATGCGGAGGAGAATAAGAACTTGCTACTAAATTTGTAGTAAGAAAGATAGTTTGGTCAAATTGGCAAAGCATGGATAGAAGCGATAAAGGTTCAAGGCCCCATTTTTATTGAGAATTTGGGGAATCTTCTACTTGATGTAGAAAATTGAAGGATACAACATCAAAACACCAGGAAACCATCTATAATGCAGCCACTGGATTGACAGAGCAGTTAGGCACCTTGCAGGATGTGATTGATATGAAGACCTGTGTTGCAATCTCTAATGGTATCCTCAACACCGAATAGGAGCCATTATTTCACTGGAGTCAGTCTCTGGAGTTTGTGATTGAGAACTCAAACACATCTGTAGATGAACTCAAGACTACGGTGAAGTTAGTACAAAAGGAGATGGATAAACTGTTTGAGTTTTTGAAAGTACTGCACACAGAATCTCAAGTTTCCAGAAGTGACAAGTTTGTGAATACAGAGCGAATGAAAGCTAAGTTTATTTCTTTCATAGATGATATTGTAGATCTAGCTAACTTCCAAGTGTCAAGAATCACTGAGGTCTCTATGATAGATGCTATGATCAAAAAGCAAACAGAGAAGCTCCAATCCTGGATTGCCAGGTTGGATGAACTGACAGAGATGCATAATTTTTGGATGATCTAAGCTGACAATATAATCATTCCAAATGCTCAGGATTTGGGCAAGGTAACAGATACAATGAAAGCTTACAGAGGAAAATCTATTACATAGAATATGACATAGAATCTTTTGACCTGTGTCATCTTCCCAACTTTTGTATATTGTAGCCATTTTTGGCATTTTGTCAGCTTTGTTAGTTTTTGTAACCAGCCAAGTTTATTATTAGAATGTTCCTCTCGGAATACTATAAAGAGGCAATCATTTTTGAAATGGGTCATTTTAGAGATGACCTATATATGTAAATTTCTATAAAGTAAATAAGATCAGAAAAAATTACTTTGGGAAAACCCCTGTAGCTGGGACTACTGTGTGCGACTCTAAGTTTGAAATGATTTTTGTTGTTCATTAGAGTAGATTGTGTGATGTTTTGAATGATGATGCTTATACTGGAAATCAAATGAATAAGTAATGAACTGGGTTTTGTTATTTTCATTCAGTGGATTGTATGTTTACTATCTTCAGCATAAGTACTCTTTTTTCATTTCATTGCACATTCTAGTTCAATAGAATAGTTCTCGCATAAGGTTTTAGGAAGAAAGTTAATAGAAAATAAGATCAAGATAATCTGGGTATTGTCAAAGTTTCACAATCTTAGCAATCTAGGAATTGCAGTGTTACACTTCCTTTCTTCATCTCTACTAGTAGATAGTAGTTTGCATTCATCCCACACTGCATAATAGTTTGAATTTCAGATTGCATGTGATTGAGTAAGTCCCCATTCATTGCCTAAGTTGTTTGAAGCTTTGAACAACTTGGTTGATCCTCTTTTGCTCTCTGGTTAAGAGCATACCCCTAAAAAATGAAAGACAAAATTCATTGCATATCTTTCACATAAGGGATACTCTACCTTTCAATTCAGGGGTCATTGATAGATTCCTACCATTGACCCAGTCTATGGTTACTTTATGTTCTACGAAAGCTAGGTTTGGGTATTTTCAAGAGTCATTTTATAAATCAAATTAAAAGTAGTCAAACTGTAAACCAATAGGATGATAATTCTTCTATTGATTTTGTTGGAATTTTCATGTGTGGATCCTTTCTCTATAATAAAAAAGAAAAAGTGATGCAACTGAGGTCCTTAGGAGGAGTCTCAAAATGATAGATATGTCTACCTCCATAATAAATGTTACTTTGTGGGGAAAATAATCTCAAAAGTAAGGCACACAACTACATGAGATGTACCATCTACAAAAGGTTACTATCATTGCAATAAAAAATGGTCAGATTGCAGAATATAATGGTAAGGTTGTAAGTACACTAGGCACTTCCAAGTTGTTTATCAACCTTGATATCGAAGAAACAAAATAACTAAAGTCTTGGTTTACATAAAATGGATATGATCTTCTCATACCAACAACAACCCTTATAGATGCACCTACACTTTTAACACGAAAGACAATCTCCAATATGGCACTCATCAAGACAAAGAAAATATGTTATCTAGCTTGTCCCATGGAGATTGGGGGAAAATAATGTAAAACAAGAGTTGAACAAAATAATGATGGACAAGGGTTTTCTTCAAAATGTGTAGCTAGTTTTCTATATTTTAATTATAGATATCTTATTTAGGTCAATCTTAAAAACCCCACATGTAATATATGGGTGACTTCTTTTGATGAAACTGCAACTAACCTCATTGGAATGCCTGTAAAAGACTTGTATATACTACAATTAGATCAAGAAGTAGTGGCAAGTGCTGAGGTGGTTATTAAAAATCTAAAATAAAATAAATTTCTAAAGCCTTAGGCAATAAATCCCCATACTTCAGCTTGGGTTTGTTGGGGAATTTAGGGAATTGTAAATTTTGCTTACTAGCGTGTGTTGGAAAAGATTGCTAGGGTTTGTTTGACATCTTTTCCACAATGATTTATAAAGATGTCATAGGGCATCTGCTTATTTCCAAATGAGGATGCAATAAAAGCAGAAGGAGATGATATTATTGTATCAAGAACACCACTGCTAAGGGTAATTTTTAGGCCATCAAACTCATTTTGAAGGCCATATTTGTTTTGTCTGGCAGTCGTAGAAGAGGCTGCCATTAGATACACAAATTGAAACAAAGAAAAATCATTTACGAAAAAGGGTTAAGGAAAATGCTTCTGCAAAGGTTGAGGGTTTGCTACAAATTAAAGTGGGCAGATACCAGAAGCAAATGAAAGAAAGATAAAAAGGCAATGATAATGGTAAGATGTAGAGACAATAGACTTGAATTGCATATTACCTAATGAAGATGAAAGAACCAAAAAAAATGCATAGTAGAGAATGAGTAGAAAATATTTGGGTGGGAAAAGGGTCAGTAAGGAGTGACGAGGAATCATTCTAGAAAGGTCGTATAAAGGGTTTTAGCTTTTTCTTGTAACTTTGTAGCTTTATATTTTTATATAGGGGAGAGGACCCAGTACTTGACCACATTCCAATGGTTGTGATAGGAGTTTTTAACTTAATACCCACACTTGTTGATTTAATATCCAATATTTTACCAATAGTTGTGACTTTAAAGTTGGTTTTTCTAATGATGACTACACATAATTGATCAAGAATTGTGTCCCTTATTCTAAAAAACAACCAATCCTGTGATGCCACATCAGCTACACCAGTATGGGGGTCCCTAATGCACTACGATTGGTCTAGCTATTTTTTGGGCTATTTTTGACACCTTGGAAAAAACATGATGATGTGGCCATCAAACCTTAGTTATAAGGATGGTACTTTCCAAGTAAGCTACTATAAAAAAATGAGAGTGATTTGAAATTTCCACGTAGGATTTTGAGAAGCATGAGGTTAGGACACTCAACCACTGGGTCCTCTCCCCTAATGGATAACTGTTATTTTCACCCACTTTGTGTAGCAATACATGTGAAAATCCATAGATGATATTTTATAATTTTTTATTCCGCGTCTTAACAGAAGAGAACAATGTGTGTCATGGTTCTCAACAATATGAAAGCCCTCCTCGAATAGAGAATTTTTTTCTAATAACAATTATTACATCAAACCAACCTCAAGTTAAAAGAGATACTTGGATATGAAGGAAAAGGGTAAAGGTCACACTACGTATGAAGTAACTATCCCAATCTTTCAACAAATACTTATCACCTCTACAGTTTCTGATTTAAGTGTAAATATGAATATGATTTTTTTAAAAAGGAATTGGAAGAATATGCTTGGCTAAACAATTGTCTTAGAAACACATAGCATTGGACTGCTACTTTAGGATTGGACACCCTAGATGGCTGCTAAGTAGATTATTTAGTCTCATTTAATTATCGACCAGGGCCATAAACTTGGAATGGTATTTGCAAAGTATATGTTAGAATGAATTTAGAATAACTAAGAGGGGAGGGATGAATCAGTTATCCTCAGGTCTAGATGTAGAAAATAAAAATTTTCTATATTTCATATCTACTCGACAATAGTAGCATATGTCAACAACTTTAATCATGCAGTTTACTGTATAATGTAATTAGCTTGTAGAAACATAACAGTAAAACAAACCATAAGCATTCACACAAGTTGACACAAGTATTTAACATGGAAACCCAATATGGGAAAAACCACCAGTAACATGCTACCAAGTTTCACTCTTCTGATGTGAGCTCTTTGAGGAGCCAACCTTGTTAAAGGTTATAATAACACACTGTTAGGTGTGACCTGGTTAAAGGATTTAATCACCTTGTCAAGAGTGGCCTTGTTAGAAGACTTAGAACATTCCACCTGAATGTCACCTTGTTAGAGGATTTATACAAATGACTATTAGGTCAACCTTGTTAAAGGATTGTAACTGATACAATGGTTAGAAATTAATCAATAGTTGTGATATGATACATACAACTTACTTTGCAAATTCAGATCTAATTATAGCTCTGATGCTAACTTACTGGATGACCTGCATTGTTATTTCAATCTTCTGATCTACTTGGAAATCTGTCAAGCAATCACACATGCAACTCTTTGCTTCTATATTCAGCCTTCTCTACTAGGTCATGCCAATCAATAAATCAACTATGCAATCCTCTTGCATACACACATCCACTTCCACATATAATGAATAACCCCTTGAGGTTATTATATACCTCTCTATCTAGGTCAGATAAATCTTTGCCTCTTAATCAAGATCATAGATCTTAGGTTAGGTCAGATCCAATGGATCATTCCATCCTTTCATTACATTTATTTCTCCAAAGTAGTCTTTAATTAAATCTTGAAACCATGCATTAATTACGGTTACCCATACATTAAATGACGTGGATCAATCTTTAATTAACTTTACATATCCCAATAAAATTAACTAAGTCAGCCAGAGATCTCAAATCTCATC
>MU226020.1:1032357-1052409 GCA_018584345.1 Thuja plicata
AATAGGAAAGTAAACTTGAGGGGAAAAGGGTTAGAAGGATTGCATGGAAAGGGAAATAACTGAAAGCAAACTACCTACTAGGTGATGCACCAAATTTGACATGAAAACATAACACACACAGGGTTAATTCCTAAGTCAACTAACTTTGAATTGGAGGTAAAACACAAATCTCTTGTATAGGCATGCATAAATATTTCATAACAAGGTCATGATTGAACCTGTTAAGAGGAAAAGACTTCACAGTTAATAGCTCAAACTGAGACACTAGTTACAACCTACAAGCAAACATACTCTTCTGCAAGTAGATGCTACAAAGGGACATGATTAAGAGGAATTAAAATCATTCACAGTTAACCCATCAACCATCTAAAACGCATACAAACAAGCAGAAAAGAGACAAGGCTGACACAATTTAATAAGTTGATTCCAATAACTTAAAGCTCTGCATATTATTTCTCACAATGAGTTACAGACTCATGCACAAAATATACCAAGGATAGAAAGATTGTCACAAAGCATGCCTTCCTGCATAATCCAAACTTCAAAATGAGTTACAAAATCTCTTTGACTCTGTCAAGAACTTAGAACAAGTTACAAAATAGCAGGCCAAAAGGAAGAACTCCTTTACAACTACAACTCTCAAGCTATATATAGGGTTTATTGACCATCTTGGGATCCCTCTAGGATGCAACAAGCTTTGGATGTTCCCAGAAAACCTAACCCTAAAGTTACAAGAGAGACAAAAGAAAGAGAGAGAAGAGGCGGTGCAAATGACCAAGTCAAACAGATATTAACAGATATCTCTTGCTCTTCTCCTGATCTAGCGACTGCAATATGATTTTGTAGATGGTAGCTGATAGTATTTATGTTGAATATGGATAGCTGTGCTTTCCTACCTACCTGCATCTCTTTTTACAATAACTGTCCCACTTGTCTTGAACAGTGCAGTGCCAGGTGCTCACTTTATTCATCGTCCAAGGTTTCTTCCTCTTCTACAGGCTTCCTTTTCCTTTTTTACCGATATTGAAACAAATCTATTTCAGATATCAGCAAACTGTTCTATGCATAATCTTCTACAATTTAGAACCCTCTGATCAATTTTGGAACATTGCAAACAGAGCAAATTATCACTTCTGCAAACTTAACAACCTGGGCTCTGAACACGGTGAATGCAGAAGAATACACCATAATCAAAATGCACGCCTGTGATTGGTTGCCAAATGATTCACTCTATCACACCAGAAAACTACCGCCATTTTTTAAATTTCAGGATCAGGCGACTACGCGACTGCATGAAATCTCTTTGTCGCGGGACTATGTGACTAACCCTGGTTCTATCTCTAGACATGGTGACAATGTGCTTTTTTTAAACCTTGGCTAACCTGAGTTACCTCTGGCAATCACGCGACACAACTAAAATCAAATTCGCGAAGAGTTAACATTAACCCATCATTCATTCCAGACTTAGTGACTAACTGCCTTGTTTAACTGTCACGGTAATCTCCCAGTCGCTGAATGCTTAATCTCTATTTCAAGACCACACGACAATGCCTAGTTGCCAAGTCAGGAGATCTAAGTTCTAAGCCTTTGACATTACCGTAACAGGTCCTATGTGTCCCTTTACACTTCTGTCGACCATGCGATAGACCTTAATCGCCAAGTCAGGAGATCCTTGTTCTAAGCCTTTGACATTACCATAACAGGTCCTATGTGTCCCTTTGCACTTCTGTCGACCACGCGACAGACCTTAATCGCCAAGTCGGGAGATCCTTTTCCTTAGGGCACCCTTGTTCTCAGACTTTGCGACCACCATTGGATCTTCTAATCTTTTCATCTGATGGCTGATGCTTAATCGCTAGACATTTGAACATACCCTTAAGTCTTTCCCAGACTTCATGATTGGAAGGAAAAAGCCCTTAGTCTCGTTGTCGCTGAACACTCTTTTTTCCTTCTGGCGACCACCCGACAATTCTTTAGCATCCACCCGCCTTGTGATGCATGTCGCACAGTCATTGGATCATTCATTGCATATAGGAGAACTGAGTCATCATCCTGTCCTTGCGACATCCCGACTGAGGATTACAGCAGACCACAGACGGTTAGTCGCAAAGTCTGGAATGAAACCACTTAACCGCCATTTCATTACGAGATCACGCGACTGAAGGCATGGCTTAACTGTTAGCTTTGACCTGATCTGGTGATAACGCGACATGAAGTCGCTGAGTCTGAGAACATTTCCTTAACTGTCAAGGCTTTCTCGTGATCACCCGACTGAACAGTGGGTCCCATCTGATTAAAGGCTTATGACATGGTTATCTTGTGACTACCTGACTGAAAGGAATTGCTAAGTCTCAGAAAGCCAAAGGAATATTCTGATGTTTAAAGAGACAACACGACACAATGAAAAAGCAAAGTCGAGAAGAGACAAGGAATATTCGGCCGGGGTCTTGCGACAAGGCGATTCAAATAAAACACATGCCCTAAGTGACTTAGAATAAGTAATTGCAAAACAGAATGCCAAGGCTTAGGGTTTAAGGGTTTTTTGCAAAATGGATCCAGGTTTAGACTTGAAAACCTGAAACATGACAGAGGAGAGGCAAAAGGATAAGAGATAGCTGAAAAGGATACACCAGAAGCACAGAGAACAGGACAAGTAACCAAGACAAATTAATCCATTCAAAACATAACAAAACCACCTGGTTGATCTTGGTACCAAAAATTGGTAAACATGCACTTTTAGGAGGGATAAAGGGATTAGATGGTCACACAGGGTAGACCAGGCCAAATTGCATAGGATGGAAAATTTGGGCAACAGGAACATCTTGCTAAATTATAAATTTAGCAAGATTGTCCTTTTAAATACCTTAAATATATATTGACATGGGCTTCAGTTGATATTTCAGAAAGGAAACATTTGACTTCACATAAAATGTGATGAAATAAATGATTCTATTGGTGCCCCTGCACCATAAACACCATCCCCAATGCACTATGATTCATCCACATCTTAAATTAAATTAAAAGAGAAACAAATGTTTTGTGTGAGTGTTCTAAGGATTTATAGCACTTCATCCAAGAGACCTAGCTTGTCTCTTCTAGGAACCTAATCTCCTCTAGGTCCTGATTGGCTTAGATGATTAACTAAGTCCAATTACAACTCTTCTCTAATATTTATAACTCTTGTACTTCACCTTGAAAGACTAACACCTTTTAGTTAGTTCAATTCTTCACCTCTCCTACTACACTTAGAGGGATCTAAGTGCCAAATCCACTCTAGCATTCATCATTCATTGCAAGGGTGCCAAGCATGTTGGAAACCATACATATGTTCCCATTCCACTCCATTTTGATGGATCTCTTAACCCTTTTTAGTCAATTTCAAACTTTAGTCTCCAAGAGGCCTAATTGGGCTTATTTCCTTGTAGCCTTTTAGTGACTTTTTCCCAATTCTTTCAAAAATTTCCCTAAGATGTTGAAAATCCAATCCCACATTCACATACCCTTTATAATTTTACAAGATATTTTTAAATTTTTAATCCCCTAGGTCATCCATACATAGGGTTCCTACAATCTAGGTCCAATAGGGCTAATAGAACTAATTTCTAGAACTGTCTGCAACATAGTTTAAAACTTGCTCAAAACTTGGTCTCATGGATTGGTATGAACTCAACCCTCATAGTATGTCAAGGTATGACCATACCCTATCTGGAAATGTACTTGGCCTATACAGTACTTCTCTACCCTACAAGATATGCTCACTGTTTCATCTCCAAATCTCTAACCCAACAGTGTATGCTCGCCTAGGGCTTGGCACTAAAAATAGCAAATCAACCTTTCATGACTCCTAACTCTAAATATATATAGAACATTGACTCCCCTAACATTTCCATCTATCCTTAGGTGTTTCCCATGGCTACATTTCATGGGGGATCCATGAATCGACTGACTGGTCAAGAGAGGATCAGTGAACTCACAAAATTGAAAACAATTTAGTTAAGACCTTCGACTAACTCTAATCAACTTTCTTACAGAATCAAAAACACTTCAAACTATCCTATGAACACAAATCCACAACTAAACTAAGTCATTCAATCCATTAGATATCATTGTCTCACTGAAAAGCTTGGATTTTTTTAATACAGAGTTGCAGAGCTATATTCAATATTCAAAACTTGTTACAATGAATGACTCACTTTGAGATTCAAGCCTCCTTCTCCATTAGATGCCATCTTCCATGTTTTTAGGGCCTTTTGGTCGATTACCCACTCCTAGCTTCAAGGGAATCCTATGTAACCGAGTTGGATGCAACATTTGCAATTATTGCAAATGTTGTCATAGCAACTTTTTAGCAACTTTTGGCGTCTTTGCCATTATGCCAACTGTCAAAGTTTTAGGACCTCTAACCTCTTCATTTCAAGGATCCAAGATCATTCATGACCTTATGGCATCTCTATGACATCATTGATGTGTTTAAGACACATTACAGACTCTAAGTCAAACTCCTAACACTAATAAATTTAAAAACTACTAACAATGGCTAATTTGGTGACCTTAGTCCTAATGACTAACTCAGCTAGCACACATTGCAATGAACTTCTAAGGTCCAAAGTAAACAAACTATCTTGACTTGGCCAATGTCAAGTACAAGCCAAAACATCCTAACTATGGAGGTTAGCCTAGGTGTGCTCCTACACCATCCTCCCCAAAACAAAAAGTTCAATCCACCCTTGGATTGAGGATGCTTGGATCAATCCCCATCTTCTTGAACTCTGATTCCTTTACCCATGCAACATCAACATTGGTTTGACCATGCTTCTATATCAAGTGTTCCTTCTATTCTTTGGTTCTAGTTTTTTTGTAGACTCTAGTGTCCAATACACTGTCAGCTCCTATGACTGTAGCAGGGGGTAATTAGAGATCTTTTGCATCTCTGATCACTTCTTTGAGACTCTGATCCATGTCTTTATGTGGCCCTTTTTAATGGACTAAGTTTGCAATATTAAAAATAGGTGATAGTCCACTATCTTCCAAGAGCTCAAATCTGAATGCATTATCACCATACTTAGCTAAGATAGGACATGGACCTATCCTTCTCATCTACAACTTGTGAGGGACTCCCTTTTGAAGTCTTGATTTGTTAAGATGCACCATGATCAAGTCACCCACATTGAACTGAAATGTTCTTCTACTCTCATCAATCTTGGTTTTATGTTTCAAGGTGTTCTCTGTCAAATTTTTCTGGACTGTATCATGTATCTCCTGCATTGCATAAGAAAAATCATCTACATATCCACTTTCCTTGACTCCATCCTTCAAGTCTCTCAACTCATAGACTCCTCTAGGATGCAATCCATATACTATCTCAAAGGGGCTCTTCCCTGTTGATCGGTTGATGGTGTCATTGTAGGCATACTCAACCTGCCCACTCAATTGATCCCATTGATATCCATATTCTTTGGTCAAGCATCTTAGTAAATTTCCAAGGCTTCTATTCACCACTTTGGTCTGACCATTAGTTTGAGGATAATATTCAGATCCAAAGGATAAATTAGTTCCCAATCTTTTCCAAAGAGTCTTCCAAAAATGACTCATGAACTTGGTGTCTTTGTCAGACACAATACTCATAGGTAGCCCATGGATTCTTACTATCTCTTTGAAGAAGAGAGAGGCTATTTGGCTGGCATCATTAGTGGTCTTACATGGCACAAAGTGATCCATCTTACTAAATTTGTCCACAACTAAATAAACACTATCCATGCCTTGTCTTGTCTTGGGTAACCCAACTACAAAATCCATGCTCAAGCATTCCCATGGCCTAGTGGGAATAGGCAGTGGTTGATAAAGACCTACATTTGAAGAAGTACCTTTGGCCCTTTGACATACAATGAAACTTTCCACATACTTGTTAACATCAAGGTTCATCCTCGGCCAATAATAGAACCTTTGAACAAGTTCTTGGGTCTTGGTTATCCCAAAGTGACCACTCAATGCACCATTGTGATTTTCCTGAATCAAGTTCTCCCTAATAAACCCTCTAGGGACACACAACTAATTTCCCTTAAATAAAATATTTCTTTGCAAAGTGTATTCAACATACTTACTATGAAAATGATTCTTGTATTCAGCACATACATTATAAATGTCTGCAAAGTCTTCATCATCAACATATAGATCCTTGAAATGATCTATTCCCATGCTCTTCAATTGAATCTCTTGAATGGTAAGATATCTTCTACTCAAGGCATCAACCACCTTGTTGAGTACTCCTTTCTTGTGTTTGATATTAAAGGTGTATGCTTGTAGGTATTCCACCCACTTCATGTGCTTGTGACTCAAATTTTCTTGAGAGTTCAAGAAACTTAAAGCTTGATTATCTGAGTAGACTATGAACTCCTTGGGGAGTAAATAGTGTCTCCATTTCCTTAAAGCCTAAACCAATTCATACATTTCAAGGTCATAGGAAGAGTACTTCCTCTTGGCTTCACTCAATTTTTCTGAATGAAATGCTACTGGTCTTCCCTCTTGACTTAGGACAGCTCCAATAGCCACATTGCTTGCATCACACTCAATGGTGAAAAGCTTCTCAAAGCTTGGAAAGACTAAGATAGGTTGGGTAGAAATATTTTCTTTTAACAACTCAAATCTCTTAGTGGCTTGTTCATTCCACATGAACTTAGTCTTCATTCCTCCTTTGATTGTGTCCAACATAGGAGCACAAATAACACTAAACTATCTTATAAACTTCCTATAATACTAAGAAAGGCCATGAAAAATTCTTACCTCTATTTATGTCCTTGGAGTAGGCCAATTCATGATGGCTTCCTCTTTACTCTTGTCCATTTTCAGATTGTCATGAGATAGAAAAAACCCAAGGTACACTACCTCTATTTTGATGAACTCACATTTCTCCAAGTTGATCATCAACTTCTCTTCATGCAGCTTCTTGAAGACAGTCTCAAGGTGTTGAAGATGCTCCTCTCTTGTCCTACTATAAATAAGTATATCATCAAGATATACTACTATTAATTTTCCAATTCCGGTTTCAAAATGTGGAACCAAATGGAGGAAATATATCTTCTCACTCATATTTCGGGTCAACCAAATGGTCCAAACTATATTCCAAAAATGAAAAATCAGAATATTAAATCGACGATTTTTCCATTTCCAGCATTTGATCAAATTCAACATTTTCTAACTCCTACAACCAAATAGGGCCTGATAGAATTTCCTCATAATTCATCATGAATGCGAAAAGAGTAGGATTTGTTTACCATACAAGAGATTGAAATAGAATGAAAAGGATCTAAAGGAAAAAGGGAACAACAAAAATAATGTAGATGAATGAGATCTTACCATATTACTTTTGTGACTTTGAGTTACAAATAATCTTATCTATAAAAAAACTTTCTTTGACAACTATTTTGGAATTAGATTTAGAGTTTATAATAAATAGAAAATAATAATAAATTTTATTATAAAACTAAAAAATATAAATATTTTTATTTTTGATAAGTTATAGTATATATATTTCATAAGTTTATAAGATTTCAAAATAAATTAATAAATCTTTATATTTTATTTTATTGAATAAATATTAAATTTTCTAAGAGTAATATCTCATAGATTTTACTAATAAATATTTTAAAATAATAATGAAGAACAATAAATTTAAAATTATATTGAGTTAATTTCAATTGTAAATGACACTTCTTTTAAAAAAGAATATCTTATATCCAATTACTTCTATATTTAGATGTATGTTTATTCTTCATCAGAAGCAATTGGATAGAATGTAGATAATATTATATATTTAATATTTGACCTCTTAAAACTTAAATCACATATTTGAATGATGAACATGAAAGCAAGATCAAGTACAAACATCCTGAACACATCTGAATTATCACATCATTAGATCTTCAATATAGTTACTATACTACAAAAATTATCTCACTAACAAACCACAAATACTGTCTCCAAGTAGGAATAAGTCAAGACATCAATGAAGAAACAATAACGTCAGCACATATATGCACAATTTGAACAAGATCCCATCAATATCTAAAGAACTATTGATGTCTCCCCTATGACTAATTCAAACAAAAAGATTAGTAATGTATATACCAATAAAAATAATAATGTGTATGTCGACCACATAATACGATTATAGATGAAAACACAAACTAATGTATGGCCATGATAATCACTATAGAAACACAATTTCGGTTGGACACTTGTAGAGGAAGATTCAACATTTTGAATGATTTGGAACATAGGATCCAATAACACTTTTATAACCAAGACCACATCTCTTTTGTTTATTTTTTGAGACTCTCAAACTCTCACAATTGTGTATTAGAATAAGTAAAATTTTTATTTCTTTCTAGTGCATCGAGTGTCTTCTCTTGCAGCCTATTGCCACTCTCAAATTTTGGAAAAATTTGGAGTGGATGGATTTAAAATTTATGTAAGGCACACAGTGAGTACCTCTGGAAACTATTTGAAAAGGCCTTCTTTGGTAGCAAGTAAATTGAGACCTAAGATTTTCATAATAAATCACTTTGGGAATGTGTTCATCACCTATCATAGAGAAAATGTAGTGGTTTGCAGCTTTCAGAAATCAGATTCATATATGTTTTGGAGATAACCATTTGGAGGTGTTGACACAAATCTGTACTTTGCACAGTTTCAGATTTTACTAAGTGCCCCACTTTGAAGGTTTGCATCTTAGGCCCAATTGATACTTATGACATAAGGAGTGTTCTGAGACATTGTAGAGGTGAAGTTGAGTTTACATATTCATTTGTAGATCCTTTTGGATTCATATGATAAGTTTTCTAAGGCTATTTGGTTTGCAATTTATTCTTATTCCCTAGATGTGAACTACAAAAGTATAGAGTACTGGGGTCCTACCATTTGCACTGATTTGAATTTCATAAGGAATTGACTATTTCCCTATATTGCAATAATGAAAATGTTCCATCATGAATATTTCCAGATCATTGTCAATCCATTTGACCATTTTTCTTAGCCAATTCAAAATCCAACTTATGCAGTTTCACTGTGTTTGAATTTAGAAAGTTGTTTAAAGGCTAACTTTGAAGGGTAGTGTTGGTTGACCAGTTGACCATAGGAAAAAGATAGTTGAAACCATATTCTCTTTGTATGTAATTAAATCTATGTCCAGGTTTTCAGACCATAAGGGTTTCAGTAGATGTTTTTGCGAAGTCAAGTCCAAGTGGATTTTATTGAGTTTTCTGTGTACTTAATGACTAGCCAACAAGGAGGCCGACTTTGCATATTGACATTTTGATTCCACTTGATAGTCATGATAAGTGAGGTTGTTCTCTACATTCTATGTATGAAGGTATACTAACTTGGAAAGTTGCAAGGATCCAGGAGTTGGTTTTCTATTTTTTACAAGATGATTCCACAGACAGTTTGTTCTATTTGTAAATCTGCATTTATCATAGTGTTTCAGAATGACCAATTTCAATCAGTAATAACTTGCACCCTAGATCTGAATTGGGCCAAACCCTTTTGGACACTTATCCTTGTACCTAGTTAAGTGCTCATGCCTGGTGGTAGTCTCCCATTACATAGTTTGATATTTTATAAGTGATTAAGTGGTTTCTAGAAGAGCTCAAATATGCCCATTGGCAGAAATGTCAAAGTAGCCAACTTTGAACATGAGCATCTCACAAGCTTGAGGGTGTCATGAGAATTTTTTTGGCATGTGTGCTTAAATTTTGGGGATGAGTATATCCTCCAGGTTTCACTTTTCGAAGTGATTATTCGATGAGTTTTCAAAGCCTGTTCTAGAGGCCAGTTTTTATATTTTAGGACACAACATAGAGATATCAGAGGATAACATCACATGATCACGCCTAATCAACCTGTGTGAGATGACATGGAAGAATTGGTGAAAAATTTTCTCAAAGGATGCCATCGCAAGATCATGATCACGCCTGATCAACCTATGGCGAGCTGACAGGACAAAAGTGGTGAATAGATGAGATGCCCAGTGGTGCCAAGAGGGGATCCTTAGACCAACTAGAGTGTGAAACATGTCAAGTGGGTCTAGAGAAGTCAGGTGTAGATGTTGTAGGTGCTAAGATGGATTGACAAAGCCAATCAACAAGTGACAAGTGGCGAGATCAAATGGCTGTTGTGCAGAAATATAACTTTAGAATTAAATTGATATCTCTTGTTATTATCTTAAATCTGTATAGGTAATGTAAAAGTGAGAAAATATTGGAAATGTTATTTTCAAATATAAGAAAATAAATTCATGAGTGTTGTAAGAAAATTAAAAAGTATGAAACATTTTATTTCATAAGGTTAAGTATTTTTAAATCATATCCTTGCTAAAGTAGTTTAAAGACAATTGGAATATGAGAAGATATTTTCAGATAAAAGAGAGGGAGAGTTTTCTTTTCAAAGAAGGTATTTGGGGGAAAGGAAAAGTGTAAATAGAAAGATCAATCAACAACTCTCTTCTTCTCTATATATTATTCCTTCTTTCATTGTATGGGGTTCCAGTTTTTTGGGTCCAACGGGTTCCAAATTTTAGGTTCCAGTTTTGAAAATGGTTCTTCAGTTCCATTATAAATAATGTGTTCTCAGTTGTAGGTTGCAGATGTAGTATGTTATTGTAATAGTTTTCTTTTATGAACAATGGTAGACCAATTAGTGCAGGTTAACTATTGTTATCATTGAGTTATCTCCATTTCTGTGCATATAGACTCTTTGAATTGAAGGTATCAGGTATTCTCAATTCATCTCTACATCTCTTTGTGGTTGTGTTATTCTAGCATTGATATCTTTACAGGAAAGGGATAGGTTTATTTGTCTGAAATAACAATGGTCTCAAGTGACTATATTCAGACTTATACAAATTTCAATATTAAGGATATTGGAATTTGTTTGCACATATGTCATGTGTTTTGTAATACATGTCCATGGGCCTCTTCTAAGAGAAGACTTAAATTATGAGAGAAAGTATTAGTAAGTCTGAATACTGAACTGGATTTCATAAGTATAGCCTTGTGATGATATAAGTAGGTTTGTTGGTGCAAGGAAGTAACATATTGAAAACTAGTTGGTTGAGCTTCTTGCTCATGTGGATTTCTATTATGGTTATGTGTTTGACTCTTTAGCCCAATGGATAAGGCACTGGTTTACGGATATAAATTATTTTTAGAAATAATCTCAAATCATATTCATATCATTTTAGTTTCATGTTTATTTATGTGAAATTTAAGTTATCTAGTTCTCAACACACTTAATGCACGTGGGAGCTTGCATAAGATTGGTAGAGTTTTAAATGCCCATTACCTACAAGTCTGAGAATTATCCATAGTTGTGTGTCTGCATAGTGTTGTGTAGCAAGAGGTTTATTATATATGCAGATTTATGCTATTAGGTACACCTGCATGAGTGTGTTGAACTCGGAGTGAAGAAGGCTTGTATTCCTTGTCAATGCTGTCTTTTCTTGTCCGTAGTTTGTTGACAATGCAGATTTTGTGAATTAGATGAAGATCCCTAGGTCTAGTTCCCATTTTCTCTTTTAGGATTGAGAAATGCAAGAAAAAGCTCCAACAAAATGGTGACTCTATTGGGGACCTAATATTAAATTCATTATGAGAAAGAGTCAGTTTTAAAATTTGAATTTCATTTTAGATTTGTGTAAGGATGGCCTAGAAGTGATTTTTATTGCAGTAAGTGTGAAGAAGATTGTGTAGCTTTTCTGATTGGAAGAAACCCATGATCGAATATACGTGCTAATGGCTTTTGCTGTCAAAGAGAAATAAGAGAAGCATCTACAATTTCTTTCTAGGTAATCCTCATGTTTCTATGAGAAAGAAAAGTTCCTTATTGAGTGAAGTAGCACTAAGAAAAGGAAATAGTGGCGATAACTTGAAATCTTTCTCGGTTATTGAGTGTATTCTTTATACTTTTGAGAAGTATGTTTGTATTTTAGATTCATACTCATTTTGAGGATAACTTAGTCTTTTTTGTAAGAGTGCATGGATCGTGTAGTCTTAAGATCTCTTGCTGTTAAGAAAGTATCTCTAATACTTGTCATGAATATTATGATGTATGAGTCACATGTACTCCCCAACATGGTTCCAAGTGCAGCCATGAGTTCCAATCAACCTCAACCCTACAAATTTAAGAGGGATTTAAAAATTGAGAGATATGTGGCTATAAATTTTAGTGGTATCCCTAGTCACCCAAATCATATTCTATCACAAATCAGAAAACAATTTCCTAGATTCAGTTGTATGAAAGAGGAATCAACTAAGAAGCATCTGAATAAATTTGTTGAGTTGATAGAGAATCATGATGTTCATCATGAGGATATCATTCTGATATTTCTTGCACAATATTTTATGAGTGATGTGATAGAATGGTTCTCTTTTTTGTCTCCACAGTCAATAGCTCATGTAAGGAATTTGAATCAACATTTAATTAACAATTCAGAGAACGGGTTAGTAAATATAGCCTACTTATTGATATTTTTTATATTCATATTGGAGATGAGGAGCTAGTGTCTACTTTTAGTTTCAGATTTATGAGTACACTGAAGAAAATCCTTGAGAAGTGTAGACCCAAGGATGCAATGACTTTGATTGTATACTTGGATGTGTTTGATCCCAGGATGAGTTATAAGCTGAGAGATAAAGAGCCTCAGAGTTTACATCAAGCATGTCAAATGGAAAGGGACATTGAAGGAATGATGAAGTTTGGTTTCACAAAATGTCATAAATCTGAAAATATAGTTTCTCGTGGGGCTGTATACGGGGCTGAATCTAGAAGTTCAAAGGTTCCATGGAATTCTAAGAATTTTAGTGAGTTTGCTGCCCCAATTAGTGCACAAATGACCAATATAAATCAGATTGAGCCTGCAGATTTTTACCAGCAGTATGAAGTTTTTGCTGAATCTATTTCACACATTCAGTCCCAAATTGAGATTGAGATTATGAAGTGTGTAAGAAATGAGAGTGTTCCAACATTTGAAGTTAAGAGAAAACCTTTTAATAATGGTTATGAAAGTGAAAAATATAGTGCAGATGTTGTAAATACTAATTCAAGAAATTATTGACATGTTGCTCCAGTTAGAACCTTTGCTTACATACCTTCTTGCAATGTTGGTTATGTTTCTTATGAGGTTAATGTTGAGCCAATAAATTTTGCAACGCACTCCAATGAAATGGACAAGCTTCAGCCTGTATTTACACCACCTATATATGCCCAAAATAATGTATATGAACAGACATTTGATGTGTGTATGCATGAAACCAATCTCGCAAATGATTGTGTATATGTTGTCTGAGCACAAGAATCTTTTCATAGAATAGATTATGTTCCTTCTCAGTGTTGTCATCAACAAGATGTCCTTATTCCAATACATATGTTTGAAAAGGATGTCTCCTCTATTAATGGTCTCATCGGGATTATCGTTGGCATGTATATTTTCATTTTTTTAAAAAGTGTCCTTCCTTTCTCCTTTACGAAGATGATGTAAGGGAGAATCCACCTGGATGTGATTTGACTAGATTACATTGCTCATTTAAAAAAGCTGAGCATGTGAAAGGATGACTTGATTTATAATCATGAAGGGATGTTATGGATGTGATAACCAATCTGTGAAGCCATTATAAAGACTACCTCACCATTTTGAAACATGTGCCAAGTATGCCTCTAAAGGGACTAAGTTGGTGGGATGAATATTAACAATAATGACAATTAGCTAGGGAATAGGAATAGAGAAGAAGGGTTGAGGTAGATAACAATGGAGGTGACCTTCTTTGTCGATACAAATAAGCAACAAAAGGCTTTCAAAGGTCTGGTTAGCACTGATAGATTGAGAGGTTTGCTGAAAATTAAGGATGAAGTTGTGATTAATGTGGTTTTTGGAATAATAGGAAAACAATTCATGAAAGGAAGAAAAAATGGTGAGTTAATTTGGATGTCATATCAATATTCACGAAGTGGGGATTGAAGATCGGGGAAGACATAATAGTGGTTAAGGGAGTGGTTGTTTCTCTCTTTGATGAGAGTTTGTTATTAGGGATTGAATCTATTTTGGAGTGGGAAGTTCCTGGAGTGGGTTTAGACATTTCAGAGTGTTTTGAAGATGAGGAGGAATCAAGGGTTTTTGGTCTTGTGTCATTTCTGCAATGGTGGGGAAAAGTGGATAAAATGGTCTATAGACAAGACATTATGAGGGCATGAGGCAGTTTAAAGAAGGCTATAGAAGACCATGAATCTCAAATGGTGAAATTTTTGATCTCCAAGTTTTGTTGTCTATTAGTGTCACACACTTAGTCATAAAAAAGGCAGGTTGGTCGGTCATCACTGCGATCGAGTCATACCACTAAGGCCAATACTGAGTAGTAGTTATTGTTGAGAAAGTTAGTGGTTGTCGAGTACTTAATAGATGCCAAGAAGAATGATTACTGAGTTCATAAAAGTGTTAGTGTCGAGTGACAACATATGGGTATGCTGAGCGAGACAATATTGACCGAGCACCAAAGTTTACTTTTGCCAAGTAAGACATTTTTTGTATATGTGTTTGGAATGGCACAAACACCTAGGTAAACCATTTTGACCAACTTATATGAATCATATAATGATCATTCACAAAAATTTAATGCATTAATTACGCATTATTTTTTCGATCATGAATCCCTATGCAAGCCATGAAGCCAATCAAAATTAGGGATGCCTATGTGGAAAAATGTGATGAATCTAGATCGTTGATCTTAATTTGGATGTTTCATCACTGATCTATATATGGTATGATTCAAACCCTAATAGAAGTGAGTATGTGTGTGGATGCGTATGTGAAGAGAAGAGATCGAGTGTATATGCATGTTTGGTATATGTGAAGCATTGAACATACAGAGTGATCGAGAAAAGAAGTGAAGAGCATAACAAAGATATATCAGATTGAGAGATCAGTTAAGAGTTGGAAAGAGGAGATCCATTATCAGGATTTGTATTGCAGATCAAAGGATAAAAAATTGATACATTCTAGCAAGTGAATCAGGGTAAAATCTCTTAAAAGAGTATTCCTATCAAGCCTTTGTAAATATCTTAACAAAGTGCTTACTTTTTTGTAAGTTTAAATCCTTTAATAGGATAGATTGTATAGGTCTGTACACTCTTAATAGGGTATACCCCTCACAGGGTAGATCATTAGAAGTGAACAAAATTTGTAGCCCTAATAGGCACACTTTAGTACTACAGTAGTGAAGATTTGTGGGTCTTATCCCCACCCCAATTTTACATTCAAGGGTTTCTGGGTTACCAAATCTTTGTGTTATGTGTTCATTATAGATATAATTAGATGTTAGATATATTACATCATTTTAGTTTATGCTTATGAATGCATGGTTGAATTAGTTTGTTTTAGAAGTGTATAAGTTTTATAGATCTGATTTAACCCCCTCTCAGTTATTGCTTTCCTATATTAGACATCCAACAGAAAGTGAAGCCAATTTTTTTGCTCACTATGCCGAGAAGAATGAGGACACAAAGATGCATGAAGAAATGTTGAACTTGATGAAAGAGAACCACACACTATAATTTTAGCTTTTGGTGAACTAGGTGTTTGAAGATGGAGTCAACATTGGCCGTCTTAAAGGTTTTTTGGTCAAGCCGAATGAATTCAAGCTGGAATGAGATGAACAATGAACGATGCCAGAGGATAGAATTTTTTTTTCATGATACGGAAGGATGCGCCCGATAAGGGTGAAGTTAAAGGACTATTTTGTCAATGCAGGTTATTGGAGGCCTTTTTCTATTCCCCTCGATAATATATTTAACCACATCAAGGGCTTAGATGTTTTAATGTTTATCAGAATCTAATGAACAATCTTTGTAATTTCTTAGATGCTTCTAGGGGAGGAACTATTCAATACTCAAAGAATGTTTAGAAACTAGATAGATTTTTTTTTATGACGTTATGGAACTTTATATTGTACATTGTATCTTATATTAATAAAATAAAATTATTACTGATAAAAAATCCTTTTGTAGAAAGATATTTGAGAGACATAAAGAGAGAGAGAGAGAGAGACTATTTTTTGCACTTTTTTCTTTAGTATTTTTTTATTGATTTTTTTGAAGTGGGCACATCCTAAAAATTAGATGTATGTCCATGCATGAAACATAACTTGCATCAAAATAATAAAAATATAAATTTCTTTTTTAAAAATTATAAACAATAAATTGTACAACAATACTATATAGTTTGTTTTAAATTTGGTCAAGTAGATCAAAAGGTATTAAAAAAATAGTACACATATGTCTCTGAGAACTGTAGAGACACTGGTATAACAAATTAGACTTTAATATGTTAATATTGTCCAAAAATATAAAAACTCATATGGTTACAAAGCTACGAAGACATGTGAAATTATGTTGGTACTTTTACAAAGACTTAATTGATCATGTGTACACTTGATTACAAGGAAGTTGAGAAACCTATTGCAAAGAAAAAACACATGAAAAAGGAGGTAAGTGGAGGGAAATAAATCTCCCAAGCCTCAAAATTTTTATCCAAGCCTATTAACTAGCCTTGTTCTTGGCTTAGAAATAAGCGTAATTGGGTTATTTGAATTTAACGTAGGCCAATCACGTTAGGGGTGTTTTGATTTTTTTTTGGTGGCTAGCCACTTTTTTGCACACCATCTTGGTGCACTTACCCTATGACCAAAGAATGATAGAAACCAACTGAGAAATCCTTCAAATCATTAGCAGATAACTAAACTCCAAGGATTAACCAAGTGCCTATATAGACCCAAAATGACCTATTGCTAAAAGTGATATGTTCACTCCAAATCACTGCAAACTGATAGAAAATCTAAAAATTAGATGAAAAATCATGTGCTTTACAAAAATGACACCTAAAAATTTGACCATTTGTATACAAACGAAGCCTGAGAAGTTGCAAAAAAAAGTTTTAGATAGACATAGTCATGAAAAACTCTAATTTCTAATCAATATGACCACCAAAATTAGAAAATAATACCACCATTGGAAATTTTGGCAAATCCTACCGTAAATTAAAAAAATGTTTGAAAAAAGATTTAAAATGAGAAAGATATGGCCCCTTAAAGTTGAACTGCAAAATTAAAAAATTCCAATGGTGAAGGGAAGAAAATTCAAACTAGTGATGATGTCAGTAAACCCTCTGATTAAATTTGATGGTTGTATGAGAGCAACTTAAAACACCCAATAACCTCGCAGTGATGGAAAAATGGGCATCAAATTTAGACATGAAAAAATCCACTTGTCAAAAACACTTCACTACTAGACTACTGATTGTGATGGCCGATCTATCTGCTTGACCAATGTCCTTATGCCACATGGTGTGGGGCTCAATCTGATGTTGCAACACTGTATAGTTGTGTGTATAGGGCAGAGGGAAGAGAAGCACCGTTAGTGGCAGAGCCACTGGTGGCCTGGTGGTGAGTTGCTAAGTGTGGTTGGGACTTATTAGTCCCACATTGTTGTCATTGTGGGAAATCTCATTGTTTACATATGTGAATTGATACTAGTCATATGCGAAGGAAGACCGCCAGTATTATTGATGCCACTGGGAGATGGATGCCCGTGGAGAGGAATATTTTGTGTGAGCCTAGGTGAATTACAACCATAATTTATAGGTAATATTTAATACTTGTCACAGGTATGAATCTGATGCCAGCATAAATTCTATGAAAAATCACAAGGGAAGTGGGCCGATCCCCAGAACAAAGTATTTTGCCATAAAATACAATAAAAAAAGCTCCAACATAAAATAAAATAAATGGCAGGAAAAAATATTTTTTTAATGATCGTACTAGGGAAGATCAGGTCGTACCAAGGTTTGCTAAATTTGTTTTGCCCTAGATTTGAATTTTTTCCTAATATAATAAAATTTATAGTTGATTTTCACCGAAACAACCTCCCGTATGTGATGGTGATGTCAGAGCTGACCCAAAAAACTCCCACAAAATGCTGGTCCTCAAATATAAAATATTGACCTCTAGTGCATGCACCAAGAACTCTATAAATAGGCTATACAAGACACTCTAATGGATCTAATACCATGTAAGAATTTGTAAATAACAATGAACCAAGGATTTAGAGGTCAAAGAATAACACAACACTACAACATTTGGGGTCAAATTCCGACACCAATTTACGATGATGCTACCATTTGTGTGTGATTTTTGTGTTTTTTTTCCAAGTGCCCCCGATGTTGTTGTAATAGCAATGATACCATCATAATTGCGACACCCTCTTAATTATAAAAAAAGAAAAAAAAGAAAAAAAGAAAAAGAAAGGCTCCTTTGTGATCGAGCTGTGGCATGCGAGCGGAAGAGGGCCCTAATGACGAGCTTGGTTTTTCCTAGTAACACAACCACTCAGATGCTTGCTGAGGATATGTCGCCCATGATTTAGTTCATCGCAAGGTGAGTAAAAATCTCCAACACCCATTTGATTTTGCAAATCTGCAGTTATAAGAAACCATATGATTTTCTTCTATTTTTCTGTATTAGGCATTGTGATCGAGCTATAGCATGCGAGCGGAAGAGGGCCCTAATGATGAGCTTGGTTTTTCCAGGTAAAAAAACCACTCAGCTGCTTGCCAAGGATATGTCACCCATGATTTAGTTCATCGCAAGGTGAGTAAAAATCTCCAACACCCATTTGATTTTGCAAATCCGTAGTTATAAGAAACCATTTGATTTTCTTCTATTGTTTTGTATCAGGCTTGTCTGTATGTATATTATTAATATCAGACCCATTGTGTCTACATATGTACATAAATTTGGCTTCATAAAAGTGAGCACATATATGCATAAGATATAGGCATGAGTGACAATTATCCTATCCCTCGAAGGATCATAAATCGGCTTGCCCTTGTGGATGCCATGAATCCCTCGAATATCCCTTTGAGAATTTATAAATCTCTTTGCTTCATGCTAGCCATGGGATTCTGTATCCTCATCAACAAATAAGGTATCTCTAGGAGCCCCTCGAAGCCCTAGATATTCATTCCCTTGTTTGGATAAACCATGGTGATTTTCATTTGGATTGAAGGAAAACTCATTACCATGGATGTTATTGGGAAAATTTTGGACAAATTATACAATTTTTTAACAACTCTTAAACACATTTGAGGCGGGACAGTGCACAAGTATTCTATCATTTTAAATAAAAAAGCTTGTGAGTGCCACTGAATGAATTTTATTTAAATAGAAAAGATAGAATACAAAGAAGATTATGCAAGTGAATAGTAGTGAGTTCTCTACTTATTGCCTTCACACCAACATATTTCCCTCATAAATTTCTCTTAAAGATAAATAGTTTAAACTCTTTCCCAGCTGGTTTGAATTGGGTGTTTTGACAATGTTAATATGTGATGCATAGCTCATGCCAAAGGAGCTCTAGTTTAAGTTATTGGATTTTTCATTCTAAGTACACAAAACAAAGTTCTAGCTTTAGTTTTTTCCAATTTATATGTCTTAAATTAAACTATGTAAATCAAGCGATGAGTAATATATTTAGAACTTTAGTTTAGCGGACTCGATTTATGCATGAAAAATAAATCCTATCTTAAATGTTTACTCTTTGAGGCTATGATCATTATATAAAGAGTTATCCTTGATGATAGATATATAAGTCTATTATTAATATTTCATTGAGGTGGCATTTAAAGAGACAAGATTTGTGCTAGTTTAATTGGTTGGTTTAGAATCACATGTGTAGATGCATTGGCAATATCAGGTGTGGAATATAGAATTGTAGATCCTATTTAAAATTAATTGCTTATGAATAATCTATATGCAATTTAGAATATGGTATTATTATGTGATCTTTTATATGTAGAATATAGGCTTTAATATGTAATTCTTTATACATTTTCTATAATCAATCATGGTAGGGATGATAGAGGAATATAAGAAGGGGAAGTAGTTATGAGGTACTCTTCTAGGTATGTCACCTCATGAATAGTCCCAAGAGGCCAAAGGGGTGCAAGGAGTGTCC
>MU226020.1:1055384-1075370 GCA_018584345.1 Thuja plicata
TATATATATATATATATATTATAATCATACAAAAGTCATATAAAAATTATATAGCATTAGGCCTAGCATGTCATGAGACATTAATGATATGAACCATGATAACTTACCACACTAAACAAAATTCAACATTCAATCAATATTAGAAAAACAAAGAGAAAATTAATATTATAAAGATAAGGTAAATTTTTTTTATAAATTCATGAACATTTTTTAAATCAAAGTAGTTAAAAGGTTAAAACTAAGCTAGTGGAGAACAATAGAATAGAATGCATGTAAATCTTAGAAAAAAATATAGATAACATTATGGTTGTCATAAGAAGTCTAGATAACAACATTTCCCTCGTGACCTAATTTCATTGTTTAATGATTATGAGAATGTATATGTCTCTTTTAGAAATAAATATATCAAATAGATATACATAACTTTTATATAGCCCATGACAATTAACTCAGTGATCAAAGTATTGTATGCTACACTTTCTACAAATTTGGTATAGAAATCACTCCATTGGAAGTATGGATTATAAATGAGGAAAATGAAATTGAATGACAAAGCACGGTAAATGAAAAATAAAAATAATTCTAAAATATCAGCACCTTTGGAAGTTGAAATATTTAAATTACTCAAAAAATAGATCATGCAAAAGAATTTCAGCTTCTAACATGTTTGGGTTTTCCTGTAATGACTTGCGACTACTATAGTTTATAAAAATAAAAATAAAAACTATTTGTATTTAACTTTATAAACAAACAAAATATAGAAACAACACATTGTTGGGCACCATTTTGCAGAACCATGCCTCCTGCTCGTCCATTCATCCTGTGAAGTGGCGAGAACATGGTGAAAGGCGAGTAGGAAAATTGTATCATATTCTCTTCATGGTCATCTGCAGGGAAATGTTGTGTATTGGAGGAATGCATGCAAGGTGAAGAGGCAGCATCTCTATGTGCTTGTCGTATGTTGAATGAGGATAAGGCGGATGTGAGGGGGGGTAAAATTTAGAACTAAAAATTGAAGATGGAAGTTGCAGAGAATTGGATGTTCGCTGGTGTTGAAGGAATTTTCTGAGACCATTGAAGTCAGTAAGTTACTATCACTGTTTGGACAGAAGTTAAATGCAGATTGGGCCGAGTTGGATGCCCAAAATCTTCTTGCTTGTGTGGGTTTCAGAATGGTGAAGACAGTGTCCCTGTTTGGAGTCTGAAAGCTCTGATGCCTGGTGGTTTTCACCCCCATAACATGTTTGAATGTTGGTTGGGAACACATGACCGGTGTGTTGAGAATCAATTGCAGAATGCTGGCATTTGAAGGCTCTATCATTAATAGCATGACACTGCTATAGATTTCCTTTGTTTTAATGCATTGAATAATATTTGGTTCTGGACATGTGTGTTTGAGGAATTTTGTTGGAAAGGAAATAGCTACCTTAAATTGTTGGGAAAACACAAATTTCATATACCTAATTGATCCTTGCAGTATTTAACTTTTAGACATTTTTTGAAATAGTGCATTGTGTATGCTTCCACATTTTGTATGTATGTCTAGTAGGGCACTTGTAACTACAAAATTTGATAAAAAATTTCTTTTTTTTATTCTTTGATGGATTTCCCTTCATTATTATCTAATAGAGTTCACATTATTGTATTGCAATCCTATTTTTCAGATTTTTTCATTTATCTTTTCCATTTAACTTAAAGGTTCTTAACAACTCTAATAGGTTGCTACAGGGCCATGTTTAACAAATGGAATTCAGCATGTTGAATTCACACTATGGTGGCTGATAAATAATTTTATTTCCTTCTCTTCCACACTATTAAGTAGGGATCTTCAATCTAGAAATATAGTGTTGTCTTCATTTGCAACGCCAATTTCTTCAACTTTGCATGGATCTCCTTTGTTTTTGGATTTGATCTGTTTCCTGCTCAAAAACCATGTTATATTTTATGGCCTTCAATCCAACTACATATAGTTATCTTTTCAATTTTGTTCTTTTATCAATTTTATTATTATTTGAACCTCACACACATGCCCACTTTCATATAGATATTTTATTGAAGAACATAATTTGCACCATTCTTAGGATCCACTAATAAAGTATCACTTAAAAAACTTAGTTTATATTCATATACATGTTCTACACACACCAAGAAAATACATCCACACAACCACCATAATTCTAACTAGCATCTTAATAATAAGGTTTAGGGTGTCTACAAGATAGTAGACGTGGACATGAAATTCAACCATGCAAACCTATTGATCAATAATGTATATAATATAGTATGGGATAATCATGTGATTGAAGTATATACAACCCTCATCTACTAAACTTGCATGGTTGTGTGCACACAAAGCAAAAACAAAGCTTACAATGATAGGATGTGTTCTAGAGTGCTTTATTAATTCAAAGACTTTGTGAGAATCCTTACAAAATTAATTTAGTGCACATGTATCCTATAACTATTTCATTTCATTCTTTTAGATTACATCTCTTTGAAGTTTGAGGGATTCTATTAAACAATTCAGTTGCTTTGTCTACGATTCCACATATTCCATGCATATTTACTACAACTATTCTAACTATAATATCTGATAAAAATCCTCGCACCCTTATGATTTAATGCATGTCCATAAGTACCTATACCAAAGATCCCATTTTCGGATAGGCAAGGAGAACACTGCAAAATAGGTACTTTACCCTCTCCCTCAAAATACCACGTCAAAGTCGAGAGATTTTTCTTTGCAAAACGTTAAAAAAAAGTCTGATTTTTGTTTCCATTTTTTACTAGATGATAGATTAAGATGTCTGATTTTTGTTTGCATATCAAATTTTTTTTTATATCACATGTTGAGGGTTACAACTAATAATTGCTGACTGTACACCTGTAACCAATCATTGTCACTACACCAGTCAAATCCTTGGTGTTCTCAGTGACAAAGACAATGAAAAGATAATATAACCAAGTAAAAAACAAATGCAAAGAGACGTTCCTACATTCCAAACCAAGCCAATATCATTTTCAAATCAAATACAACAATTTTTTGTTGCTTGACTATATCCATAGGCCTGTGGAATACACAGTTTGGAAACAAATTTTGATTTTATTGATTCAAACTATTAAAAACTTGATCCATCTCAGATCAACACCTCCCTACTTCGTGGATATCCATCTCAAGAGACATTAACTATCCAAATACATGAGAGTAACGATTCAACTAACTCTACCTGTCACATAACAGTTTGATTGTTAGTGACAAAACACAAGAAATAGTTATCAAGTTGACAAAAAAAGTTGTCAACTCGACAACACAAAACCCTTTGCCCATTGTAAATAATCATAAAAGGTTTAGAGACAACCTTAGAAATATAAATTAACCTATAAACCCTACTAACCCCAACTAACTCCAATTAAGCCCTATTTGGCTTATATTGCCAATATAGGCAATTTACAAGACTTTGCACTCTTAGTGCTCTTAACAATATTTAGAGGCTCCTATAGCCTTAGGAAATCATTATAGACCCTTATAGGTCATCTTCCCAATCCCCTAACCTAGGATCAATCCATAATCTATAATAATAATAGACCACCTGCAAATAAATGAATAACTCTTAAAAAATGATGACAAAAACCACATATGTTCCATTCTAAATTTCTTCAACATAGCATAAATAGTGTGCATAGTTTATGAAATGAAAAAAAAATCTATTCAATATTTTAATTTTATTATAATTAGTATGAATGAAAAAAATAATCAACTAAACAAAATGATATGTTGGAATGACAGTGCAATAATTATCGATATAGCATCGATGGCTTCGGTCAATGCGCCTATGTGTCAATGTGGTGTTGGCCCTTGTGTCTTGAAGACGTCACACACAACAAGTAATCATGGGCATCAATTTTGGGATTGTCCAAATAAGAAAAAGGTCTGGATATGGAATCCAAATTATATTTTATGTTTAAAAGTAATGTGACAAGTAATCATTTTAGGAAAAGCTGATGTAGATTTGGTATTGCAAGGAAACAGTTGATGTCAATACTTTCGGTGGGTTGACGAAACCACATTTACATCTACCCCATCTACATCTATACCCACTGTAGGAAATGCATGCAACTTGTACAAGGTTTGAGAGGCAGTGAGTGCTACCGAGATTATTTTAATGGCGAAAGCACAAATCATGTTTTTGCGATGCCTTCTATGTGTAGTTTGTGCACTACTTTGTTGGGACCATATATATGCATAAATGTCATTAACAGAGGGCTATTGTAGATATTGAAACTTTTTTAGAATTTCATGTAGATATAACGTTGGAAATATTTTGATAAACTCATGAACTTTTTGTTGTTTATGACTTCATTATGATTTTCTATATGGTTGTGGGAGTTCTTGAGAGTCAAACATTTGCTAATTATTTTGCAATTTAAAATCTATCGAAATATAGACCAGAATTTATATGTTGTGCATGTTGTCTTCCTATATTATTCAAAAAATTGGCTATACTCATATTCTTCTTGTGTCTGAGTCTTCCAACTATGATCAATTTAATGTTGTAAATGTTGACATAGAATTTACAAATGCTGTTAAATTTACAAAGTAACCTATCATTTATAAAACCTACCATAACATGTCATTTTTTGTTTGACATTTTTTGTCACAAATAAAGAGTTCTGACAACGAGAAAATAGAGTGACCATTTGCTATCAAAACCATATGTTAACACCATGTATGTTAGCCTATTGTGTTAACATGTGTTAGTAATTTGTGAACAAACACAATAGGCTAACATACACATTGTTAACATATTTTGTTAAGTAAGGTGCAAATATTGCACTGCGTAGACACGACCCTCAAAGCTCGCAGGTCATCAAGCATTCGAAATGCAAAGATGTAAACAATTGTAGATGAGGATCAGTAATAGGCTGCCAGACATTTCTTAGATCCTTTGGATCTAACCCCATCTTTTCCTTCCTTGCAGGTTCTGGATCATATAGGAGCATACTGGATCAGAACATCGGGTCAACACTCTATTACTTCAGGCAATGTCTAGTACCTTCATTATTTATGTTCATCCACTTATGTATGTTCATTAATGTTCATTAATTTGATATCAACTTTTCTATATGATTAAAATGTGGGGGAGTCGAAGAAAATATATGTACAGTTATAAAACCTAAAGTTAAATTTATAAAGTAATATATCATTTATAAAACCTACCATAACATGTCATTTTTTGTCACAACTAAAGAGTTCTCACCATGAGAAAATAGAGTGACCATTTTGTATCAAAACCATATGTGTAGATATAAAAATTACATATAACATGTCCAATTTTTTTGCAGATATACACATTAAGGATCATGTTCGATAATACAAGGGAATTCGATCAAAATAGGGAGACAATCGCTAGATTTTTGTCTAACTTTCAAAGAGAAGGCGATGACAAATGTTATTGTGCATGCAAGAGTTGTAATGACTTAAAGAAAAGAAGAATCAAAATCAAAACAACAAAGAGACATTGTAGGGAGAATGGTCACATTGAAGGGTGGTTTGATTATAATTATCCATTGGTAATTGTTGTTTTTTATATTTTTTTCACAATTAATATACGTCATATGAACCATGGAAGGAGGTTTGATTATCACATTGAAGGGGGCTTTGACTATCATCATTTTTATATAGGTTGATCTCCCCAGTGTAGTATGTGATATGGACCACTACATCTCAGAGGAACATGGCAGTGTGAATATAGAGGAACATGGAGCTGTGAGTATTGAAGATGAAGATCATGATCCCATGGAAGATGTTTGACATTATTGTAGGTGAAACCCCACAAGGCTATGTTCTGCAATGGCTATAAATTTCACATCAAAAATTTGTATGACACAAAGACAACTTGTGATTTTGGGATAAGTGCAGTCTTCCTGGTGACCAATATTTCATATAGAAATGACTTAAATCCTTGAGAGTCACAAAATCAATACTATGGTATTTTGGTTGATATACTCTACTGTGACTGTAATTCCTTCAAATTAGTTCTTTTCACCATGAAATGGTATAGACTACGTCTCAATCAAAATGATCCTGATAGAACTGTAATTGAACATGACAGTGGATTTCCAATGATTAATACAAGGTTGTTTGAGCGAGTTGGGGAAGAGCGCTGTGTTCTTTCAAGCCAATGTGAGTAAGTATTTTACTCAGAGGTTCCACATAAACCAGGTTGGTCATTTGTTGTTAGACATGATCCAAGAGGAAGGCTGATAATGTATAATATGATGAAAAAAGAAGATCTTGGAAACACTGAGAGGGGTGGGGGGGTTGAATCAGTGTTTAGCTTATTATTCAAATTCAACAACTTAAACATAAATCAAATATACATCCAATGAAGCATAACATAAGATTACATAACACTTGATATGATTACGGAGAAACCTTGATTAGAGGAAAATTATGGTGGGAATTAGTACCCACAAATATTATACTAGTATAATGAACCTGTTAAAATTCCTTTGCCCTATTAGAAGCAATCTTTACAATATGAGTACAATGACCTGGTTAAGGGTCTAAACCTGTTAGGATTATTTTACAATTAACCCTACTAGGGGTGAGGACTCACTATCGAAGAGCTCACTGCTCATAGAGAAAGAAGGCTACAACCTCCTGAGAATAGATATACACTATATCCAAAGATAAACTGTTGTATGTGACACAGATGTCTAATCAGTTCCAATTATGCACTTATGCTCTTAAGTTTTTAAGGGCTCTATCTCATACTGATATCTTCATACTACTCTGCTATACATCTTCTCTGACTTATTCGACCACACTTCAAATGTACCTTTGCATTACATATATATATCTTTACACTTGAATAGACGCAACTCAACATAAGACCATATTCGGCCCAAAAACATAATACACAACGCTTCTGAAAAATTGGCTTAAGCGTGTTTACAAAATTTTTAAATACATGCTTAAAAAATTATTACAATAGGTGCTTAGCCTTTACATAACAAAAGATTACATGCTAATCAAAACAATGAAGTCGGCTTCATTCTCTGTATTCTGAACTACTAGTGTACTTGTTCTTCATGTAACTTGTCCGTACTGCCATTCCATGCCATGCATGTATAGGGTAAGCATAATAACATAACATAGATCTTAAGTCTGAATGTGCATATCCTTAGGTGATTGTACACACATGCCCTGATGCCCTGATCAATTGGAAGTCACTGTTCTATTCTGTCTTCTGTACTTAGTCAATTTTCCACTTCATAGTTTGATGTCAAAACTTTATATGACTTTGTTTCCATATTGACAACACAAAATAAGCTATATACTCCCTAGGAGTTAACGTGCCAAAAATCTCCCCCTTTTTCATTAATGGCAACAAAGGAATGTGGCAAGTTACTCAAAATTGACTAACACCCAAAAAATTGTATATCATTATACTTTATAATATATACTGCATATTCTTTGCATATACATACGCTTCTCCTCACACATTCATTACTCCCCCTTTGACATTAATGACAAAGGTGAAAAAATTGTAAGTCTCTAGATACTTACTCCATATATACATCTAGATATATAACTTGACGATTCTTTATCTCTTGCTCCCAGAATGCCTTCATTGCATCAACTGTCTGGAGATGGGTGTATAGAGCATAGGTGAGCTTCTCCATTTTCATTAGGTCCATGCAAGGACCTTGATCATATGTGACAATGGTGGCATCAATCTGGTTGATGTTCTCATCTAGAACTGCTAAGGAGGGTGCAAGTGCATTTCTCAGCTGTGTCTGCCTGATCCTTATCTTATTGATCTCCATTTTGGCTTTTTCTATCTTGTCTAGTTGACCTTGGTAGATATTGTTGCAAATGTTCATGTCTTGCGTGGATGTCTCAACTGATTTCCTGACATTGTCAACCAATATATTTTCCTCCTCTATCTTCTTGATATGTTCAGTTGTCAATTTCACCCTGTCCATGCAGTTGGCTATTACTTTTCTGCCTTTAGCTACCAACTCTTTCAACATAGACTGACCAATCTTCAAAGAATTTAGATCTAAGGAAAAATTCTTTACTAGTTCATTCAACCATTCCTTTTTATACTCATCTTCTGCAATTCTTGTGGCTAAGTCTACTAAGCTTGTAAAATGTGCTTTGAAGCTTGTTAGTATGCTGTCTACATCATCAACTGATTTAACTTTTGCTACTTTCTTATCCGCAGGCACTAGATCATTCAAAATTTTTACTGATTCTAGGAACAGAGGATTTCTCATAACCTATTTTTCTTTGGCTTTTTCCATGGCTAGGATACTAATCTTGATTAGGTCTTCTTCTCCCCAAACATCCAAACTTGCTGAGTCAGGAGTTAAACTTGACAACAATGAGGTAGATGGTTGAATGGATGGTGTGAATATGGTATTCTAACTAGTATCCATGCATTCACTTTTAATTGGGATCTCCATAGCTAGTATCTCATTGGTTTGATTGTCTTTCTCTTTGTTCAAATCTATTGAATCATTTGAGGGGACTCCATCTTTTTGTAAAGATGTTTCATCAGTGCATACCTTCTCTGTCTCTTCCGAGTTCACAAATGCTTTTTCAACTTTATCCCTATCATTATTAGAAGCGGTCATAGATATATTGATATCATCAATCACTATAGTATCCACTAAATCTTTTTATTTATTAGAGGCTATTGAGACTGAGGTAACTAAAACCTGTGGACCTATCTTAGGTGCATTCTAAATTACTAGTTCTGTAACTTGTTTAGGAGGAACTGGAGTTACCTTAGCTGTAGGCGCCGTTGATGGATACATATGTCTATCCAGGAATACCCACTAAAATGCCTTATGAGTCTCTTCACTGACTAGATCATACTCCTTGTTCATGATATGAAGAATTCTTCTTTTGGTTCTTAGGTACGGCTTTACTAAATCTAACAAAATTACTTTCTCATCATGCGAGCACACCGGGAGAAGACTATCCAATGTTTCTTCTCTTATCCTCATATCCTCTTCTATTGCTTGCCTCTTAAACATATCAAGTATATTCCATACCTTGTCTGGTATAATAGTCTTAAGTTCCAATACAGTCCTCTTGAACTTAATCATATGAGAAATGATCATAGAATGAATCTCTGATTTGTCTATCTCTTGATATTTGTCATATATATTTTTGAGAAACTCCAGTCTTCCTTCATTGACAATTCTATTCCTTAAGACATTAACACTAGGTCTGAAACCTACCTCAGGAGGAGCTTAAGTGTTCTTTACCTTTCTCCTTGTACTTCTCGAGGATGGATGACTAGTAGGCACTTGCTTCCTTCCTCTAGACTTGTTGCTAGGTTCTAATGGTGGAGATGCATCCAAATCGATGATGGTTGATGGCACAGATGTATCTTCATTTGATTTCTTCTTATTCTTCTTGGTAATATCATCAATCTTTTCTATTTTAACTTCTATGGGATTATTCTCAAGCTCTTTGGCTATCTTAGCTTCTCTAGCTTTGTCAAGATCTTCTTGTGTAACACCATGAACTTTTAGGATATTTGAGGTAATCCTAGATGCCTTCCTTTTGTTCTCAGCAATGTATAGGATAGAATCAACTTGGTTTGTCTTTTCCCTATAAGTGCCCCATCTAGGTTCATTGGGATCTTTGGGCGTAGATAGAAGAACTTGTGTATAGCCTTCCAAAACATGTTCTTCGACTTCATAACCAAGAGGGTGAATCCACTTTGTCCTAGGCTCAACTGCCTCCATGCAAGTACAACCAGTCTCCATCATGAAGCATATGGTGTCTTTGTACTTCTCAACTATTTTCTCAGGTATCCTAAATCTCTTCTGTATTTTGATTCTAAATATCTTGATGTCTATATCCATAGAATCCTTCACACTACTCTTTGATGTGGCTTTAATTGAAATCTGTGACTTAGAGGGTTTGCTTCTATCTAGGTAGATATTTGCAACCTTTCCTACTATGTGGAAGTAGAGATATATGATCAGTGAACCAAACCTGAATATCTTTCTCTTTTCATGCTTGATAGCTCAGATGTTGTCAATTAATTGAGTGTGCAATATCTCACATACGTTGTACTATGTATTGTCTTTCACCATCTTTATTGCTGCTAAGACAGTGGCTGCAGATACACTGTTTAGTCTACTTGCATGCTGGAATTTATAACCTAGTATCATGGTAACTAGCTTAATGTCATCTTTCTTGATGGGATCAACTGTCATACCATGCCTATCACTCCTTGCTAAGCATGCTTGCTCAACTTGTTTCTTAACATCTTTACCACTTGGAAGAACTAGTCCAGTCTTGGGTAGTCCAGTCATCTCATGAATTAAATTAGCAGTGATGCAGATAGGAACTTCGCCAATCCAATAGAGGTCATCATGTATTCTACTCTATAATATTTTAACCCATTCTGGCTCATAGAATTTGTGCGCATTGGAATGCTCAAAGATAGGGTTATCAGTGAGATGCGCATATTCATTCTTTAATGTATAATCTAATTTCATCATAGAACCCATGAGAGATGCAATGCTATTATCTCCAATGGTTTCCTTTTTGTAATAGACATATACACAGATGTCTTCTACATGAACGACTCCAAGTGGGGTTCTAGAGAATGCTCCTTCGACATCATCTAGTATGGATTTGAATGGATGCTTCTTGAAAACAAATCACTTCCTCCCAGCAATGTCAAATACAACAGTGGTTTCCATACTTACTTGTAAGTAGGTTAAATAGGGTTTTACGATGATTCTGAAATGGCTCGACTGCTAGGGTTTTGTTCCAATTGATAATTCATTCACAAACCAACTGATCCTTTAAACTGTAGTGCTTTAATGATTAATGATTTTATACTTCCTAATTTCTTCTAAATCAAATGCAAAGTGAGGTCTTTGAGATCATTTACCAATTATATAACGATCAATTGCATTTAATGCTCATTGCCATAAAGTGGTTTACATAGAGAATTTCAAACTTTGTTCTGAACGAAGTAAGGGCAATGCATGAATGCATATAGCCTTAATCCATGATCACATGTATGAATACAAAGGAACATACTCAAAGGTGAGTATACCAGCCACATAGGGGTTCAAAGTTGAAATAGCTCCCCCTAAGACCATGAGAGTCAACTATCTAGAAGTAAAAGGTGTGTCCACTAACAATGCATCTGCTACCTTGTTCTCTTCATTATCCTTCTTTACTTCAACCCATATTTTATCTGAGTTAGCTTTAGCTTCCACAAACTTAACTTCTCCTAATTCTTCAAACAAAGACTTTTTGGGATTCTCTTGTCCTTTTGTTCTTGATCTGCAAAACCTTGAGATGTGTCCAACTTTTCCACATGAGTGACAGATGATAGGAGGTCTGGTGTTGTTGTTCATCATGCTGCATTGTTTTTTTTTGTGTCCATTGGAGTTACATATCTGACATGTAATGTTCTGCAAGTTTCTTTGAGGTTGATTTCTCGGATTGAATTGAGTTTGATTCCTTTGGTTCAGTTGTGGCTGATTTCTTTGATTTGTTCTGCAATGAATAGCCCTATGACTAAATTTATTACAGGAGTAGCAGTAACCATTGAAGGGTCTTACATTCTTACAATCTCTTGCCAAATTTCCATGCTTTTTATAGGCATAGCAAGTACGGTTAACTGCCTTGTGCTTATCTTCTGCTTTAGTCTCTTCATGATTTTCAGTTTTCTTTTCTTCTAAAGATTTTTTTAGAGCTTTCTTTCTTTCTTGTGATGAGTTGATCTCAATTTGAGCTAAATTGTATCCCATACCAATGGTGTCACCTATTACCTTTTGTGCATAGAGCTATGATTGAATCAGATCAGAACATGTGTGTAGTTTATCAATCTTGTCTTTTTCTCCTGATAAATCAGTTTCAATTTTGTTCTTGATATTTTCCAATTCCAAGATTTTCATATTGGCTTGCATGAGTTCATCATCCAACTATTTTTTTTCTTTGTTTTTCTCTTCAATAGCTGTTAAGCTATCAATTAACTGATCATTCAATTCTTCTATCTTATCTTTCGGGGACTTGTTGTCTTCATTCAATTTCAAATCATTGCTGGAGCAATCTTTTAGTTCTTTCCTTAGTTTCTTGATAATCATTTGTGAGCCATCAAATTTTAGTTTGAGTTATTCATTTTCTTTCTCAGATCTGTCTAGATCTTCAATGGCTGCTTCAAGATTCTTTCTCAGATGTTTGACTTCTGTTGAATCCATGATCTCCTCAAGTGGTTAAACTTTTCTCTCTGAGGACCAGGCTCTGATACCAATTGTTGGAAACACTGAGGGGGGGGGGGGGGGGGGAANGGGGTGAATCAATGTTTAGCTTATTATTCAAATTCAGCAACTTAAACATAAATCAAATATACATCCATTGAAGCATAAAAAAAGATCGCATAACACTTGATATGATTACGGGGAAACCTTTATTAGAGGAAAACCCCGGTGAGAATTAGTACCCACAAATATTATACTAATATAATGAACTTGTTAAAGTTCCTTTGCCCTGTTAGAAGAAGTCTTTATAATATGAGTACAATGACCTGGTTAAGGGCCTGACCCTATTAGGAGTCTTTTACAATTAACTTTGTTAGGGGTGAGGACTCACTGTCCAAGAGCTCATTGCTCAAAGAGAAAGAAGGCTATAACAACCTTCTGAGAATAGATATACACTATATCCAAAGATGAACTGCTCTATGTGACACAGATGTCTGATCAGTTCCAGTTATGCGTTTATGCTCTTAAATGTTTAAGTTCTCTATCTCATACTGATATCTTCATATTGCTCTTCTATACATCTTCTTTGACTTATTCGACCACACTTCAAATGCACCTTTGCATTACATATATATCTTTACGCCTGAATAGATGCAACTCAACACAAGACCATAGTCGGCCCAAAAACATAATACACAATGCTTCCAAAAAAATTGGCTTAAGCGTGTTTACAACAATGTTTAATACATGCTTAAAAACTTATTACAATAGGCACTTAGCCTTTACATAACAAAATATTACACTCTAATCAAAACAATGAAGTTGGCTTCATTCTCTGTATTCTGAACTACTAGTGTACTTGTTCTTTCTTTAACTTGTCTGTACTGTCATTCCATGCCATGCATGTATAGGGTAAGCATAATAACATACCATAGAGCTTAATTCTAAACATGCATATCCTTAGGTGATCGTACGTATGTGCACTGATGCCCTGATTGACTGCAAGTCACTATTCTGTTTTGTCTTCTATACTTAGTCAATTTTCCACTTCATAGTTTTCTGTCAAAACTTCATGTGACTTTGTTTCCATATTGACAACACAACATAAGCCATATACTCCCTCAAAGTTAACTTTCCAATAGAAGATATCGAGGAAGAGGAAGAAGTGGATGATGATGTAGATGATGATCATGATCCAAAGTTAGTCGAAGAAGAATATGAAGAAGAAGATGATGATGATGCTGCTATTGATCACGATGATGATGATGATGATGAGGATGATGAGAATGATGATGATGATGATGATGATGATGATGATGATGATGATGATGATGATGATGATGATGATGATGATGACGACGACGACAATGATAGTGGGAGTGATGATGTTGACGATGATGATCTGGATGATGAGATGTATGAAGAAGAATATCAATGACATGAATGAAATGTACAATTATGCTAGATGTTTGGCATGTTTTAATGATTGTTTTGGGTTGAAATCTGCACTTTTTCTATTAATATGCTTAGGGTTTCATATTAATGGCATTTTTGGTTTTAGCATGAATATCTAACTACTCTTATTCACCTTGTTTTATATGTCCTACTTATATCTTTGATCTTTTGTTAAGAGAAATTTCATTCTAAAAGAGTGTAAATTTACTATCTATTTGCTTAAACAACCTCACTAGTTAAGACTGTTCTCATTTCTAGTAGCGAGCATGACTAGAATCAAATTACTTGAAAGACACCAATATTTAGACATGCACAAATTAGTGACGTGATTAAGAAGATTGCCTTTCTTTATCATTTTTCAGGTATTTTTGCATATCAATGCATTTAATCTAAATACTATCTTATGAGATTTTCTTCTGATAATTTTCTATTTCCTTGCACATCAATGATGTTAAATCACAGGGGATTCTCTTTATTCCCTGCAATAGAGTGATCTAATTATGAAAGTATAAATTGATAATTTTAACAATGTATAATGTCCTTCATAAGATGTAATAAAAACTATAGAGTCAACTATGTTTGTCTGATTACATAACTATTATCTTTTTTCAGGTATCCCACACAGTCTCATGGATTGTCAGGTATAAGTCAATACACCCCATAGAGATTAATTAATGTCTTTTACCATTTGTAAAATATATCTCTCATTGCCACCTGTCTCTCTCATTTCATGAAGTGTAGGTACCAGTGAATATGTATCTGTCAGATTTGTCTTCCTCAACCGAGGAAACTGTAGGAATGGAAGAAAAAAGTGAGACATTTAGTATGTCTGAATCAAGGAGATTGAGGTCAAAAGATCAGAAAGAAATTAAATAAATGCATGGAATTTTTCCTTGCTCAAGGGGGGTCATGTTCTTATGATGATGAGAGCAAAGGCGACTCCAAGGTGCCCTTTAGGTACAAACATCTACAGAAACAATGGGTCCCCGATGTACTTCCTTCAATAAACATTGATTTTTGTGTTAGAGAGAGGATGTATCGCATAGAACCATCTTCATTACATGGTTTGGGCCTATTTTCCATGGATGGCATAAAGGTCTCATACAACAAATTTGTCAAATTGATAGAGTATGTCGGACCTTGTTATGATTACAGTAGTTGGATGCAGATTGTTAGACATTAAAAAAGTATGTGTAGGTATGGACTTGCATCAAATTATATACAACAAAAAGTCAATGAAAAAAGTAAAAAAATAGCTATATACGTTGATAGAAGGCCAAAAGCATCAGGGAATATTTCAGGTTTTGTAAACAGTACACGACCTGAGTAAACTAAGAAGCAACCCAATTGCATATTTGAGGTGCATGAGGGAAATTGCGTATTTCTATGTGCATTCAAATCAATACGTGGAGGTGAAGAGCTACTTGTTGATTACAGTTTGAATCATATAGATAAATAAAAACCACTATCATGGATGAGGTGGTATGCACTATGCACCATTTAAAATTGTATAAAAATTAAAAAAACTATCTCTTCTTTTAATTGAAGCATTTTTATAATTGACTTTTATTCAAAGTAACTTAGCATAAGAAAACATGTGTTTTAACATGTCTCAATGATTTATAATATTTTAAATATAGGGCTATAGTATGGATCAACAGTCACACGATACGCACGACGATGATGGTTCTCATGGGACTTCTTCTTCCCGACAGGTAAAACTCATTATTGTTGTACAAATGCACATACAAGAAAAATGTTAATGCGTATTTTTTTTTATGTTTTATTATTAACTACTATTTTGGATTGCTTTTAAATAAATTTTCTAATAATATTGTTCTCACAAACGAGTGCTGATCAAAAAAAGGGAAAGGAACAAGTAGTCCATGAGGAGCCGCAGGATGAGTAGGATCCATTCCTTGTTGATTTTTCATCAGACGTTCCTCCTATTGCTGCACTGCAAAACATCCTTCATGCAATTTCAAGAGAGTTAACTCGATTGTTAGGTATTCAACCTCAGACTCCTGAAATGCTGATGAGAGTGGATGAGTTGGCTAACCGTGTTTAGACTTATAAAGTAAGTATCAATGTAGTTTTCAATTATAACAAAAGTTAAATAATTTTTTTTATAGTATACTCTTTTATTTATGTCATTAACTAAAATACATATGTGTTATTTTTACAGAGGATGCTACAAACATTCAAGGTTCGTGCTGCAAATGCAGATACTTCACTAGGTGGTTCAAGTAGATCGCATGTTCTATCCTCCACTTGTGTTTTTCTCGAACAAAATTTTTTTAATAGCTCTAACAATCTTATTTTTCAGCGCATATTATTGATCCTATGTTCACTACACTGCCTGCTACGAGGATCAGAACCACAGAGGTACCACTAGCTGCAATTTCACCAACATGTAGCATGGCCATAGATGCGATGGCAACGCCTATTATTGGTAAGTAGATTCATCTTTTTCTCTTTCATTTATCATGTATTTATTTCACTTGAACTATTCTTTCTTAGGGGACATGTTGTAATATTGGATTCATTATATGTAGGAGGTGATGACCAAATTCCAAGATGTACTCGTGTCGAATGTATGAGAATAATATAGAAGTGTGATCAATTGCTTGTGAACATTAAAGATAGACTTCCCGTGAGAATAGCCCAGCTTCCAGGTACTTTAAAGATTGATCCTTTCTTTTACTATACAATCTTATACTCATAATATAATGCACTAACCCCTTGTGCAGTCCCTTGCAATATCTAATAATCTCATTATTATTTTGTAGAGAATAATATATTTTATGAAAAACTTAATGATGAATTCTTGTGCATTTTCAGGTCAACCATACGCACATGGTATCATATTTTGATTTCATTTCTAGATCAGATTATCTTTCATCCCTTTCTTCAAGTATATTAAAAGGTAGCTTCACTTCATTTATGAATCTAACAGTTTTTTTTTCTTAAAAGGTGGCAATCATAAGATAAAGTGTTAAAGGATAAACTCATTGACTCTATGATAACACTTTTTGGACCCAACGACTTTCAAAGACTTAAGCTCCTTGAGAAAGTGGGGCAAACTTTGAAATATATTAGGGACAACTACATGACCCAAATAGAACACAACCCTTACTACAAGTGGCCCCCCTATGTTCCTATTAATGAGTGGGAGAATCTTAAAAAGGATGCACTTGAGAGACGTGCAAGACATGATGGACAAATATTATCACCCGAGGATAGAAGGTACGTGATAATATTAATAATGAATTATGTACTATTTACTCTTTGTACTTATGTGATCTAACATATTTCAAACATCACACAGGTTGCTTGACACATCAAAGCCAACAGAAACAAGAAAACAAAAGCACGGGCAACACAAGCTCGTCTTGGTTGGATATTCAAAACTTGCTGCATGAATTGTTAGTAATAATAAATGAAAACCCATATGCAAATATTTATAAATTGTAATCAATTTAGTTTTGATGAAATTTACTACAATAAAAATGTAGGGCTTAGAGTTCAAACAAAAGATTTCAGAAGAGGACAAGAAAATAGGCTACAAATAAGGCTATACAGTCGTGGCTAAACGATTATGATCGAAGAGTGCGCAAGTTTCTTTTGGTGGCTCTGTTGAAGAGGTAAATAAGCCAATTGATTTTTATTTCAAGTTGAATACTTTACCAATTACAATATTGGATGTTAAGTTCCAACATAAAGTGAATATATTTGTTTAAAACTTTAAAGTGATTATATTTATATGTATTAAATTGAATGATTAACATTTCTTAGTATTTGTCTTGTATTTGTATATTTATATATTGTCGATAAATGCACTAATTATTTACATTGGAATGCAGTTTGCCAATCCTGAAACACCATCCAAGCACGATAGAGGTGTCGATTCAGATGTACATTGTAGTACTCAAGGTATACATTTTCTATTCGAATTTTGATTATTGATTTATTAATACAAGTAAAAATTTTAAATTGAATTTGGCGTAGTAATAATAATTTAATTATAATGTGTTGGGATTAATAAAAAAATTTGTATTGCAATTGCAGAGAATGTAGAGGTTCTTGATGAGTGTGTTGAGGTTCAAGCCGCCAGGCAAGAAGATGTGGTTGCACAAGGTAAAGAGTGTCACATTTACATTTTTTAAAGTACTAAAATGCTTGTAACAATTATGATAATATGTTTTTAAATTAACCCCAATTATGATAATATGTTTTTAATTTAACCCTTTTTATTTTTTATTGCAGAGGGACCACCTTTACAAAGGATAATAAGATCATGTGCACGAGCGAAAAGAAATGACAATGCCGAGATGGGTGTGAGAAGAAATGACGATGAGGAGATGGATGTGCCTCTGCGAGATTATAATAGGGATGCAGATAAAAAGAAAAAGTCAAAAAATAAATGATTCTCATTTAATATGCAACTTATTTGATAATGTCTCAATGTTTTAATAATAAAATTATTATAGTTACTCTTGTTTTTAAAGGTATCATATCTCTCTCTTCAAGGGTGGGTTATTCATTAATACCATGTCATGTTGTATTCAGTTGTATGTAGCTCTAATTGTTTATTGTCTACTATGAAATCTTTAGCATATGTACCATGTGACTCATGTGACTTATGTAAATATTTAGAGAGAAATTCCATTGACACCCTTTGGATAAAGAGGATTGATACCACTTCTACCATCCTTTAAAAGACTAGTTTTAAAGTTAAACCTGAACTATGATGTCTCTGCGAGTTACATAGGCAAGGCCATCTATGATGAGCCCCCGAGGCATTAGGTATGACCCTTAGGTCTTGTACTTTTGAGTTATTTCTTGATCTTGCCACCCCTTACCAATATTTTGCATAGTTTGCATCTCTTTACGAAACTAGTTTTCAATGCCTTACGAAACTAGTTTTCAATGGCTTATGTATTTTGCCCACTTATTCATTATGTTGGCATACTTATTCATTATTTTCATTATTGTTACTGATTATTTGTTGAGTTTTTGATCTCTTTCTCCCTTGGGAATGATTTTCAAGTAGAAATAGTAGGATATATACCATCTATCTTAATTGAAGACTCTTTATCAAAAGGGTATCAATGTCCTTTATCTTCCATAGAATAAGGGGTGTAGAAGGTTGCTTTGCATCCTTTGGGTATATAAATTGAGTGGTATACCCAAAGAATGCAAAGCATCTTTTGCACCCTCGATTTTAGTGAAGAGAGAAATGCCATTGATACCCTTCGGATAAAGAAGCTTAAGAACATAAATATGACATCGTACCATTATTACTAGAGAAAAATTTCCAAGGGATCATAGATGCTCTATCCTACCATGGACACGTGTGCATTCCTTATAATAGCCTTAACATAAGCTCAATCTCACGAGGTTGTAGTGGACCCAATTGATCTAGATTGACCAATAAATAGGATTGATACCCTTTGGATAAAGAGGATTGATACCACTTCTACCATCCTTTAAAAGACTAGTTTTAAAGTTAATCCTGAACTATGATGTCTCTGTGAGTTACGTAGGCAAGGCCATCTATGATGAGCCCCCAAGGCATTAGGTATGGCCCTTAGGTCTTGTACTTTTGAGTTCTTCCTTAATCTTTCCACCCCTTACCAATATTTTATATATTTTGCATCTCTTTACGAAACTAGTTTTAAATACATTATGATTGATTTAGCTAAGTTATTAATGTAGCTTATCTTATGATCTTGTATGTAATAAACTATGAATTTTATATCATGCATCTAGTTTTGTAGCTGTATATACAGGTGCAAGAAATAGAGAGGCAAGGAGAATATGATACACATGCAAGAAAGAGAAATTCAGGTATGTAGTTGCAAGTCATGTTGGTTATTTGAACATCGTAATAAGCTTTATTGTTCTAAGTAGATCTATTATCATTTTAGATTCCAGTTAAATGATATAACAAATAGGTTGACACTATGTATTAATGTAGTATGTCATTGTTTAGAAAGAAAAAAAATATTGCGAATTAGATATGTTTAGAGTAGTATAAATAGTTTGTTTAATGTCTAATCTAGTGTTATGAATTTTGGGCATTACATACAACTCTCCCATTTATTTTTCAAAATTTATAATACTTCGTACGGTAGAATTTTTTCAGTACTCATGTGTTATGGAATTTAATGAACGGTGGAAGTTTTTCAGCACTCGGTAGAAGTTTTTCAGCACTCAATATCTTCCTAATCTTGCACAATCAGGTAAAGAAAATCTATGTTTTGTTCTTTTAAA
>MU226020.1:1078178-1136467 GCA_018584345.1 Thuja plicata
GAAGCTTTGAATCACTAACCATGAATGGTATGCTTATTTCTAAATTTTATTTAATTATTTCATTTTAGGCACTTGATGTATTTTCACGAATCCTACTTGTACTTATCAGACAGTCACAGTCTTCTAGCTTTTGGATGAACTAATTTGGTAATACCAATTGTTTTATATTTATTTGGCCAACCGCTAATGAAATTATCCCAATAAAGCACATGAAATCATGGTTCCAAAATCAGTAAAACCACAATTACTAAAAATAGCAACACTAGGACACTAAACTCTTAAAAATTTGTAACAGACACTAAAAAAATACATGCGATGTCGAACCGTCAAAAATTGCCGATGGCTCGACGTCACATGTATAGAAAGTTCGTCGCATGTCTGTGGTAATTGCAACACTAAAATTGTGACACCTAGGTGTCGTAATAGCGATAGATAAAATGTAATGACAACATGATAAAAATTATAGCCGGCTTATATTACGACACCTAAACATTTCTTTCTTCAGGCGTGCGACGAATATTCTATACATGTGACGTCGATCCATCAAAAATTTCTAACGGCTCGATGTCGCATGCATAGAAAATTTGTCACACGCCTGAAAAAAGTGACCGCTAAGATGCGATGCCTACGTGTCGTCATAGTGACAGATAAAATGTGATGCCTACGTGTCATAATAGCGACAGCTAAAATATGTAATGACAGCATGATAACCATCATAGCCGGCTTGTATTGCGACGGTTCGTACCATCGCAATAACGAAAGATGGTACAGTCATCCTTGTTTCCGACACCAAAACTGCAACACTGGTCTTTGTCACTAGGCCGACGGGACGGTGTCGGAATAGAGACACATAGATGTCAAAAAATGGTCCCAAATGTTGTAGTGCAAAGACAAGAGAGATGATATCAATAAGAATAAATTATATTCTCATTAATGATGCAACATGAAAATATAAGATATTGGAGATGTGCACAATATAAAAGTATCTTATTATATAGGCAAGGCAATAAGATGTTGTGATAAGAAATTGATAAGTTATCACCTATAGAAGGTGGAATCATATATATACCAAAGGTGGATCATCCTCCATTATGCAATGGAGTATGTGCAACATGTGGAGGTTGATAATGTGATAAGAGCACTAAAGGTGGATCTGACACATAAAGTGGAATGTGATAATAAATATCACCAAATAAAATAGAATATATCATACATCGTGTGCAAATAAAGGTACAAAGTCCTAGGTTTCTCAATCAAATATTACTAGCTGATGCATTATCCTAAGTAAGCTTAAGTAAAGTGTAATTAGGAATATTTAATTATACCAATAGTTAGAATATTTTTAGTGTTGCAGTAAAGTTAGTATTGGTGTCTGATTGTGTAATGACTATTGACTCTTTTTTTTTGGGGTATTTCTATGTGTTGCATAGTATTTTCAGTTGTAATCTTATTGCCCTTGTCTATCTATACTTTTTAGGTGTCTACTAGTAGCTATTTCATGTCTATGATTCACATAGTATTCTCGACTTCTCTTATGAATTTGCTCTCTTTGAATTTCCATCTATTGACAATCAACCTCTCTTTCCTCATTGCTAGAGTTCATCATCTCTATGTCACCAAATTGTATGCTAGGTTAGATATATAAGAGAATTTTCATGAATAAAGAAAATAATAATTAGAGAATAAAATAAACAATCCTTTATTAAGATAAAATAAGCATGAAGTAAGTAAAGTAAAATAATCTTAAGGAAAAAGAAACAAAGAAAAAAAATTCAACTTATGCACTTTTACCCTCCATAATTAACTTTGCAACATTTGAATGATTTAAATGCTTGTACTCCTTAAAATTGAAGTATATTCACTATTATTATATTGCATCATAACTTTTCATGTCAACTTTTGGTTACACATTTGTCTAATTTGATGAGGATGGTGGTACGTCACTTGATTACACAATATATGAATATTCAAATCCTTAAAAGAATAATCAAACCAAATCTAACCCCTACACTATCTATTATACATATTCTTCTATTTTAAACAACTTAATTAAAAAGAATTTTAATTCAAAACAAGAATTCTATATCACATTCTAATATATTGAGAAAATAAATTTTTATATATTTAATAATCAAAAAAATGATTTAGTATCTCAGTAGTAATAATGTATATCTCAACAGTGAGTATATAAGGGGACTGCATGCATTTGATGCTTTTCAAACATGTTCAACAGATGAGAGCAGGTGAAGCATTGAAGGAAAATGGAAAATGGTTGATACCTTTTAAACCTAACTTACTAATTGTTATAACTAATTAGAAATGTTTGTGTTTGAAACAAGAGGCCCCCATTGATTTTGATTAATGGAAAAATGATAAATAAATTAATAATTGATAATGACCGTGCAACAAACATAGTGCAACAACACTTTCCATACTTCCTTAGTGTAAATTGGGTAGCTTGTACAACTGTCACTCCAGCCTATTTTAAATAGTAAATGATTGTTTTATTGTTGGGATAGGAAAATTATTTGTTTAATTATTTTACTCTTTTAGGGAAACCTTGCAACCAATTTTGTAATTGGTTGTTGAGTTGTTATGAATCTTAGCTGTTGATTGAGAATGAATCTCGGTCGTTGGTTTTCCAACGAGAGTAGTATATAAGGGGGTCATAGGGCATTTGGAGAACACACTTGAAGAGAATTTTTAGTATTAGAAAATTAAATTTTTAGTGTTAGCAAAGGAGTCTTGCAGTGTTAGCAAGGGCACAGTGATAGCGATGGGATTAATAGTTGTGGGATCTTGGCAAGAGAAATTGGGAGATTGTCGAAGCTCTACGATTAAGAGGCAAGAAATAAATTATGTATCTCTTAATTTACTAAAGTTTAATATAATTACTCATTTGCAATACTGGTTTTCCCTTTGGGGTTTTTCTAGGGACAGTTTGTCCAAAAATATTGTGTTCATTATGTTGCATGTTTATGTCCTATTTTTATTTGTGAAATTGCAGTTGTGTTATTATTCAATATTTGTTGTGAATTAATTTTTAGGAGTTAAATAATCTGTATAAGATAGGAGATTCATACTCAGTAAATGCAATAGAATTTTCACATTGTATCAGAGCTAAGTTGAGGGTAGAAAAGGTTTACCCTAGGCGAAATAAAGTTGAGGTTTTATAAAACCTACTTTGACCTCTTTAGAATTATTATTTGTTTTATCCTTTGAGATGGCATCAACTGGTTTAAGAGAGCAGGACAGATTGGATGGTGCCTCAAATTTTGGTGTCTAGAAAGCATAATTTCTTTATTGCTAGAAGAGAATGGTATCAAGGAATATGTGACAAGTGTTGTAGCTATACCTACAGATCCAACACAACTCTTATCATATAAGAAGGATGATGCAAGGTAAGGAGGCTAATCCTTGATGGTGTCAAGGACCATATAGTTCTACATAGCTCTTACTTAGATACAACGAAGAAGATGTGGGATGCTATTCTGAATCTATACCAGAATGCTACCACTAATCAGAAGCTGATTCTCAGAGAAAAGTTGAGGAATACCACGATGATCAAGGGAGAAGATGTTACAAGTTACCTCACAAGGCTTAGACTTGTCAAGGATGAGTTAGCAGTTGTTGGAGATAAACCAGATGATGACGAGCTAGTAAGGATAGCCCTAAATGGGTTTACTAAGTAGTACAATGCCTTTTTTCAAGTCATTAGCGGACTAGACATCTTGACAAGTTGGGATCAACTATGGAGTGACTTCACTCAGGAAGAGCTTAGACTAAGCCTTGTCAATGGAGCCAACAATAAGAGTCAGAAAAGTGAGGTGGAACAGGAGAACATTGGCCTAGCGGGAAAAGGGAAAGCAAAGAAGGGGTCTAGAAAAGGATCAAATCTACAAAGTGAGAAGAAGAAGGACTTTCCTAGGATCAAGTGCTATGGTTGTTACAAGTTTGGCCACTATGTCAGTGATTTCCCCAAAAGAAGAAGAAAAAAAGGAAAGGAAAGAAGCAGGTGACATCTTCAACAAGTGTAGTTGAGCTCTCTAGTAGAATAGAGGATGAGTTTGCACTCCTAGCTTATATGGTTAGCTTAACCTCACAGAGTGTCTAGTATATATATAGTGGGGCATCATTTCATATTACAACAATTCGAGATTACTTCTCTATTTATAAAGAGGAGACGAGTATCCATATTTTTATGGGGAGCATGTCAAAACTCAACTTAGTTGGGAAAGGGAGTGTTTAGTTTCAGAGGGAGAATGGCAAGCTGATTTCCCTTCATGATGTGTTGCATGTGCCAGGCTTAGGTATGAATCTGATTTCTGTATCTATTCTTCGCGACAAAGGTTACAATGTACTCTTTAGAGGGGCATAAGTGTTGATCAAGCATAAGGATTGGAAATCACCCATAGCTATTGGAGTTAGGAGTGGTCAACTTTATAGGCTGCAGTTTGATACTCCTAAGGCACTCATGAGAAATAGTAATCCTAGAGATTGATGAGAGCTATGGTATATGAGGATGGGCCATATACATCATGGAGCACTTAAATTGCTTTGTGACATAGTGACAAGTGTTCCATAGGTGAGCATAGAGCATGGTGATGTATGTAAGGGATGTGTGTTGGGGAAGTTTACAAAAGAATCTTTTCCAAGGAGTGATACCAGATCTAAAGGTGTTCTCGATCTAGTACATTTAGATAAATGTGGACCAATGTCAATGAAGTCTCTCAGAGGATATGCGTACTTTGTTACTTTTATTGATGATTTCTCTAGGAAGACCTGAATATACTTCTTGAAGAAAAAGGATGAGGTTTTCAAGAGTTCAAGGTTGTTGTGGAGAATTCAACATGAAGGAAGATAAAGGTTCTTTGGTCAGACAATGGAGGTGAGTACAAAGGAAATGAATTCCTAGATTTTTATACCAGGGAAGGAATCAAGAGAGAGTGGATTGTCCCTTACAACCCTCAATATAATGGGGCTGCTAATAGGAAGAATCGTTCCATATTGGAGGCATCAAGGGCTATGCTACATGACTAGGACATGCCCCGCTACTTATGGGAAGAGGCATGCAATACAAAATTATACATACAAAATAGGGTTCCACATAAGGTACTGGGAAAGATGACACCAGAAGAGGTATTCACAAGAAAGAAGCCAGATGTCAGTCACTTCAGGCTATTTTGAAGTTTGGCATATTGTCTCATTCCAAGGGATACACGTACTAAGTTAGATGAGACTGTAGAGAGGGGTACTTTGTGGGGTACAATGAGACCTCAAAGGCATATCGAATATTTATTCTTGGGACCAAGAGTATTATAGTTCGGCGTGATGTCAAGTTTATGGAGGAAAAGGCATTTAGAATGTCTAGATATTTGCCAGTATATGATCAGAGTGAGAAGGCAGTAGAAGCTCCAAGGATCGCTCAACTAAATCAAGGGCAACAAAGATCAAGTACAGTTACTAGTACAAGAACAAGCTCAAGTGTTGAGAGTTCACATAGTATGGAGTAACAGGTGCAACAAGAGATGGATCAAGAAGATACAGAGGTTGATATTTCATCCTCTATAGTTGGAAAAAATGGTAGAAATGAGAAATACAAGGCAAGGTTCATGGCAAAGGGGTTCTCTCAGAAGGAGAGAATAGACTATGAGGAGACATTTTATCTAGTGGCTAGGTATACTTCTATATGAGTTGTGATCTCATTTGAAACACAGATGGGATGGAAGATTCATCAAATGGATGTCAAGATGACATTTCTCAACGACGAGTTGAAAGAGGAGGTATTCACAGAACAACCAGAAGGATTTGTAGCACACAATCAAGAGACCCACGTGTGTAGATTGAAGAGAGCCTTATATGGACTCAAGCAGGCTATCAGGGCATGGTATGAGTTCATTGATACATACTTGCAAGGAATGAGTTTTTTGAAGAGTGAGGCAAATGCTAAGCTATACTATTTGGTGTTGGAGGTGAGGTTCGCATTCTTGTTCTATATTTGGATTAGTTGCTTTTAACAGGTTCACCAGGGCTCATAGAGGAGTGCAAGAAGGACCTTGCAACAGCGTTTGAGATGAAGGATTTGGGACTTATGCACTACTTTATAGGCATGAAGGTATGATAGAGAGATGGAGAGATTTTCCTTAGACAAGGGAAATATTGCTTGAAATCTTGAAGAGGCTCATGATGGAGGATTGCAAAGTCGTGTCTACACCCATGATCATGAATTGGAAGAAGGTAGACACATCCAAGGAGAAGGATGCAGATCCCACCTTATACAGGCAGTTGATTGGTTCTCTCATGTATTTGGTCAACACCAGGCCAAATATACCTTTTGCAGTAAACTCTCTTAGTCAGTTCATGGTTGAGCCAAAGAGAGTGCATTGGATAGCGACAAGGCATGTGTTTCTTTATTTGTGAGGTACAATTGAGAATGGGATCATGTATGATCGAAGTGAAGGAATCAAGTTGATAGGCTATAATGATGTAGATTGGGCTGACAGTACAGGGGACAAGAGAAGCACATTAGGGCATTGTTTCAGTTTGGGATCAGGAGTTGTCTCTTGGTTCAGCAAGAAGTAGAATTTCGTGGCTCTAAGTTCTACAGAATCAGAATACATAGTAGCCAGCATGGCGACATGTGAAGCTATATAGATTCAGAAGTTTCTAGTAGCCTTGTTTGGTTAGAGGGTTGAGACTATCGTGATATGCTGTGACAATCAGAGTTGCATTAAATTATCTGAGAATCCTTTGTTTCATGATAGATCTAAGCATATAGACATCAGGTATCACTTCATCAGGGATTGCGTACAGTGGGGGATTGTTCAGCTACAATACATACCTACAAAGCAACATGTGATAGACATTTTTGACTAAGGCATTGGGGAAGGTAAAATTCATCTTCTTCAGAGATAAATTGGGTGTCATGCAGAATAGCTTCCTCCCTAAAAGGGAGTGTTAATTGGGTAGCTCATACAACTGTCCCTCTAGCCTATTTTAAATAGTAAATGATTATTTTATTGTTGGGATAGGATAATTATTTGTTAATTATTTGACTCTTTTAAGGCCACCTTGCAACCATTTTTTTATTGGTTGTTGAGTTGTTATTAATCTTAACCAATGATTGAGAATGAATCTCGACCATTGGTTTTCTAATGAGAATAGTATATAAGCAGGTCATAGGGCATTTGGAGAACACTCTTGAAGAGCATTTGTAGTGTTAGCAAATAAATCTTGGAGTGTTAGCAAGGGCGCAATGATAGCGTTGGGAATAGCAATTGTGGATCTCAACAACAGAAATTGGTAGATTGTCAGAGCTCTGCCAGTAAGAGACAAGCAATTTCATGTATCTCTTAATTTGTTGAAGTTTCATATAATTCCTCATCTGCAGTACTGGTTTTCCCTCCTAGGTTTTTCCAAGGACAATTTGTCCAAAATATTGTGTTCATTGTGCTGCATGTTTCTTTCGTATTTTTATTTGTGAAATTGCAGTTGTGTTATCATTCAATATTAGCTGTGAATTCATTTTCGACAGTTAAATAATTAATATAAGATATAAGATTAATAATCAATAACTCCACTAGAATTTTCACACTTAGCAAATCTACACTCAACCGATTTGAAGATTTTTTTTTTTTGGTTTTTGTAAGACTTCGTTTGTAGCTTACTGTTGCCAATTTGGAACTTTGGAAGAGGGTATTAGTATCCACCAAGCCATAGTGGAAGGGGAATTTACATCAGAAATTATAGTAGGGAATGCTCTAGTAATAAACATGTATACAGAAATGGGCTGGTGGGACTCTTCCACCAAACGCAATGAACGGGTTTCTATCCTCAACTTGAAAGATGTCATTGAAGAAGAGACTCATGAGAAGATCTCTGTACTCTTAGAGTTTCAAAGGAGGAATATCTTCTATCTCACAACAATATCTAGTCATAGCAATATAGACAAATTAGCTCAAACAGTGCACAATCATTATGATTTTCTCCAGCAGACTTTCTACGTTGATTACTACACAGTGAAGGAAAAATAAGTGAATACTGATACGAAGTTGATTGACAATGACTTCGCTTCTAATAGAAACTCCGAGGACTAATTTTTCTACTGTTTCCTATGGCTTGCTTTTTCGCTTTGTTTTTACTTTTTAGCTAATAAGACCAGCTTAAAGTTAACAGTAACCAGTTTAAAGTTAATAACAGTGTATAGATATAAAGTAAAAAGCAAAACTGATGCACAGTTGAACAAGAATAAAAAAAATTAGAAATTAATAAAATTTATTTTGAAATTGAAATATACAGAGATAAGTTTTATAATATTTTTTATTTTTTAATCTCATATTAATTTCTATAACTTCAATGACTGTGTTTTGATCCAAAATACATGAATCTTTAATGATGACCTTTAGAAACTGCAAAGATATCTAAACTAATTTCTTATAAATCTTGAAAGTTATTCCAAAAACAATGATATGAATCAAAGAAATTATATAAATATCAAAACCACTCTAGATTGATTTCTGGATATATCTCTAGTCCCCTCTCTACCCTCTCTTTTTTCTTCTTTTTGCTTCTTCAGCTTTGACATCTCGCAATGTTTTTTCAAAATTTGTTTCTTTTGTATTTATACCTTTCATATTGACAACTGATTTGCACACTATTACCAATGAGATGTCTAAGTTGCAAACTATGACAATTGTTGAGTATAAATAATATCAAATCCCCTGCAGTGCATAAATTTCAAGTTTCATTTTTATTCAAACATAGATTTTGATTTGTTCTAATAAATTTATTAAATTATATTTTGTTTAGACTTTAATGTTTTGTATTGTTTTATTTGTAGAACGCCAATGGAGATATCATACTTTGTGTAAAATATGAGGATCAGAAATCTCTTGAATCACGAAACATTAGCGTATGCTTTTGAAGCCTTCACTTTTCCTTTGAATTCAATGCATAAATATAATATTACATCTCACAGTGCATAGTTTGTGGATTGAAGGAGGTTTCAAGGCAAAGTTCAAGGGACAATTTTACATACAAGAATTCGTTAATAGAAGAGTGCCTAGAGGGAAGTGTGCCCATCATGGAGATCACACGTGAACGTGTTGAAAGAGCAATACTTACAAAACACAAGATTGCATGTCAAATCAGATAGTTTTCAAGATAGAGCGTTGTATAGTGAGGTTTGTTACTAATCTAATTTTTGTATTAAATACTTTTTTTTTTCAAAATATATAGAAGGATGTTTCTTTTTTAAAAGTGAATTAAAACAATTGAGTAAATTATCCCAACATCAAAATAAATTATTGAGTAGAATCATTAATAGACTTTTACTGATTTATCTCATTAATATATAATCTATTTTTGTTGTTGCTTCTATGTTTGTTTACATCAACATTTCAGATCATACCAAGCTAATTTTTATAATAAATATTTATTAAATGTTGGTGTTTCTTTTTTAAAAGCGAATCAGGGGAGAGGATTTAGTATCTGTAAGGTTCTAATAATTGTGATAGCAGTTGTTAATTTAATAACCATATTTACTGATAATATCCAATATTTTTGACAACATTGTACTAATAGGTGTGAATTTAAAGTTATTTTTGGTAATGATGACTATCCATAATTGAATAAAATGTGTTTCTATTCTAAAAAGCAACCAATGCCACATCAGCTGCACAAGTATGGGTATCTCTAATACACTACAATTGGTCTCAATTTTTTTTGGGCTGTTCTGAACACCTTGACAAAAATCATGCCAATGTGTCTTTATATTTGATGATGTGGCCCTGACACACACACACACACACACAATTTTCACAATTTAAAAACTTAAAAAATACATGCACTCTAGACAAAAATCAGATTTTTATTACATAAAAAATACTACATTCTAACTCGTATTAATAAGTACTAATAAGTAGGAGATAAAAACACTAAGTTTTTTCACAATAGCACCAATGCAAGAAGGAGCATAAATAAAATAACTAAGATTACCAAAACAGATGAAACGATATTTGAGGAAACCAAGGTCATAGCTGAGGAAGCTATTAAACACTTTAGCAATACCCTTAACAATACAGAATCCTTTGATATTACCAACAAAAATACTATCCTTGAGAACAACCCTCTCGCTTCTGAGTGCTCCTCCTAGCTTCGGGAAGACACCCCTGCCCGTCCAAGACATGGTAGTCTATCAACATGCGGGAGCCATTTTGAGAAAAGCTCGGTATTACCAGTCCCACTTGGGTATTCAGTATTATATCCCATCTCCTTCAGCATCAAACAAGATAGTTAATGAGGGTAATCTGCTTCTAGTGGACTTGGGGGACCTACCCAAATTCATTGAGGAAGCCACTTTCCCCTCAGAAAAGAGCATATCCCCTCATTCAAGTCCCCTGGTGTCTGAAAGTAATAATCTCTTTGGTAGACCTGGTAGGGTTCCTTCCCCACAATCAAAAGTTGACCATATACACACTCTCCTGGGTAACACACAAGAGAACGTCAACTGGCCAAGTGTCACTCAAATTGCTAATATGGCAAATTTGGACCAAGATCTAATGGAGTCACTTATCCTCATAGTGGCAGGAAACAAACTGGATGATCTTCATAGTGGTTCAGAACCAAATTCAGATTTGGATATAGATATTGGTGATCATCTTATTTTATAGGATACAAATACAGAGGACATTCCTAGTAAGAAAGACATAGTGTGCTCAATATTCCAATAAGAGATAGATCTATCGAAAATAGCTAAATTGAGCTCATTAAAGAAATCAAGGGGCATACCGTCTAGAATTAACAAGCTAAGAGAAGAGATAGCCCAAGGAACACAGCTAACTATTAACTTTTAGCGAACACCTAGGAAGTGCAAGGATGAGGCTTCGGCGTTAATCTCTAAGAAATTTAATGGAAGTAGGAGAGCTAACTACTCTCTGAATGGAATATGAGAATTATTACTTGGAATGTTAGAGGATTAAATGCCTCTAACAAAGCTCAGATGATTAAAACTCAGATTCTGGTTAGAGGTGCTGATCTGATGTTACTTCAAGAGACTAAGCTTTTAGAAGATGCAGCTAACAAACTCTTCCCAAACTAGCATAATTGGGGGTTTCTCTCTTCCGCAGCTATAGGTGTCTCAGGAGGTTTGGAAATCCTATGGAACAAACACAAATGCCAAGTAGAGTTGATCTCAAAAAATACCATTTGGATGGCAGCAGAAGTAACAATTTTTTCAATCTCTTTCATTATTATCAATGTTTATGGGCCAATTTCCCCTTTAAGTAAAAAAAGTCTATGGAATTCCATTTCTCTACTGTTGAATGGTGTGGATGGAAATAAGATTATTCTAGGGGGGGGATTTTAATGCGTATCTAGACACTCAAGACAAAATGGGGGGAGGCACCCCTTGTCCCATAGTCATAGATGACTTTCGTAACTTCATAGACGGAAACCAACTCGTCGACTGTATTCCACCGAATGGTAAAATTACATGGTCAAACAAAAGGAAAGGCAAGAATTTTGTTGGTGCTAGACTGGATAGGTTTCTGGTGAACTCCCCATGGTTGGCTCAACATGGCATATGTCAATATTCTATTCTCTCCCTCATCGGATCGAACCACTTTGCCTTATCTACCGAAATTCAAACTGTCCACCAACCCACTCCGAAACGACCTCACTTTAAGATAGAGAAAATGTGGTTTTGAGACCCAAATTTCATTAGATTATTGCAAACTTGGTGGGCTCAAGCACCAAGGACATCGAGTACAAAAATGTTTAAGCTATCCAAAAAACTTACATTTATGAAAATCAACATGAAGCAATGGAACAAAAACTCTTTTGGAAACATCTTCTTGCAGAAAAAGGAAGCTCAAAATAAATTAGAAGATATTAGGGATTATATTCAAAATTATGGCATGAATGCGGAAATCTATGAGGAACAAGCTCAAATTAATCAAAATCTGGAAGAAATTCTTTTAAGAGAGGAAATCTTCTTGAGACAAAGATCGAGAGAAATGTGGCTCAAAGAAGGAGATAGAAACATGTCTTTCTTTCATATATCTGCCAAAATAAAGAGACATAAAAGCTCTATCTTTCAAATTAAGGACGATAATGGTATGATCCTCAAAAATCAGAGGGATATCCAAGATGAAGCTGCCAGATTCTTTTCCCAGCTCCTCTCAGCGTACCCAAATGCAGCCCCCACCCAACATCCCCCTATTCTAAATTGCATCCTGAATTTGGTTACAGATATGGACAACAGAGCCATATTGGCTCCCTTCACATTAGAAGAAGTACAAGATATAGTTTTTTCTATGAAATCAGACAAGGCCCCGAGCCTTGACGGACTCACTCCTTTTTTCTTTCACAAATGCTAGGACTTTATGGGAAGGGACATTCTGAAGGTAGCAGAGGACTCCAGGAAACATTCATGCATGCTAAGATAGTTCAATAACACAACTATTACAGTCATTCCAAAATGTCCACAACCTTCTTCTTTTGCTAATTTTGGACCAATTTCATTATGTAATACCATTTACAAGATAATTTCAAAACTAATGGCAACACGGCTAGGGAAATTGATCCCAAAAATCATCTCAAAACAACAAGGCGGTTTTGTGCCTAGAAAGGAAACTGTGGAAGGTGCGTTGATAGCACACAAAGTCCTTCATTCTATCAAATAATAAAACCTCCTAGCAATGATCCTTAAACTTGACATGACCAAGGCATATGACATGGTCAACTGGGAATTTCTGAAAGCAATAATGGAAAAATTGGGTTTTGATAAAAAAATGGATAAAATGGACTATGTTCTACATCACAGGTGCCAAATTTTCTATAATGATTAATGGATCTACATGTGGTTACTTTTCATCTACACAAGGAGTTAGACAAGGTGACTCTCTGCCACCATTTTTTTTCATTATCCTAGCGGAGGGTCTTGGCAGACTCATTTCAATAAAGAAAAATCAGGGCATCTTGGAAGGCATTTCAATTAGACAGTCACAGATCAAAATCTCACACACACTCTTTGCGGATGACTCATTACTTTTTGGTAAGGGATGTGTGAAAGAAGCAAAAGGCATCAAAGAAACATTGGCAGAGTATTGCGAGGCCTCAGGATAGAAACTAAATGAAGGAAAATCTAAAATTTTCATATTTAATACCAGCAAAAAGGCAAGTAGAGTTATCCAGAGAATTTTGGGATTCTCTCTGGCTACCACTCCTAGTAAACACTTGGGAATTCCCCTATTCCAAGGCAAATCCAAGATCGCATTCTGGGATGGAATACTGTCAAACATTAGAGACAAAATTGCCTCATGGAAAGCAAGGTGGCTATCCTTGGCAGGAAGAATTCTGCTAGCAAAAATAGTCCTCAGCTCCATCCCAAACTATATCATGTCAGTAATCTCAGCACCTCCTGGAGTGATGAAAAAAATCTTGAAATACTTGAAAGATTTTATATGGAAAAGCAATTTGGATGACATATCCAAAATACCCCTGGTATCTTGGAGAAATCTCTACAAACCAAAAGAGAATGGGGGCCTAGGTTTCCACAGAATTCAGGAAATGAATCTTAGCCTAGGGGCAAAGTTGGCCTAAAATATTTATGACTGCCCAAATATTCTATGGGCTAAGATAATAAGAGCTAAATACCTAGATTCAGAAGACACAAAGAGAATCTTCTCAATTAGCAACCCCCGTATGGTTTAGATATGTGGAACTTTATTATCAAAAGTTGAGCGGTCATCCTTCCTAACCTTTCTTGGCAAATAAATTCAGGCACTAAAGCTTTGTTTTGGCAGGATTCATGGAATGGCTACCCTTAGTTACACATGACCCCAAATATATAGAGAGTTAAACAAATACTTGAGCTACAATGGGAAATAAGGTGGCAGACTACATATGTTTTCAAAATGGTAAAGCACAATAGAAAGACTTTTCACATTTTCAGATCCCACAATTGGAGAAACAAGAGTTGCAAGATATCATGAATTCTGAATTTATATCTATCAATGGTGACTGTGCCAGATTATTATGGATGAATAGAAAGACAGGCAAATATACAGTCAAAGCAAGATATCATTCTCTCATATAGGCACCTTCATTACTTAACTCCATTCTTAATTTCGCATGGAACAACGCAATACTTCCAAAAATTGGAGTTTTCTTCTGGCTTGCTATCCAAGATAGGATCTTAACAAGTGTAAGGCTCAAAAGACTGTGGATTATGGACACATTCCCATGCCTGCTATGCAGAAAAGATATGGAAGACACAAATCACCTCCTTGTAAACTGTGACTTCTCACAAGAAATATGGAAATGGGCTCTAGGAAAACTAGGATGGAGTGGTCCCTTACATAACTCATTACAATTGATGCTTCAACAATGGCCTATGCTACATCAGGGATATTTTTTCTCAAGCATTTGGAGAGTCATTCTGGCAGCCATAGTTTGGTGTATTTGGTGGGAAAGAAACAAGAGGATAATCAGGAAACAAGTCTCTCCTATAAACGTGGTCTACAACATGGTGGAGAAATTCACATCAAAAAGGGTGAATGCACATGTGGCGAGGGTAAAAAATATATCCTCAACTTACATGTCATATGATAATGTAATTTTATCACTATGGCCACAGATTTGCATCCCATTTCTAGGAGTCTTAATTGGAAATATGCCAAAAGCAACAGTGCAAAAAGACATTAAATGGGCACCACCAGATTCAAAACAAATCAAACTAAACTTTGACAGAGAAAGTAAAGGAAATCCAGGGAAAAGTGGTGCAAGTTTCATTTTGAGAAAACAAGATAAATTGATAATACTAGCTGCATATTGCACTATGCCAAATGGCACAAACAATATGGCCGAAGAAAGGGCACTTTTGTGTGGGATTAGATCAGCATATCAATTGGGCATTAGGGACCTTCATATCGAGGGTGATTCTCCCCTAATAATTTCATATCTATCCAAAAAAGTGGTGGTCAAATGGGAAATCAAATATGCTCTACAAGAAGTGATCATTATTCTCTCAGAATTGTCTTCATACACGGTATCCCATTATTATAGAGAAGGGAACAAACTAGCTGACTGGCTAGCAAACTTGGGGGCTGACAACACTTTGATGGACTGGGAGAGAGAATGTATACATGTCCATACATCAGAGGTATTAGAATATCTTCAAGGAGAATGTAATATATAAAGCGAGAAAGACATGGATGTGATAGTTGAAGGCGATCAAATGGTCACAAAGGACATAAATATGTCAAATCATGACAACATAAGGTTTTTCAGAGTTGGTAAGTAGACATAGGTCACCCAAATCAGTGCGCAAGGTGTTGGCACAGTTGTCTAGGATAGGTAGTGATGAAAGGAAAATGTGAGTTCAATGTGATTTGATATAATAGTGAGGAGGTGGAGATTCAAAATATTACATTCATGCCAAGAAGGATGAAAATCAGGCGATATATGCCCGCAATAAATGTATTAATCAATACAGAGAAAGGTCCCCAAATTATCAAAATCCATAACACATGCAGTCCCTTTCCCCGAGAAAATTCACATTTTCCAAACATGATGTATTCATCAAGATTAGGCCTATTTATCACACACAGTGGGTTCATTTTGGATCTGTCGAGACAAAGAAAGGTCTTCAAATTGGGGTTTTTTTTATCTAATAATCAGATGGATTATAGATAGCTTAATATGAGAATTGCACTGAGAGTACAACATTGGGAGCACCCAATTTTAGGTCCATATCTCAGACGACAGATGAACATTGTGTTTCGACAGCTCCCGAAACCTGTACTGGATGCCATTAAAGGCATTGTGGGAGATGGTATCATGTTTCCTAATGCTCCTCGACATCTCCTTCATACGCAAATGGTGTCGGTCTTCCTTTCAAACTGGTATGATATGGTGCCAGATTTTGATGTCTTTTTTAAAATGTCAAAGAAATTAATTAAAGAGGACTTTGTCTCAGTGGAAGAGCTTCAAGAAGCTTTAAACGGATATCAGTTGCGGCCATCTACGGCTTGGGTAGGCAGCCTCTTCCACCCAACAGAGTTAGACACTAAAAAATAAATTGATCATTTATACAATGTATTAAAGCTCGCTCTGTAGGGTAGAGACATTGGTTTTTCAGCGAAAAGAAATAATTAAGTTTATGGACATTCTACCGAGTGGAATGGTAGCGAAGGCATATTTGTTGTTTGATAGGTTCATAATGGTGCTCACTTATCTGGATGGTGTTTCAGATGACATTTCCCCAGTGGCATCAACCTCTCAGACACCATCAGTCACGACTAGGCACAGAAAGGAAAAAACAAAATGTACAAGGTAGATTGGTCTTCAATCCGTTTGGGGGTTTAACATTTTTTTTGTAATATGAGGTATCTTCGTCCTCGATTTTGGTAAAGCGGGCTAGCATATCTGCATATGCTTTTTTCCGAGATATAGTCAGGAGAAGGTAAATATTTAACCTCTGTCATTTTTGTACAGCGAAATAATGTTCTCTACTTTTGTAGCCGTGGTATCAGATGTTTATATGTGTTAAGCTATTAGCTTAAATTTCATTAGCCTTTAATGGCTACGAAATTTTTTGTAAGATTGTAATGGCAAGGAATGAGGGTTTTCTTTCCTGTTTCTTTCCCCCCTGAGCCTTTGAAATAGGTTTTATTTTAAATTTAATATATCAATGGCATAGCCATTTTCGCCAAAAAAAATAAATATTCTTAAACAAATGCAGCCAGATAAAGCACCTGGCCCCGACGGCTTCACAACTATGTTTTTCCAAAGATGCTAGGATTTTATGGGCAATGAGGTCACTGCAGCCCTTGAAGGAGTCAAAAACTCTGGTAAGCTTCTAAGAGGAATAAATAACACCTTCTTAGCCTTAATTCCAGAAAATCATATGATTTAAAGATTTAATAATTGCAAACCCATAGCCCTTTGTAACACTATATACAAGCTACTATCCAAGACCCTTGTCAACAGAATACATAAATTACTACCACTAATCATAAGTGAGGAACAAACATGTTTTGTCCAAGATACATCCATCTACGATGGAGTCATCATAGCCTAGGAAGCTCTACACTCAACCCAAATGAATAAAAAACCCAATATGTTTATTAAACTTGACATCAGTAAAGCTTATGACAAGGTAGACTGGAGATTCCTTTGTAAAGTTCTTGAAAAATTTGGCTTTCGTAAACAATGGATCAATCTAATTTTTTCAATGCATCTCAACTCCCAAATTTTTTGTCTTAGTAAATGGTTCCCCTGAAGGATTCTTTGAAGTGTCCAGAGGCATTCGTCAAGGAGATCCTATTTCTCCATTCCTCTTCATAATTATGGTTGAGGCCTTGGGGGGGTCTATTAATAAGGCTTGGAGGGATAATAAGATTGAAGGTATTAAGGTCACCTCTAATGTGGAACCCATTACGCATCAAAAATTCATTGATGACACCATCCTATTTGGCAAAAGTTCACTACAAGAGGCTCAAAACTTCAAAGAAATCGTACAATACTATACTTATGCTTCAGGACAAGAAATCAACTAGGACAAGTCTGAAATCTTCTTCCTAAACACTGACCCAACCTTGGAAACTGATATTTGCAATATCCTTAATTTTAGGAAAGGCTCACTCCCCTACAAATACCTTGGCCTAACTCTAGACAAGGGAACTAAAAATACCAATTCCTGGGACCTCATTATTTCAAAGATTAGAAAATAGACAACATCATGGAATAAAAAATGGCTATCCTCAGCAGGAAAGCTGACAATGCTTAAGTCAGTCCTTTCAACCATCCCTATCCACCAAGTGGCTTGCTACCATTTTCCCTTCAAAAGCAATAATGAAATTAACAAACACTTTAAAAATTTCCTTTGGCAAGGGACCGGTGACAAACATAAAATACCCTTAGTAGCTTGGGATACTCTTTGTACACCCATTGCATATGGGGGTTTAGGCTTCAAAAACACCAAAGAACAAAGTAAAGCCCTTGGATCCAAACTAGTATAGAATCTCCTCAACAAACCTAATATGAAATGTGATAAAATTCTTCGCTATAAATATCTTAATGGTACAAATCCCATCATACTATTTAGAACTGTGCATCCACCACATGGTTCACATATTTGTAATTTTATGATGGAATGTAAGAATACTATAGGCAATCGCCTATCTTGGAAAATCAATGGTGGGAAATAGGCACTTTTTTGGGACGACTCTTGGGAATGTCTAGAAATCCCATTTTGAGTATGCATAACTGGGAAAACACCATCCAAAACCTTAAACAATGCTAGGGAAAATATGTTTATGACTACTTTATCCCTCTAGTTGATATGGCCCTTGACAACCCTACATGGAAATCACAGGTGAACATTAATATACTAGACATCATAAAACCATGTTGTCTAGAATTCAAAAATGTAGAAAATCATTCTTAATAATAAAAATGATTCCCTTTTGTGGTCAGCATCTAATGATGGTAAATATAATGCTAGAGACGGTTATAAACTAATTATTTCTGAACATCAATATAATAAAACAAATCTTCCCCTTCACCTTTGCTTGGACAAACATGTCTTGCCCAAGGTAGCGCTCTTCTCATGGTTTTTCATTCAAAATAAGATTCTCATAGTTGACCGGTTTACTAAAAATGGGATATGAAGGCCCTAGGAGATGTTGCCTCTATAATTCAGATTTTGAATCCATAAATCACTCACACCTACACTACCCTTATACTAGGAAATGATGGGAATGACTTTGTGACAAACTTGACTACACATCAACATTTCCTCAGAGCTTGAAAGTCATGTTTAAAACCTCGCCAAACTGCCATAAATATAGTATTTACAATATCATATGGAAGGTAAGCCCATCTATTCTTATATGGGAAGTATGGAAGGAGAGGAATCAGACACTCTTTAAAGAAAAACATATGGACGTTAATCAACTTATAAATAAAATTAATGAAAACATCATCGAAGTAACAAACAATAGATTATCAAATCACTCAGTTCCTAATAAATCTATGACTACATTGGATGGTGATATGGGGCACCAATGGATTGGTCTCTAGATCCCTCCTTGATCCAAAAAACCAAACATCAAAAATGCCAAAGCAAGAAAAGAATGTGTATAGAATCCTCCATCTGAGGGCATATTCAAACTCAACTTTGATGGGGCTTCTAGAGGTAACCCTGGACCCGCTGGTATAGGCTAAGTCATTCATGATTCAAATGGGATGGAAATTTCCTCTCTTCCAAAACCTTTAGGTACTACCACTAACAATATGGATGAAATGTGTGCATTGGTGGAAGGGCTCAAACTTTGTTCCAAAGTAGGAATCTTAATGTTGAAGAAAATTATTCAATTGTGTATTTTCACTAATGTTACACATGTATTTACACTTATGTAGTGGTTTTACACTAATGTGTACATTCAGACCAAGCACAGTTGGTAAACAGAATGAGTTGAGGTCGAGCATTGAAAAAGTTATGTGTTGACTAAGTTCACTCGGGCATTTCAGTCTTGGTCGGGCATTTAGTTACAGCTGACTAACAGTGATTTATATTATTTAATTAAATAGTTATACAAGGCCGATTGTAGTATGATTTATCATTTAGAGTTTATTCAAGCTGACTTGACAGGGCTTACCATGTAATTATGAAAGGTTAAGTTTGGATTGAATATATGGTGTTGTTGTTACAAAATTGTGAAAGCGAAAGTAAAGGTAGAAGTGTGGAATTCTGTGACATGAAGAGTGAAGGTGAAATCAGATGGGAATCTGATTAAGTACATAAAACTCTAATCTGCAATAGAATATCTGATCAACAAGGATCCAGTTACAATCAAACAGAGATCTGAATTAGCAAAGACACTTGCTTACACATACAGGTCAATCCATTGTTACTTTCTAACAATTGTAGTAGTGATCAAAATCTCTTAACAGAGTAGACTTAATAGTCTTTTGTAAATCCTCTCACAAGGTAGCATTTCCAGATTCAAGTGTTGAAGACCTCTAACAAGGCCACTCCTTGTAGGGTGATTAAATCCTTTAACAAGGTCACACCTAACAGTGTGTTATTGTAACCTTTAACAGGGTTGGCTCCTAATAGGACTCACTTCAGAATAGTGAAAAATAGTAACTATTTACATTGGTGGTTTTTCCCATATTGGGTTTCCATGTTAAATCTTGGTGTCATATGTGTACTTGTTACTTGTTTTATGTTTTATGTTTCTGCACTTAATCACTAAAGTATAATTGTATTAAAGATTTCTTTGACACCCGAATTACAGAAGGAACACCCGAGTAACAGTATTAAGTATTAGACATCTAAGGGACAAGGATTTGTTTTGGAGTAACTGATTAACCCCTCCCCTCTTAGTTACTTATGTCATTTAAAACAGTTGGTATCAGAGCTTCAAGTGCTTTCAAGAAATGTTTCAAGGCCTAAGCTAAAGATCAGAGATGTCTTACAAGAGGGAGATCCCAAAACTAAACAAACACAATTTCCTAGCATGGAAGGAACTGATGAAGCTACATCTATATACTATTGGAGATGATGGTTTAAAATTTTAGAAACCAAATATGTTGCACCAACAGGGACTATGACTATGGAATAGATGATAGAACAGAAAATTCATAACATAATGATGATTAACATAGCTTCTTCACTCGGCTACTCAGAATTTGATGAAGTAAAGGACTACCCTACAACCTATGACATGTGGAATAAATTGTAGGACATTCATGCAGGTGATGAAAATGTAAAGAGAGCTAAAGAAACAAGTCTAAGAGGACAATTTGACGAGATGAAAATGAAAGAAGGAGAAGATATCACAAAATACAGTGAAAGAATCAAGAAGATTGTAAGTGCCATCAGAGAAGCAGGTAGACTAATTGAAGATACTACAGTATTCAGCAAGGTACTCAAAACTTTACTTCCTATCTATGCTATTAGAGTTTCTGCCATTCAAGAAATGAGGTGCAACAAAGACATTACTCTGAATACATTAGTGGGAAGACTTACAACCTTTGAGCTGGACAATTTTGACAACTATGCTCCTGGCTCTAGCAATCTTCAGTCTGCATTCAATGCCAAACTAAACCTTGGTAAGAAGGATAGATACTCTAAAGGAAAGAAAATTGAAAGTGACAGTGATTATGAATCTGATGATGAAGATCTTGACATCATTGCAACACTGCTTGCAAGAAGAGCTGCAAAAGGAAAATATAGAGGAAATATACCATTGATTTGTTTCTCATGCAATGAGGTTGGTCACATTGCTACAAAGTGTCCAAACAAGGAAGACAAGGATGAAAGGTAGTCCAAAAAATTCAAAGGTAATAAAGATTTCAATAACCACAAAAGCTATAAGGATAAAAGAAAGAAGTCTTTCTATATTGCAAAAGATTCTGACTCTGATGAAGAAGAAGAAATGGTGTATATTGCCATAAAGGATGAATCAGATGAGGAAGATGAAAAGACTGCACTTTTCTCACACATCAATAAAAATGATACCTAGATAATTGACAGTGGTTGTTCTCATCACATGACAGATGATAAGACAAAGTTTGAACATCTTGAACACTATGATGGTGGAAGTGTCAGTTTTGGGAATGTTGAACCTTGCCCTGTAAAAGGAAAAGGTTGCATTATTCTGACAAAAGGAATCAAATGTGATTAATGCTTATTGGGTTGAAGGATTAAGTAGAAATATACTTAGTGTAGCATAGCTGAACAACATTAGCTTCAAGGTAGAATTCATGAATTGTAAGGCCAAGCTCCAGGATGGTAAAGGGAACCTAGTTGGAACTGGCAGGCAAACAAAAGGTAAATTATTCTATCTTGATCTCACTGAATGTTCATGCTTTATTGCACAAGTAGAAGAAAGCTGGTTATGGCATAAAAGGTTGTGTCATGTGAATTTTGACAATCTGGTAAACATAAAAAAGAAAAAAAGAGTCAGAGGTATTCCTATCTTGAACAAACCCAAGTTAGCAACATGCAAACAATGTCAAATTGGAAAGATGAGCAACACTAGCTTCAAGAGAAAGAATTACAATATAGATGAAGTATTGGAATTGGTACATACTAATCTATGTGGACCAATCAGAAAAACAAGCTATACTGGAGATAAATATTTTATTCTATTTGTTGATGATCATTCAAGAATGATGACTGTCATGTTTCTCAAAGAGAAATCATAAGCTTTTCAGAAATTCAAGTGGTATCTTGCAAGAGTTGAAAAAGAAACAGGAAAGAAACTAAAATGCCTAAGATTTGATAGAGGAGGAGAATTCATCTCTAATGAGTTCAATGATTTCTACAATGAAAGAGGAATCAAAAGACAGGTATCTGCTCTTGGTACACCACAGAAAAATGGAATAGCATAAAGGAGAAATAGATCCATTATGGATTATTCCATAACTTTAATGATCGAAAAGAATGTTGCTACCAAATACTGCAAGGAGGCCATGAGTAGTATAGTGTTCACCTTGGACAGAGTTAAACTAAAGAAAGGTAGTAATCAGACACCTTTTGAATTATGGTATGGATATAAACCTAATGTTCATTATTTCAAAGTATTTGGAAGTAGATGCTACATCTTGAAGGAAGCAAGAAATGGGAAACTAGATGCAAAAAGTGATGAAGGAATATTCCTAGGTTACTCATGTAAAAGTAAAGCATACAAATGTCTGAATCTTACTACTCATAAATTCATAGAGAGTGTACATGTCAAGGTTGATGAGTTTGCAGAAAAATGTGAAGAGAAGAGCAATAAAGAGCTTGAAGACTACATAAAATCTGTATATCATGAAACTGATACTATACCTATGACTCAAGCAATGGTGATGGGACAACATATACTGACACAAACTGTACTACCTAAGTTGCAAAATGTGCCACAAGAACTGCTAGTAGATGGACCCAAGTCAAAGAAAGAGAGCCCCAAGTCACAGACTGAAGGACCAGAGTCTCAGACAGATGGACCCGAGTCATAGTCAGAGGGAGCCGAGTATCACACATAGGAACAGGAAAGAATGTTTGAGAATGATAGACCTAGTGGATCAAGTCCAGAATCTAGATTGAAGCTTCTAGTACTTTCTAGATATGTGAAAAGGAATCATGCACCTGAGAAAATAATTGGAGACCAGACAGAAGGTGTAATGACAAGAAAGAAACTAAAAGGGACATGCTTACTAAGTGAATTTGAACCAAGAACTGTTAAAGATGCATTGAATGATAAAAGTTGGATAGAAGCAATGAATGAAGAGATTAAGAAAATTGAGAAGAACAAAACTTGGACTCTTGTACGCATGCCAAAGGACAAGAATGTGATTGGAACCAAGTGGGTTTTCAGAAACAAGACAGATGAAAATGGGAAAGTTTCTAGAAATAAGTCCAGACTAGTTTGTAAAGGATATGCTCAAGAAGAGGGTATTGAATATGGAGAAACTTTTTCTCCTATTGCAATACTTGAAGGAGTCAAAACTCTTCTAGCATATGTTGCACATAAAGGATACAAGGTATATCAGATGGATGTGAAGTCTACATTTTTGAATGAAATCCTAGAAGAGGAAGTCTACATTGAACAACTAGAAGGCTTTATTGATCCCAGTAGAAGAAATATGGTTTGCAAGCTACACAAAGTATTGTATGGAATAAAGAAAGCGCCCAGAGCTTGGTATGAAAGACTACATAGCTATCTAATAAGCATTGGATTTCAGAGAACCATTGATAACAGTAGCATGTACATTAAACAAGGACCATAGAACAAGATATTGTTAGTAGAGATATTTGTTGATGACATATTATACACTGGTTATGATGACCTATGCAAAGCATTCTCTGTAGCTATGAGCAAAGAACTTAAACTGTCTATGTTTAGTGAGATCAAATTTTTTGTTGGTTTACAAGTACATCAAATGAAGGACGGTATCTACATCACTCAATTAAAATATATCAAGGTGATACTCAAGAAATTTGGTATGGAAGATTCCAAACTTGTTGGAACACCCATGTGTACTGGACAGAAACTATCTAAGGATGATGATTCAAAAGAGGTAGATCAGACTGGAATTACAGATCTATGATTGGAAAATTGCAATATGTTGTGCACACAAGACCTGATATAACATTGGTAGTTGGTATTGTTGCAAGATTTTCAGCTAATCCCAGGGATAATCACCTAATGGCAATCAAAATAATTATGAGATATCTGAAAGGTACTTAAGAATATGGTTTATGGTATAAGAAAGGTGGAAACTTTGATTTAAAAGAATTCACTGATTCTGATTTGGCTGGAAGTATCGATGATAGGAAGAGCACCAGTGGTGGAGCTTTCTTTCTTGGAAAAAGGTTAGTATCTTGGACTAGCAAGAAACATAATTGTATTTCTCAGTCTACAACAGAGGTAGAATATGTTGCTGCAGCAGTGAACTATTCTAACATCATATGGATCAAGTAGTTGTTGTCAGGAATGAAGGAAGAGATAAAAGAACCAGTTATTATCTACTGTGACAACACCACTGCCATTAACATCTCAAAGAATCCTGTGATGCACACCAAAACCAAGCACATAGCAATAAAATATCACATCTTGAGAGAACTAGTATAGAATAGTGAAGTAAGGTTGGAATATGTAAACACCAAAGAACAAGTTGCAGACATATTCACCAAACCCTTACCTAAGGATGCATTCTTGTATCTTAGAGAAAAACTAGGGGTACTTGCCTTACCTGTAGATCACTAAAATATAGTTTAGTGATGAATCAACCCGAGCGATAGTGAAAATCTTCCAGTTGATGCAGATATATCATATCCCATTACAGATGAATCAGTACATTTAGGTACATTACAACTTCAAAGAGAAATAGTATTTATGGAATTGGAGTCTTTGGCATCTATTGTCAAAGAGGGGGAGTTTTCTATAATACATAAGAATCATAATGAAGCTAAGGAAATCTTCAGAGGGAGAATCAAAATGAAACTAAGGACACTGTCAGAGGGAGAATCAGAATGAAGCTAAAGACATTAAATAAATTTATGTTGCTCCAAAATTCTTTGTATTATGACATGATGTGTTGCCATCAATGCCAAAGAGGGATATTGTTGAAGAAAATTATTCAATTGTGTATTGTCATTGATGTTACACATGTATTTACACTTATGTAGTGGTTTTACACTAATGTCTACATTCAGACCGAGCACAGTTGGTAAAAATAATGAGTTGAGGTTGGGCATTGAAGAAGTTCAGTGTTGACTGAGTTCACTCGGGCATTTTAGTCTTGGTCAGGCATTCAGTTCAAGCCGAATAACAATGATTTATATTAAGTAATTAAATAGTTATATGAGGCCGATTGTAGTATGATTTATGATTTAGAGTTTATTCAAGCCGACTTGATAGGGCTTACCATGTATTTATGAAAGGTCAAGTTTGGATTGAATGTATGGTGTTGTTGTCCAGAAGTGTGAAAGAGAAAGTAAAGGCAGAAGTGTGGAATTTTGTGACATGAAGAGTGAAGGCAAAATTAGATGGGATTCCGATTAAGTACATGACACTCTGAGCTGCAATAGAATACTTGATCAACAAGGATCCAGTTACAATCAAGAAGAGACCTGAATCAACAAAAATAGTTGCTTACACATACAGTTCAATCCATTGTTACTTTCTAACAATTGTAGCAGTCATCAAAATCTTTAAACAAAGTATACTTAACAGTCTTTTGTAAATCCTCTCACAAGGTAGCATTTCCAGATTGAAGTGTTGAAGACCTCTAACAAGGCCACTCCTCACAGGGTTATTAAATCCTTTAACAAGGTCACACCTAATAGTGCGTTATTGTAACATTTAATAGGGTCAGGGCTCACTTCAGAAGTGTGAAAAATGGTAACTAGTTACATTGATGGTTTTTCCCATATTTGGTTTTCACGTTAAATCTTGGTGTCATATGTGTACTTGTTACTTGTTTTATGTTTTATGTTTCTGCACTTAATCACTAAAGTATAATTTCATTAAAGATTGCTTTGACACCCGAGTTACAGAAGGAACACCCGAGTAACAGGATTAAAGTATTTAGACATCTAAGGGACAAGGATTTATTTTGGAGTAACTGATTCACCCATCAACTCTCTTAGATCCCAAACAATTCTAAATTGGAAGCTCAAAGAACCTCTAGATCATGCATTCTCCGTAACATAAAAATTCACATCTATTACCTTCAATCATATATATAGAGAAGGGAATAAGAGAGCAGATGAAATGGACAATCTAGGAACATATGATTCCATAATCAATCCTTCGGGGATTTAAACCATCATTTTAAATTCCTATCTTAGGAAGGTAGATGTCAAACTATTATTCTATAACTGCCAAGATTTTTTATCTATGTCACGTAGTTGTGGGTGTGGATTGTAGTTGTCTCCTTAACTATGTGAGTAAGAAAGTGAAGTATGGTTGGTGGTTAAGTTCATTTGTCCTGCGACTGTGCGACACAGTTTAGTTCATGACTTAAATAATGTTGTTGTTCACTCGCTGTGTAAGTTAGCATTTAGCTTTGTGGTTTGCGAGTGTGCGACAGTTAATTATGTTGTAAATGCGTAACTAATATGAATTTAGGGATTAATGTTGTCAATCACTCTTGAGGAATGCAGGGATAGGGTCTTATTCCTGTAGAGTTTAAAATAAAATTAATCAATAACCATAACAAGAATTTTAAAACTGCAGAATCAAACCCTAAAACTCTAATCCTTAGTAGAATCCTTATGTCTCATCAAATAGGCTTAGAACTTAAGCAAAAGACTCAACAAATTTAAATTCCCAAATTGAGCTCAAAGGACAAATACTGGTAATTCTACCTAGATAAAAAATAGACCTCCTATAAGTTTATTAGTAAATATCCTTGTAGACTAACTAAAATCCATGAGGCACGAAATAAGACACGAATTTGGTTTAATTTTATATTGATTAATTCAGGATTACTTATAGGATCTCTATTAAAGAAATTGATCATGTTCCTCAAACTCTTATGATAAAACCATGTCAAACCATGGTGGTATGCAAGATTTTTTGTAAAGAGGTTTTTCTCTATTACACTGGGAAATATCTTGAGAATGCTAACTCTCTGAAATAGTTAATTTTTTGCATGAACTGTAAAGGAAAATCCTTTCCTTGCAGTCAAACAACATAACATAAAAAGAATCATGGTACTTTTTGTATTATATGATCTAATGGATGCAGGAATTGTCAAGATAGAAGGCAGTATTTTAAGAACAAGTAAGATCTTTTTAATTTGTTAAGAATCTTTATTTAATCAAATGGAAAACAAACAAAGGTCTTAGCTTTTGGTGGAGAGTTTTTTAACAGGATCGTGACCATAAATAAAAGAAGGTAAAGCCTACATGCACTTGATATATGTATTATACTTCTTCTCATGCTCTTGGAGGAAGGAGAAAAGCCTTATCTCTCATCTGACAAACATGGTAATTTTTTTTGTATAAAATAGAAAGATATTACCTAGAACATATATGTAATGTCAAAAATGGATGAGGGTATGCCTTCTTATCTTTGTACTTAGGGGTATGCCCCTATAATCATTGTACTCTCATTACTTTTATTTAGTCTAAGTGGACTATGGTCCCCAGGCAATACTAGGGGTTTTTCTTCACTTTGTTCTTTCCCACCAGTGCTCGATGTTGAACAGAGATGTAAAAAATAGTAAAAAATTTTAATAAAATAAAAAGGCTATGGCCGTTTATCGAGCAAAAAAAACTACTAATAAGTAGGTGACATCTATTTAAGACTTGTTATTTATATTAATGCATTAAAGTAGTATATATAAGTTCTTACTTCTAATTAATATTTAATAAAAAAAAAATAATTTAAATGCTCTTCAATTATTAATTATATGGGAATGTAAAGTATTTGATAAATAATTTTATAAACATTTATGTATATTGGTGACTACATAGTATTTTTTGATGTTGTCACTAGTTTTTAAAATGTTATTTGTCAAATTGTGAATAATTTGTAAAGTTATATTTTTTCCTTTTAGAATTCATAAATTTGTCTTTTTCATGTGTACACATTGCTAGGTGTATCATATTCTTGAATTCCTAGAATAGTAAAGCTTGTTTGTTATGTCATGAATTTGTCTCATTTTATTATATAATTTCTAAAGACCTATTTTCTCCTTTCAACCTTCATCAATGAAGCATAAAAATCATAATAATTTATATTTAAATTGAACATTTATTTTATATAAGATATTTGTAAACAAAGCGTTTTTAAATCAGGGAAGTGCTTTGTCATGAAAATCTAATCTAGATATTTTTTAGAACGACTATAAAAGTTACACCAAACCAGTATAAATTTGTGGGATGCCCCACTATATAGTAGTTATGTTATTTACCATAGCCTAAATAGCCCTAAGGAGCCACTCAAAGTCAAAGAGAAAATATTTATATATAGCATTTTAAGTCAAACTATCACATTCCCATGTCATCCCCCTATGGTGGGAAAATATGAAAACAAATAAAATAAACATATAAACAAAATAAAGGAAAAGTAAATTGACATTTAAGACCATGTGTACAAGGGAACAATTAGCCTGGCTGAAGGTAGTATCATGCCGTTAATGAAGCATGGCATCTCCCTTGTTTTTCCTAATTCATATTTAAAAACAAAGAAAAATCACATTTGGACTTGACCTGATTCTACAAGTTGTAGGAGAAATGTGCACTCTAGGGGGATTTTAAATTAAAAACCCTCATGTGACCATATTATATCTCCTACAAGTTTGGATGTCTTTGAAAATAATGTTCATACCTTTTTACATTTGAATCATTTCCTACATAACTCGTGAGATATAAGCATACATACAAGCTTACAAAACCACCATTATGAAAAGATCAAATAAAAAAGCCACAATATAACACAAGATATATCTTATAGAAAAACCTAGTTTCCAAAAGCATTCATACTCCATTGTATTCTTTAGCCATAAATCAATATAGAGCATTTATAGAGTTACAATAAATAGTCTTGAAACATCAAGCTCTTCAATACATTTTCATCCACCAAAGCATGTATCCACAAATCTCTTTTTATGCTTCTCAAATACAACCTTCAGAAAGACTCAATACTAATATTAAATTATGATCATCTAATAATTATTAATAATAGCAAGTTTCTAATTCATATTAAAATATTTTAAAATTTAGAAACATTAATATCTATTATTTTAAAATATCTAATTAAATTTATATTTTATCATAAATATTTTAAATGATCATCTAATAATTATTATTAATAGCAAATTTCTAAATTCATATTAAAATATTTTAAAATATAGAAACATTCATATCTATTATTTGAAAATATCTAAACAAATTTATATTTTATCACAAATATTTTAAAATGGCATATATTGAAAATTATTATATTGCCTATAATAAATTTTTACAGTTTATTAATCATTTAAAGTGTCATATTTACAGTTTTTGGAAAATATAGCCAATCAATCCATACTGTCTAAAAAACTTTCAAACTGTCATATGCAACCAAAAACTACAGAAACGGTCATACGACCATCAAATTCTAGGCTTGTGTAGAACCTCTCTTCTAATTTTTTGAAACATGAGTGTCTTTTTTGGGGCATCTCTACTCCTCCATTATAATATCATATAATTCTCTTGCATGGAAAACATCCAACAATGTATAGATATAAAGTAAAAAGAAAAACTAGTGTAGAGTTAAACAAAAAAAAAATTATAAACTAGTACTTGTATTAGACAGAGATGCAAGGGTTATGCAAATAGAAAAGTATGTGTGAGTTAACATGCTAGAAGGTAAATTTTTTATATGATGTTGTATCACAACTTTAAAATGCCTATAATATTTGAATTTAATTGAAGAAAAAAGCTTCGAAACAATTTCAATTTTGAAGAATTTGTATTGGATGACTTCCTTTGCTTGTATGAAAAGAATGTGGAAATAGTTTTTGGATTAGCTATGAAACAATAAATTAGTGGATATAAATATTAAATGATGGTTGACATAGGAAAATCGTTTGACGTAAGAGTGTAGGAATGCCGAACTTGCAACTTTTTAATAGAAAATAGGCCCTAAAAAAATGAGGGGCTGAAATTAAACTCCAACGACATATTGTAAAATGCCCGTTATTTTTACAATTTTTTTAACATTTCCCTCCAAAATTTATTTATACACACTATAATAAATAAAAGTTACCATTCATATTTTATAATTATAATAACTAAAAGGTACCATTCATATTTTATAATTCGTGCATGTTGCAAAAGACATATCAATGCCAACTTATCTAGTATGGCATTTTAATTGTCATCTGTCTCATACAATTATGAATTCAACAACAGGTTTGAGTTCATTCATTTCCATTCGTTTTATACAATACAAATTGAGTAGAAGGGACATCATCATTTAGTCAAGCACAACGCTTATGATGGGAATATCACCGGAGATGATGCGATACATTCATAATCCACAACGTTCTTTCATAGAGTTGTATACGAAGAGTTTGCAACTTGAGAATTATCTAATTTCTTAAATGAGTTTACATTTTTATTCTCTATCATATTCTTATAATATACTTTGGTATATATAAATTTAATAAAATAATTTAAATTTGTAATTATCTATAAAAATATTGATTATTTAAACTAATGTTAACTTTTCATTATGTTTCTTAATAATAACTGGAAAAAATGGTCAAAATTTCATCCTTCAACTCTTATATTGAAAAATGCTGTTCACTCCAAATCATGACCATTCATAATCACCTCTACTCTATTAGTAATGTCAAAAATTCTAAAACCTGTAATCTTTAAATTCTAACAAAGTTAAATATGTTAATTATTCGAGAATCTATCTTATAGCCAAACCACAAATTTTCAATACTTAGACAAAATAATGGTCAAATAAATAACCAAAAGCTTATACAAATCTAAAATGAACCAATAATGCCACAACATCAACAAATTTGTAAAACATAGTTTGAAGCGTATGTTGCTCATCTTTGTGAAATTTCCATTTGAATCAGTTATACACTAATGATAAAAATCTTCTATGTAGTAACAACTACATCAACATTATTAAAACAAATGATAAAAATTTAAATCAAAGGCATCTTGAACATATAGGAAATCCATAATGTTGTCAAGATGAGCAAAATCAATCATATCATCAACAATATATTAGTGTCATCATTATTTTTATCACCAACAATAGTACCAACATCCTTTTCATCACTAACAAAAGTATCAATATCACTGTCATCATCACCATGGGTTTCAACAATACTTGACTTAATGTTATTTGGATCATGTGTAAGACATCACAATTGTAGTATCTAAAGAATCATTTTTTTTTTTTTAAACTTAAAGAGGGGCAAAAATTTATTAAACCGGAAGCGAAAATGAAACAAAGATACCAAGACAAGAAGCTCTACTGAGTTCTATAACGATCAACAAGTTGATAAAAATACGAGATAAATTAGGAAGAATTTGCCTTGTATCAAATATACTCCAATCCTACATATGATCAGAAGTCCATTTAGCCAAACAATCAGCAACACCATTCCACTCTCGAGGGACATGTGTAAAATTGACAGAATCAAGGGAACTGCTTAACTAGAGAATCTGATTAATAACCAATTCCAAGTGCTAGCTAATATTTGTAAGCTCTTGTTTAGTTAGCAAGTTCACAACCACCTGAGAATAAGTCTCATAGATAATCCTATGCCTTCCACGTATACAAAAATGCTTCATCACAAACAAGATGGCAAGTGGCTCCATTAAATTATTAGTATGAAAACCCTTATACACAGAGAAAAGAAATTGGACATCATGAGAACTACTACAACCAATTCCACTGATGCCTGTAGGTCCTAGATTATATTGAGAAGAACCATTAGTGTTGATTTTTAAAAATCCAGGCAGAGGAATCCAATGCCCCTCATGTTTAACTCGCTGCAAATGATGTCCGGGCCTTCTACTATACCATTGACCAACAAACACAAGAAACCCTCTCTGAAGAGGAAAATTAAGGAAATTGCAAATAACAACATCCATAGGGTCCCCTGACCAACCCCCAGAGAGCTACGGTAACCATCAAGAACACTACCCCACCCCAAAGCCCCCACTGTGATCCCCAGGACAAACCCCTCTCCTCTGGAATGGAGGAAAAATGCAATTTCACAGGCACCCTTAAAAGAAAGTTTGTGATTATTGACAAGGGAATTGCAGAGATCAAAAAGGGTATGTAGGACCTGATAAACCACTGCATGAGGACCAACAAATTTGATCTGAAGGTTATGCATGCCTCGGCGACGACCCTATGTAATGTGCAGGAACAGCTGGTGGATGGCAAATTGGAAGCGGACGAGGATAACAAGGATTTGTTCCTGTTCCTCCAGGAGGAGTGGGTGAGAACCCTACTGTCTAAACAACTGGGAGGGAAGAATTAATGTTGTTGCTTATGGTTCAGGTTATTTTGGCTGGGCTTGTCCCTTGGTTCCCCTGTTCTGTGTTTGGGGTTAATGTTAAGTTTATTATTTTAGTTTGGTTGAGCCCTGTGTAGCTTAGTGACAATATTTTTGATGCTACTGTTGATAGCAATTACTCTGGTTTAATCATTTTGAGTAGAACTGTTACTTTTGTTTTTGATAGAGGCAAAACTTTTGGTGTCTGTGATATCCTGCTAAACTATTGTAAGCTTTGACTAGTTCCATTAATATGATGTTAATGTGCTACTAGTCCTCTATTCCATGGGCCAGCACCCTCTTGCTACTTTTTCTATCAAAAATATCCATAGGGTCCGTACCATTATTCAACTCACCCCTTGCCAAATTTGTCTTGCGGAGAGAGTGGATAATTTTCCACCATAGGTGCATGACCTTAATCCTAACATCTTAAAAATCCTACTTTTTCTTTCTAACCAAACATGCCAGAGAATAAAGGAAGGTCCAATAGCCCAGGAAACCTAAAGAAAAGATGTTTTAGGAGGCCCAAGTACCCAAAGCGATCGTAGAACTCATAAAAAGAAGAAACATTCCAGCAAGGATAATCCCAAACACTCTACCAAAAGTGCCAAATCTTGTTAACAAAAGAGCACCGGAAGAAAAAATGAGAGATGGACTCCACACCATTACAACACAAAAACATATTGAGGGACCTTGAAATTCATGCTTGCAAATATTATCCCAGGTAAGACAATGATTAATCAAAACCTACTTCGACTAGGGAACCTTAGCATCTCAAAACAACTGTCTAGTAAGCTCAAGGTAGCCTAAAAAATAGAGTAATTCCCAAATGGAGCACCACCCCAAGCTAAAAACTTTGGTCCAATCAATGAGTTAACTTCCTCGAATCCAAAATCTTAGAAATCTCATTCTGATCCCTTTTTGATCCCCCTAGTGGCCAATCAGAAATATAATGTGCTATTGTATCCATCCTGCAACAAGAAAAAAATCACGTAAATCCTAAAGATAAAAGTGCATGGACAAAAGAGGAGGATAACCATTCCAAGAGTCACTCCATAATAGAGCCTAAAACCTCTCTTACATATCCATAAAGGACTACTCTTAACCAACTGAGTAGTATTATTCAGAGTATGCCAAACAATAGAACCCCTACCCTCCAAAGGAAATCGAGAGACAATCAAAGGGTTAGTTCTTGGTAAGTACTTATGCATGATAATACGAGTCATGAGCCGAGTTTGACAGGAGCACCAATGCCAATATTGTTTCCGGCTACAAGATCTTGGCCACTCAAGATAGAAGAGTGGAGACCAAGACCTCCCTCCTTAGGCCTATACACTGTATCCCAGGTAATCAAAATCTATTTCAAATTTTACGAATTATCACTCCAAAGAAACTTTCATGAGAGAGCATCAAATTCTTTAAGAAAATACATAGGAGTTGCCTAAACCATGCTTCTATTAATAGGAAGATCCTAAATCATAGATTGAAAAAGAGTCACCCATGAAGCTATAGAAAGCCATTGGTGAGTCCAATTAGTAACTTTCTGTTGTAACCTATCATGAAGGTTCTTCCAAAAGAGCCTAGGATTCCTACCCACATCAATAGGAATGCCTAAATAAATTATAGGGAGAGACCCAATCTAAAATCTCAAGGTATGATAAATCCTCCAGTGAATAGGCTCTGCAGTATTGAAAAAATAAATAGAGGATTTTTTCTCATTGATTTTCTGACCAAACACAGCCAAATAAATATCCTAAGTTTTCCTGAAGGCCGCAACATCCCGATTCTAAGAAATTCTAGCAAGAGTAGTATCATCAACAAATTGAATATTAGAAAGAGTAGGCAACCAATTACCCCACCTCCAACTATGAATAAAATATTAAGAAACTTAACAATCTACAAAGGCCGTCTACCATAATAATAAATATATATGGGGAGAGAGAGAGAGAGAGAGAGAGAGAGAGAGAGAGAGAGAGAGAGAGAGGGCGCNAGAGAGAGAGAGAGAGAGAGAGAGAGAGAGAGAGAGGGCCCTCCTTGGTGAAGACCCCTAGAGGCTCCAAATAATTCAAAAGGCTGACCATTAAGAAAAACAAAGAAAGAATAAGAAGTAGCACAACTCAAAGTCCAACTCACCCACTTCGAGCTAAAGCCAAAGGAAAGACAAAATTTCCACAGAAATCCTCATATAACCCTATCATAAGCCTTAGCCATATCAAGTTTAATAAACATTGATCTCTCCCTTGAAACAATCATAGAATGGATGACCTATGTATAAATAACCATTCCATCTAGAATTTGTTTTCCGAACACAAAACCTCCTTGCTCATCTAAGATAATAGTGGAGAACCACATTTTAAGCATTTCTAGAATCAATTTTGTAATAACTTTTTAGACAACATTACATAAAGCAATAGGCTAAAAGAAATCGAGCTTATTAGCCCCTTCATTTTTTAGGATAAGAACAAAGAATGTGGAGTTCAAGACCTGAAGCATCTCTTTGTTAGAATATGATTCTTCAATCATAGCTAATAGATCTTTATTAATAATATCCAAAAATTCATGGAAAAAATATACTAGAAAGCCATCACAACTAAGAGCTTTTCCCTTATGCATACCAAAGACCACCACCTCCAACTTAGACATAGAAATCGACCTCATGATATAATAATTCATCACACTGGTAACAAGGGAGGGAATACAAGATAGGATAATATTCTCCTCATTGTCAGCAGGAGGAGAATCATAAAACAAAGTATAGAATAAAACCGGATAGCCTCTCAGGATATAGCTGACAAAGAACTCAATTGAAGACCATCAAGGTTAATGAAAGTGGAAATATAACTACTATTCCAAAAATATGTCATAGATTTATGGAAAAAGGTAGTTTTCTTATCCCCTTCTTGAATCCAATCTATCCAAGCCTTCTGCTTCCAATAAATTTCCTCTCTAAGTTCCCATTCTTCTAAATCCCTATAAGCAAGGGATTCCTCATCACCCAAAACTTTAGAAAAACTAAAATCTTGAATCTTCGTCATAATGACTTCCAAAAGATTGTGTGCCCTCCTCTTCATGGTATGAAGATTACCAAAGGATAACCATTTCCATTTCTTGAGCCACCATTTAATGTACTCAAATTTCCTAACAAAAGAATACATAGTAGTACCATATGAAGGGGCCCCATACCTCCACCAATGAACCATTAATTCATGTAGAGAAGAGTCTCGAAGCCACATCGACTAGAACTTAAAAGGAGCATTTTTGGGAATAACAACACAACTAGAAGAAAAGTTAATAGGCCAATATATGAGCCTCTCCAATCTAGAATCTCAGAAGAATGAGATATATTGCTTCCATTCTAGAAATAGGAAGCCAAAATTCTATCCCAATACTCAGAGATAGCAACTTCCCCAACTCTTCTATTATTCCAAATAAAGATCCCATTAACCGGTTTAATATCAGAAAGATGCAAGAGATCCACATTTTTATGAAAAAACATAGAAGATGGTCCCAAACGAGCCAACCCACCCCTTTTATCCTAAAAAATGAAAACTAAATTAAAATCCCCAGCTAAAATCAAAGGAAGGAAAGAAGTACAAGCACAAACATACCTTATATGAGACTAAATACATATCTTTCCAAAGAGATCAATAGGAGTGATCAACATCATTTCACAAGTGTCCAGACTAGAAGAAACCATAGAAAGAGTTGAGTGACTATAAATCCACTAGAGTGGAGTAATATTATGTGGGTCTCAAAGGATATCCAAACCTCCAAAGATCCCCTAAGACCCAATAAATTGACATTGCCCATAACACCAAATACTAGAAACATGTCGAGACATGAAATCCACTGAAAGCTTAGTGTCCTAAATACAAAAAAATATCTAAAGATTGATCAAAACACTAACTCATGAATAACCTTATGTTTGGGGATTGTATGTAACCCCCTAACATTCCATGAGAGAATAATTGTGTAGTAGAGTGAGCAAAATGAGCTTCCATGGGCTTAACAACCCCAAACTCTACTAACAAATATCCTGCTAATTTGATTTTATCCTGGTCCTTTTAGTGAGCACTATTTGGAGTAACAACAGAGAATTTCTTAAGGGGTCTTTTCTTAAAACCCAATGCTAAGGAATACCCCTTGACTTTAATAGAGGAAAACACTTTCTTAGCCAAGTCTTCCAAGACAATGTCATTTTCCTATAGCACAATAGGATTTTTGAGAGCTCTAGTCTCTGGGCCAATAGAGATGTCACTCTATTGTTGGACCACCATGTCCTAGTTCAAAATAAGAGAATCATGCTATGAAATCCCCCCAACATAACCTGCGACACTAGATGAAACATCTAGAGGAATTCCCTCCACTATGGCCATGTTATCCAATACCTCAAACCGATTAAAACCTACATTCAAATTCTTGTTCATGCAGGATCTCTTTTTTCCTCACCCTTTACCATGGGTTTTAGTAAGATTAAATCCATCCTTATCATGGTATTCCAAATTCATCTGGGATTTCCCCTTACCTGTATTGTCCATCGAGGCTTTCCTCTCACCTACATTATCCGTCAGGTTTTTCCCCTTACTTGTTGTAAAGAATAAAATGAAATGATGTGATGTGTTGAAATATATGATGATGGAAATGGTGTTGAGGGGAAGATAATATTATCTTCCTAGCCCCAAATTTCACAAAGGAAAGATCCACTTTGATCAACCATAAGAAAATTGTTAATGCACAAATGCATCAATCGATCGGAAATAAGAAGAAAGAAGAAAGCCTTACAATCTTGAATAATGGATGAAGATTATTTAATAGATTTGAATTGATTGAAACCTTTATTGAAATGAAACATTTACCTTGGAATGTACCAGATCTAGAAAAACCTCTTTTCTGATGTCTGTGTTGAGTTTTGGGAAATTCTGCAACCCGATCTGGAACAAAAACGTAGAGACAGACAAAGCCTAGAAATATTTTCCTTTTCTGAGTTAGGTCGATCTTGACCTCTTTGTGAGGGCACAATTGTACCCCAAAATATTGACCTTGACCTGCACTACTCTGACAGAAATTTTGTTTACAGATCCTGAAAGTTGGCTGAAAAGGGTATCCAAATCTGCTCTTAAATTCGCTATCTTGTAGTTGTACCTACAAGAAAAATGCTTTTTTTGTTGCGGGAGGGGTTTTACTTAGTCAAACCCCAATTTAGGAATTAACCTTGAAATAAATAATTGAAATAGAGAATGCTAGAAAGTAGTAGAAGTAAATCTAACAATGAAGCTATGATATTCAAATAGATATGCAATTGCATTTCATATGTAAACAAGTATGTAAATATAAAATCTTGGACTCAATATTAGAAACCATAAACCTCCATGATTGTATGCTTGGAATCCACCAAGTGAAGGAAGAATGAATAAATATTGAGGATTCACAAAGGATCTTGAAGGCATATCACACAACCATGATGGATATATCTAGGGTTTGAATGATGAATCTTGAATACTTGAACCAAATCCCTTCAAAGGGTTGAATGCTTGAATCCTTGATCTTCAATGGAGAATTCAAATGATTGAGAGGAAGACTTGGAAACCTTTATTGAAAACTTGTAAGCTTGAAAACATGTATAATTATGGATGCTTGAAAGTATACAATAATGTGCTTGTCTTCAAGTAGATGATTAATTCTTTCTTGTTCTTAATTTTGTGAAAATAAGAGGAGAAAAGCTTCCTTATATACAAGTCTAGGGCACAATATTCTAGAGAGGCCTACATAGGGGAATTAAATTAAAATTAGACCTATACCCCTAGAAGTAGACCTATATTAAATATAATTTAAGATTCGTCTGTTCGGAACCCAAAACAGCCAACCCAGAAGCAGGAAAATGAACTTTTGAATGTCCCCTGGCAACCGAAAAACTTTCCAATTGGAAAGGGGGACCTAGGTCAAGGTTGAACCTGACCTAGGTCAAGGTCAAGGTCGACCTTGACCTAGGGAGTCTGGACCCCTGGAAAATGTGCTAGGTGGGATAAACAGTGCCCAGAGTGGCCCAATCAGGGTCCTAAACAGGCATAGAAGATGCAGAAGGGGAAGAAATGAGAGGGAAATATTTTGATGGCCCAAAAACCCCCCTAAGGATGGCTAAACATTCTTAACATAGAAGTGATTCCATTTTAAGACGATACATTAAGCCCCCACTTTAGCGGGAGTATGGAAATTGAACATACTCGCGGTAAAGTTAGAAGAAAGACTCTGGTGGATCGCAACGAGGTAGAACATTAGTTAGCCAAGGGAATGAGCCCCCAATCCAAGGATTGTAAGTCAACATACACACGCAAGGGTATGAAAGAAAATAGCAAATAATCATAGAAATCATAAATGACAACATAAGCAAGACAAGAGCAACACTATTTAAATAACATAGCTTTATGATCTAATCCTACTAGAATGAAAGCGAAAGAGAGAAAATAGAAAGTGTTTACCTTGAATGGTAATATGCCCACCTTACCATGAATCACCAAGGAGAGAGAGCCCAACAGGTTCACCCATAAACTGTGCTTTGTAGTTGTAATGCGACTTTTGACAGCTTTTAGAATACCCATAGATCCACATTCTTGTATCACTATGAAATATAAAATGTGTGTCTCTTAGGTATTTAGAAACTTATGTGTGTTACCTTGAAAGGATTTAGCATATTTGAAATTAAAAATGCATATCTCTTTAGGATTTAGCAACTTATGTGCGTTACCTTTCGAGGATTTAGCAAAAAAATCAAAATAAAAATGTGTCTCTTCAGGATTTAGCAACTTATGTGCATTACCTTCTGAGGATTTAGCATGTTGTAAAATGTAAACTATAGTATAAGGGAGACCCTATATATGCCCCATCCTTATCGTGGCTACCTAATAGATAAGATAAGGAAGAGAAATGAGGATACCTACTTCACAAAGTAAGGAAATATCTTGTTAGCAACCATGTACACTATAGTCTTAGCGAAGAGTATTGACCCTTACATCTAAGAGCATAGATAATCATGAAAAGGATATGTCACTTATGAAAAAGGATCCTCAAAGAGGAAGAGATCTTATCAACAAGACCCCCACCACAGAGGAGTGCTTAAGATAAAATATCATCTTTCAAAGAAAAGTAAAAAGGGACCAAAGATTCAATCATCAAGCTCCCTGTGATCAAGAGGAAGAGGAATCTTGGAATGAAGGAAGCAAAATTTAACCCCAAGAAATGGAAAGAGTTTACAAAGAACATAATTTTCAAAATAAAGAAGATGTGATGACCTAGGACAATCACCTCTCATATAAGAGGGTATCCATAGCCAAAACATAAGTATTTATAAGGAAATAATATTGTAGAATAAACAAATGCCACTAAGTTAAGGAAAGAAGATCCTTAGAAAGAGAGAAAGAAGGAAAAACCTTCCCTCCCAGGGATAAAACAAAGGGATATACCAATCATATCCAGATATTTTGTAAATAAGAGATATCTTTACAAAACAAATATCCTAGAAAAGATATCATGAATATTAGAATAGAGCTATGGATGATTATGAGCAAAGGAAGGATGTATCATAAGACAATACCATAGGGATAGAATATATAAAGAATAACCAATTAAGCTAAAAAAAAATGCATGCTTAAGAGCATAATGGATCCTAGAAAAAAGGAAGAATTACCTCTTTCCCTTTAGTGAAGAGACAAGAGGGAAAAAGATCTACATTATAGAAGAACGAGGGGTATTCCCCGTATGGAAATTATGAAGGAATTGTAATACCACATGAGAATGAGATATAATTCCTAAATCATCTCTTCTCCTAACATACATCTTGAAATGCACACAATTAGAAAGTAAATTTGTATTACTATAATGAAAAGGACATTTGTACTTGGAGAGACCATCTTTCGGCATAGGTTTAAAGATTTCTTTCTTAGAATTCATTAATTGAACATATACCTTCTTAGCCACATCTTGAGGGTATCAGGGTAATCTAAGGAAGGTGTTGGAAGGAGAATATGAAGAGGCTGGCAATGATCAAAATCAACCACCTTAAGTTTAGATAGCGGAAAGCGTAGACCATGTTTATCTTGTTTAGGGGACAGATGAACTGGATATTTAATACCATGTTCATTAAAACCAAGCCCTAAACCCTTATAACCTTGTTTAGCCACCATATTGTATCTAATAGTGTACATATCTTGTAAAGCTTCTATAGGAGGTGATTGTTTATGGTGATCGTGAAAAAATGTTGTGTAAGACAGAATGATAGGTTTAGAAGAAGTTTATATGCTCTTCCCTTTAATATCATCATGGATTAGATAAGAAGGGGAAGGTAAATCAAATAATTCTTGCACATCTGCATCAGGAACCATAGTTTGAATCCCATCATGAATGTGGGAAGAACTTGTTGATATTGTGGCGCTAGCCCTGAACCTCCAGCGGACCTGAAGGGCCAAAATTTTTTGTGCTTTTTCAAGAATAAGATTTTCTTTTTCGGGAAAAAGAAGACCAACATTGTAAAACCTTAAAATGGTCAATTTTAGAGGTTTCCCTAAAATGCATGTTATAAGCGGCTGAGATGTATAATGCATTGTAATGTTGGTGTACTATTTTCTTGGATAATAAGAAAGGTTGGATGGCTCTGTAGGTGGATGTAGCCCAGGTTTGGGGTGAACCACATTAAATATGTGTGTTATCTGTGTTTAGTTTCTTTCTTCTATTGTTTCTACATATAACTGTTTATTCTTATATTTATTGTCAATCCCTAACAGAACTAGGAATAGAAGATGGAGAAATAGGAGTGGGAACATTAGGAATTGGATTAGGAAGGATATGATTAGGATGAGGAAGATTAGGAATGATAGTATTAGGATTAGGAAGATTAGGAAATGGGGTATCATCTACCAAATTCTTCACAGAATCTAAAAGAGCAATAAATCCACTACACAAATTCTTAATGAAAGTTTTGAAAGTAGGAAGGCTAGTATTAGTTAATCTCAAAATAGCATAGGCAATTGAAACATGAAGATTAACAAACATAATGAAATGGATGATACTCTCATAAACATCATAAGACTATAAAGAGACGCTAAAAGAAAAATAATGAGGAAAATAACCATACCCCAAAGCATCTTAAAGATCTTCATAGTGAATGAAATGCAAGAAATGTTTTTTGTATTTTTATGAGTATGTAGATTTTTTTGTATTTTAAAATGTAAGAGCATAAAATAAAACTAATTTAATATGTATGCAAAAGCTAGTCTTTAAGGAAAAGAGGCAAAGCATCTAACACCAAAAATAAAGAGTTGTCTATTGCAGGTTCGCCAAACTATAAAAAATAAAATGAAATGATGTGATGTGTTGAAATATATGATGATGGAAATGGTGTTGAGGGGAAGATAAGATTCTCTTCCTAGCCCCAGATTTTACAAAGGAAAGATCCACTTTGATCAATCATAAGAAAATAGTTAATGAACAAATGCATCAATCGATCAGAAATAAGAAGAAAGAAGAAAGCCTTAAAATCCCAAATAATGGATGAAGAGTACATAATAGATTTTAATTGATTGAAACCTTAATTGAAATGAAACATTTACCTTAGAATGTAGCAGATCTGAAAAAGTCTATTTTCTAATGTCTGTGTTGAGTTTCGGGAAATTTTGCAACTGAATCTGGAACAGAAATGTAGAGACAGACAAAACCCAGAAATATTTTCCTTTTCTGAGTCAGGTCGACCATGACCTCTTTACAGGGGTGCAATTGTACCCCAAAATGTTGACCTCAACTTGCACTACTTCGATGGGAATTCTATTCACAGATCCTAAAAGTTGGCCAAAAAGGGTATCCAAATCTGATCTTAAATTCGCTATCATGTACCTGTACCTACAATAAAAATGGTTTTGCTTGTTGGGGGGAGGGGTTTTCCTTAGTCAAACCCCAATTTAGGAATTAACCTTTAAATCAATAATTGAAATAGAGAATTCTAGCAAGTAGTAGAAGTAAATCTAACAAAGAAGCTATGATATTCAAATAGATATGTAATTGTATTTTGAATGTAAACAAGTATGTAAATATGAAAGCCTGGACCTAAAATTATAAACAATAAACCTCCATAATTGTATGCTTGGAATCCACCTTAAAGGAAGAATGAATGAATCTTGAGGATGCACAAAGGATCTTGAATTAAGATCACACCACCATGATGGATATATCTAGGGTTTGAATGACGAATCTTGAATGCTTGATCCAAATCCCTTCAAAGGCTTGAATGCCTGAATCCTTGATCTTAAATGGAGAATTTGAATACTTGAGAGGAAGACTTGGAAACCTTGATTGAACACTTGGAATCTTGAAAATATGTATAATAATGGATGCTTGAAAGTAGACAATAATGTGCATGTCTCCAAGTAGATGATTGATCTTTCTTGTGCTTACTTTTGTGAAAATGAGAGGAGAAAAGCTTCCTTGTATACAATTCTAGGGCAAAATCTTCTAGAGAGGCCTACATAGGAGACTTAAATTCCAATTAGACCTATACACTTTTATTTCCCTTTTTCCAAAAAATAAAATGCCAACAACATGGATGAATTCAGACCAATTTATCTTTGCAATACAATTTATAAATTAATTTCATACGCATTAGCCAACAGACTCAAAAACCTTTTGGGGAAGATCATTGGGGAAGAGAACACTAGGTTTGTGCTAGGAAGATCAATTCTAGATGGCATAATCATTTCTTAGGAGAAATTCACTCTATACAAAGGAACAAACAACCTAGTCTAATTATAGAGCTAGACATTAAAAAGGCCTATGATAAGGTGGATTGGAGATTTCTTACTAAATGCATGGAAAATTTTGGCTTCTCAAAGGCCTAGATAAACCTAATATTATACTACATATCAACTCCTAAACTCTCCATCTTCATGAATGGATCTCCCCATGACTACTTTGAAAGATTGAATGGGATTAGACAAGGAGATCCCTTATCTCTCTTTCTGTTCATTATTATGGAAGAGGCCCTAGGCCGTAGCCTTATATGTCAACATGCCCAAGGACTCCTAAATGGAGTGGAGATCACATCTTCTATTTCTACAGTCACTCATCAACAATTTGCTAATGACACAATGCTATTTGGGAGAGCTACACAAGTGGAAGTTGTTCAATTCAAGAAGATCCTAGATCACCAAGCTCTAGCCTCTGGCCAAGTTGTTAACAAAGGAAAATCTCAGATATTCATTTTCCACACCAAAATAAAAACTCAACTTCAAATTATTAAAAATCTTGGATTTAAGGTTGGTTTAGTCCCTTGCACTTACCTAGAAATCCCAATTGACAAAGCTCTGAGATCAACCGTAGTGTTGAAATCCATTGGGGAAAGAATTGATAGGAAAATGGATTCCTATAAATTTGAATTTGGTTATCCTAGGCTGGAAGAATCATCATTATCAAAGCCACTTTGACAGCTATTCCTACTTACCTTATGGACCCTCAATATGAACTATGTGTCCTGAAAATGAGGAAGACATCAATCATCTGCCCTTATCCTACCCGTTTGCTTCAGAATGCTAGCAATGATTGTGTGCCAAATTAGGGTGGATTTTTGTATTACCTAATAATATTATCTCTCTTTCAATCATGGCCTTTGATGTTTAAATATTGCCTTTTTGAAAATTTATGGATCATTTCACCCTCAATTTTGATTTGGGAAATTTGGAAAGAAAGGAATCGAAGATTATTCCAAGGGAAGAAACTAAACAAAGCTTTGGTGATAAATAAAATGGACGCAACCGTTGTTGAATTGATGAGTTCCTGCACTCACACCCTCAATGCTCAACACAAATATTACACCAGCTGGGATGACAAAATGCTCAAAGGATGGATTTTTTCTCAAAACTCCTCCCATTATAGGTAGAGGTATTAAAGAAAACACAATTTTCAGAGCCAATTGTGAATGGTTAGCCCCTCCCAGGCTTGGTTTAAGTTAATTTTTGATGGTGCCTCCATAGGCAATCTTGGACCTTCAGGAGTAGGTTGTATAATTCACTCCAGTCAGGGAGAGGTGATAGCCAAAATTGCTATACCTCTAGAGATCGATACTAATAACATGGTTGATTTCAAAGCCCTCTTTTAAGGTCTCTAAATTGCTCAAGAATTAAGATTGGCCAAATTGGAAATTGACGGTGACTTCATGACCATGTTGAATGCAATAAGAGCCAAAAACACTCCAAATTGGAGACTGCAAGCATTGCTGGAGAATATTCTAAAGTTGACAGACAAATTTTAATTAGTAACAGTCAACCACATTTATCGTGAAGGTAACATCTTGGCAGATGAGCTGGCCAATTCAGCGGTGTCTGGAATCTCTCTAAGAACTATCAGTTTTGTGCAAGTAGAAGAAATAACCTTAGTTGCTAGCTAGTCAAATCAACTTCTTCATCTACTAAGCAAGTGGAAGCATGCTCATATTTGTTGCAGGCACCTAGTTGCTGCTAGTCAAATCAACTTCAATATGTTGAGTTTACAATGCTCTCAACTAGTCACGTCAAATTCAAAAACAAATTGGCAGGTAGAGTATCCTCCTGTTATTTCTAACACATCTGATAGGAATGATGCAATTTATTCTCCATACGGCACCGTCGCTTATCCACTGACACATAGGACTTCCTTACTCTGTAATCCGAACATGCCAATTCAAAATCCCTCCTTCTTTAGCGGAATAGAATTACCTGTGATGGCAAATAACTCATAGCCTCTTTATCGGAGGAGTACAATTTTACTAAGATTCAAATAAGGAAATTGCCAAATCTCGGACTCCTTGGGGATGCGCAACTGGGAAATTGAAGATGATGAGCAAGCAGATGATGAGGATGCGGAGGAGTAGGATGAAGACAATGAGCACCTCTCATATCAACAAGAAGGATCAGAGAATGAAAATTCTGCAAGGAGCTCTGAAAATGACTCCACCTCGGCCTTAGATTAATACTTTGAGCTAAATATGTTAATAATTTGTGCTATATTTGGAGCATGCTTCAAAGCATCATTTAAATTGCAGACTTAAAAATTTAAGCTTGGGAGTGGCATAGATACGACCATCGGTAATGGGAAGGTTAGTGGAGGGGATTTTAGTTGATGATGTGTCTGAATGATTTAGGCAGGACACCCAAGATTTTAGTTGATGACTTGTCAGAGCGATTTTGAGGATGGGGCTTCTAGAGGATTCACGCGTTGTATTTTCAGATTTGGTATTGTCAAGATCCTATTTGATGTAATTATACTTTAGTTATACGTTGATTAGGCTATAACCGAAGGTTTTCTTGCTGGTTCTTTCGTCCCGGTATGCTCTTGAACGAAGATGGATGTACTTTTATTATATTTATTAAATATCTTCTCCACTTCAGCCCCTTATCCATAAAAAAAAAGAAGACATATCAATGCCAGCTTATCTAGTATGGCATTTTAATTGTCATCTGCCTCATACAAGTATGAATTCAACAACAAGTTTGAATTCATTCATTTCCATTTGTTTTATACAATACAAATTGAATAGAAGGTTTGAATTCATCCATCCTCGTTTCTACAACTAAAATCTTTATGTCCTCTTCATATGTCTTAAGTAGTAAAAAAAGGTTAATCAAATCAAAACTCCTTCAAATATAATTCCAGCAAACATATTCATCTACTGAATTTCAATAAAGTATGAATGCTTCAGATGCATATTAAAACTGCTTCAGGGACTCACAAGCCAAAAAATTGTAGACTGATTTTCATTTAAAAATAATAGTTTACTACTTAAAAAACTATGAGAAACATAATTTTCCTGTCTCATAAAGCACCAATTTGTAGGAGAGTATTTTGAGCTAGTACTAGTAGTGGGGATCAAAATATTGTCGTGATAGTTTTAAAATAAGAAAATTTAAAAAGAGAGCAGCAGACCAAATTTTATAAGCAATCATGGAACAGTTTTATGCAAAAGATGTTGTTGAGGAATAATAGAGGCATGTGAAATTTTCAGAAATAATACAAGCATGTGGAATTCTTACCTTTCCATATGCTTCAAAGGCACTCCTCATAAATGGTATCAGGGTTTTCAGAAAAAATAAATCCAAAAAGTTTATTAGGCAACGAGCATACTCAACATAAACAAATACAATTTATCTAAACTCATAAGCACATATCTAATAATTTGACTGTGAGCACATATCTAATAATTTCACTGAAAGAATGCCTATGACAATATAATTAACAGAGAATTTCTGCTTTTGACAATTTAATATAAGTTCGATTTCACCTTTAGTTAATTTCCATAGAAAGAAAAGAAAAAACAAGATGCATTGACTTTAAATCACAAGAAGTTGCAAGCTTCTTAGCAAACTCTAGTCCATCCTCAAAAGAAAGATTAGCCCTTGACCATGTGATGGAGTAATAACAGCCGCAACACCAGGATGATTCTAGAGTTCATATATCAGTAAACAAATTAATTATTGTTCAATGCAAAATCTCAAAAATCTCTCGCCATTGAATCAGTATTAATTTAATGTATTTCCAACCTTTAGCGGATGGTTAAACAAACTAATAAATTTTTCCAACCTTTTAGCGGCTAATTAATATAATTAATTTTGAAATTAAAATATGTAGAGATAAATTTTATAATATTTTTATTTTTTATTCACATATTGAATTTCTGAAATTCAATGAATGTCTATATCCAAAAATAGAACTGATATTTGATATTTTTTGATATTGAAAGCCTGGTAACTCATCGGCTTACATGAACCTTTAATGATGACCTATAGAAACTGGATAGATATCTAAACTAATTTCCTATAAATCTTAAAAGTTATTCCAAAAATAATGACATGAATCAAAGAAATTATATAAATATCTAAACTACTCTAGATTGATTTCTGGATATATCTCTGGCCTCCTCTCTCCCCTCTCTTTTCTCTTATTCACCTATGGCCTCCCGCAATGTTTTTTCAATATTTGTTTCTTTAATATTTATACCTTTCCTATTCGCAACTGATTTGCACACTATTACCAATGAGATGTCTAGGTTGCAAAGTATGAACATTGATGAGTATTTAAATTACATCAATCCCCCGGCGGTGCATAAATTTCAGGTTTCATTTTTATTCAAACATAGGCTTTCATTTGTTCAAATAAATTTATAAAATTATATTTTGTTTAGACTTTGATGTTTTGTATTGTTTTGTTTGTAGAACGCCTATGGAGAGAACATACTTTGTGTAAAATATGAGGATCAGAAAACTCTTCAATCACGAAAGCTTAGCGTATGCTTTTGAAGCATTCACTTTTTCTTTGAATTCAATACTTACAAAACACAAGATTGTATGTCAAATCAGATAGTATTCATGATAGAGCTTATTATAGAGAGGTTTGCTACTAATCTAGTTTTTATAATAATATTTTTTAAATGTTGGCGTTTCTTTTTTTAAAGTGAATTAGGGGAGAGGATTCAGTATCTGAAAGGATTCTAATGATTGTGATAGCAATTGTTAATTCAATATCTACATTTACTGATAATATCTAATATTTTTCACTAACATTGTATCAATAGGTGCAACTTTAAACTTATTTTTGGTAATGATGACTATCCATTATTGAATAAAATGTGTTGTTATTCTAAAAAGCAACCAATCCTGTGATGCCATATCAGCTGCACAAGTATGGGTATTCCTAATACACTACAATTGGTCTCAGTTTTTTTTAGGCTGTTTTGAACACCTTGACAAAAATCATGCCGATGTGGCATCATATTTGATGATGTGGCCTTGAAACCTTAGTTGTAAAAAAATGAGAGTGATTTGAAATTTCCAAGAAGCACAAAATTAGGATGCTCAACTACTAGATCTTCTTCCTTATAATAATTAAATAAATTATTCTAACATTAGACAAGGCTATCTTATGGCCCCAGCCCTATTCGTTATTGCTTTTGATGCTTTATTTTATATTCTTAAAGATAATACTATCTCCCCTAGAGTGCGTGGAATCTCTCTTCCTAATAACTCTGAACTTCTTAACATACAATATGCTGACGATACTTCTTTGTTTCTGGAGCTCAATCAAAATAATATGCTTTGCCTCAGTAAAAAGCTTGATTTTTTTGGGAAGGCCTCTGGGGCTCGCATTTCCAGTTCCAAATCCATTACGTTGGGATGGAAAGATAAGCCTCCAGACTAGTTTAATCAATTTGGGTACTCCTGGGGAGGTCCTAACAAAATTGTTAGATACCTTGGTATTCCCTTCTCTGTGAATCCCTCACTCAAAGATATGTGGCTTTGGGTTAAAGATAAAATTATCAAGAAGCTTAACAAATGGAATAATAGATTCCTTTCTCTTGCTAGAAGAGTGCAGGTCTGTCAGAAAATCCTCTCTTCTTATAGTATTTACTATTCCTCTGCTTGGATGTTTAGCAATTACCAGATTATGGAAATTCAAAAGGCCATTCAACACTTTCTTTGGTCGGATGGCAAAGGTAACAAAAAAGCCCATTCGGTCAAATGGGGCTGGTGCCATCTAGAGAAGAATCTTGGAGGTCTTGGCCTGAAGGATCTTAAGCTTCAGGGTATGGCCTTAGCTTCCAAATGGATTTTCCAAGCTCTAGATGGTGACAAGCCCTGGAAAGTGCTTGTTAGAAACAATATTCAGAATGGTGTCCCTAAAGAGGCCAAGTCCTGGAAACACCTTCCTTTTTGTGACCTGATTGTTGGCAAGTTCCCCATAACAGCTCGGGGAACTTGGGTTTTCAGATCCATTTGGAAGGCTTGGGAGAATATTCAGGGCTATATTGATAATTCCTCTTTTGATTACAATTATACCCTGCATGGCGAACGCTCCATATGGTGGAATCTTTTTCATCAAGGTAAACCCCTTGCCTTGACTATAGGATGTTCGGCCAAAATGTGGGCTAATAAAGGCATCAATTATATTATGGATATTATGGAACACAACCAGCTCATCAGTTGGGATAACCTTGCTAGAGAATTTGATCTCCCTGGTTCCCACAAGCATACTTATAATCTCATTAAGTTGGCTTGTTCTCCCCTCAATCTTCCCAGGAACACTGATGTTGATTCTCACTGATTTCTCTCCTTCAGTTGGCAAAATGGTTCCCTCCTAACTTTTGTTAAAGTGAAGGACATCTACAAAATCCTTAATCATGATACCTCTGTTACTCAGCATCTCAATAGCATCTGGTATTGCACCTTCTCCCCTACTAATTGGCAGAAAATATTTGACAAATTATGGAAAGCTCCCATTACGCCTAAGATTAAATGTTTCAAGTGGCAGCTCCTATTGGATAGACTTCCCATCAGAAACCATCAAGCCAGTCTTGATATTTGCCCTATATGCAGATTGCCTGAGACTATGAGACACATTTTCTTTGATTGCACCTTTGCTAGAGAAATTTGGCTTATGTTTGGTGTTTCTATTACTAAATTTGTTTATACTCTTGATATCATTACTGGTTTTATTAAAGGACTTCACAAAGATTCTAACTTGTTTTGGCATATTATCTCATCTCTCATCCTTTGGTATATTTGGAAACTTAGAAATGATTCTAAATTTCAAGGCGTTAGCAGGTCTCTTACTGGGTTTTATAGAAAACTCACACGTTTTAAAATTGCCTCGCAGGTTTGATGTGTGATGAACCTGGAAAAGAGGAAGCTGCTTAGATTCCTTTGTGATGGGCATGCTTTGATGTTTATCTTTGAGATGAAGAATGGATTTGAGCTAGCTAGTGTTGTGGACAACCAGATGGCTTTTGATGACGCTCTTGCAAAACTTATGCAAGAGATAAAAGACAACAAGAATCCCGGAGATGAAAACCAGCTTGCTTTCTCTTAGTTGTTGGATCAGAAAGAAGTGATCTGGATGGAAGGACCGCTTGGATGGACAACATGGATTGATAAATTTGATGATATACCGCATGAGTAGTTTCCTCTTGTTGCTTCTTACTTGTGTATATGTTGTTATTATGTATTAGATTTTTGTGGATAGTTTTCTGATATTCTCCAATTGGTAGGTCAAGGCTTCGCCTCCCTTCTTTTTGGTGCCCTATTTTGAACTCTCGATTATTAATATAAAAATGTTCTTCAATTATTAATTATATGAGAATGTAAAGTATTTGATAAATAATTTTATAAACATTTATGCCTCTTGGTCACTACATAGTATTTTTGGATGTTGTCACTAGTTCTCAAATTGTTATTTGTCAAATTGGTAATAATTCATAAATTTATATTTTTTCCTTTTAGAATTCATAAATTTGTCTTTTTTATGTGTACACATTGCTAGGTGTATCATATTCTTGAATGCTCGTGAAATAGTAAAGCTTATTTTTTATGTCACGAAATTTATCTCATTTTATTATATAATCTCTAAAGACTTGTTTTCTCCTTTCAACCTTCATCAATGAAGCACAAAAATTGTAATATTTAAATTGAACATCTATTTTATGTAAGACATTTGTAAACAAAGTGTTTTTTATTCAAGGAAGTGCTTTGTTATCAAAGTCTAATTTAGATATTTTTTAGAACGACTATAAAAGTTACACCAAACAACTATAAATTTGTGGGATGCCCCACTATAAAGGTGTTATGTTATTTCCCATAACCTAAAATACCCCTAAGGAGCTACTCAAAATCAAAGAGACATTATTTATATTATTTTTAGTCAAACTATCACATCCCCATGTCATCCACCTTAGGTAGGAAATGTGAAAACAAATAAAATAAACATATAAACAAAATAAAGGAAAAATAAATTGACATCGAAGACCATGTGTACAAGGGAACAATTAGCTAGGCTAAAGGTAGTATCATGCCATAAATGAAGCATGAAATATTCATTTTTTTTCCTAATTTATATTTAAAAAAGAAAAAGAAAAATCACATGTAAAGTTTTAGAATAAGCGAAAAGAATAGTTACACTATAAATAGTGTGGTGTCCATGTCCTTGGACAACCTGATTCTACAAGTTGTAGGCGAAATGTGCACTCTAGGTAGATTTTAAATTAAAAACCTTCATGTGACCATATTATCCTACAAGTTTGGATGTCTTTGGAAATAATGATCATACCCTATTACGTTTAAACCATTTCCTACATAACTCATGAGATATACTTGTATACATACAATCTTACAAAACCACCATTATTAAAAGATTAAATAGAAAAGCCACAATCTAACACAAGATATACTTTAGAAAATCTCTTATATGGTAAAAAACCTAGTTTCCAAAAGAATTGATAGTCTATTTTATTCTTTAGCCATAAATCAATATAGAGCATTTATAGAGTTACAAGAAATAGTCTTGAAACATTAAGCTCTCTAATACATTTTCATCAACCCAAGCATGTATCCACGCATCTCATTTTATGCTTCACAAATACAACCTTTAGAAAGACTCAATAATGACAACCCATTCAACTAGCTAACCCAAACTACTAACATGTATTTATTTTTATAGACACAAGCTCACACAAAATAAAACTAGTGGTAAACTAAAACCATGTGCCACAAAACCATGCAAACAATATACCTGTAATGCCCTACCAGGGAACTTGGAAGGAAAAGGTCTAAAGTTCCAAGAAATGCAACTAGTTTTTTTTTTTGAATTTGACCATTATTATTACTTTCTTCTTAATTCTTAAGTATGAACATGTCCCTACAGGTTCCCTAATGTTAGTTACTAAAGTTAATATCATTGATTCATTCACATTCCTTTTGAATTCATTTTTTGTCTACTTTACTTATCACTTAACTTTTCATAAAAGATAAGGTAAGAGATAACATTAAGACCTATTTTGTATGCTTTTATTTCATTTTCAACTAAATAATTTAACTTTTATTTCTTTCCCAGTTTCATATATTCTAAAAATGATTCATTTAACCTTTCAAAACATGATTGAAATTTTCATTAAGAAATCATTACCTTTCATACTACATTCCATATTTACATCAACACGATCATAGAGAGATAGGGTAGGAATTTACAACTTAAATCCTTCATGTCAAATGTTTCATATTACAAATGATCATCTCATTTTCAGTGTTCCTAAAACTACCCATCCCCTCTACATTGCTTTTCTTTTCACTTACATTTCCATTACATTGTCCTTAAAGGCTTACAATAAACCAATACATTTGAATTATAATAAATTAAAGTACATGATATAGAAGTAAGAATCTTCAATAGAATCTAAGCAAGAATCAAAAGGCCAAGTTATCCATGGAACCACAAATAGTACCTCGAAAATATTATCCAACCAACCACGTGAAACCATGAAGTTCCACTCCCCCGCCCGTGCTAGGAGATAGAACCAAGGTACGTAAGATTATGAAGTATCCTTCCCCAAAACATCAAAAGACCCAAAGGGAAAACATAACATGTATGCAAATTGAAAAACATCACATCACAAGAGTAAGGGTTCCAGAATACCAACTAGGTGAGTGTCATCACATAGCCTTCTTTTTGGGGTCCACCCTAGCAACTATGGAACCCTGGCCTCCTTGTATCTAGGATCCACCCAAGAAGTTAACTCATGCTCTTAGTACTCCAACAGATCTATGTGGACTATTATATCACTTGTCATTTGTTATGTTTAAATCCTCTCATAACTCAAGTTTATTTTATGGTTATCTCTTTATTAAGGAACTCGCCCATAAGATCCCCTAGAAACCTCTTTGGGTCTTGGAACCTATTGAGAGCCACCCACCTAGGGTACCTAGTTTACCTACTCAAATATGTCATATAGGGAACTTGAATAACTTCAAAGCACCCATTACACAGGTTTAGGAACTCTCTCCTGTGATCCCAAATCCTTAGGATGACTCCAACTCTTAATTTCATTAATCAAAAAAGCATAACAAAAATGGATCGATTCAAAAGGAACTTGATTTCAGATTTAGGATGAACTCATATAAAAAATCAGAGAATTATCTGAGAGTAAAATAAATGTAGACAAAGATCTGATCATCGAAAGAGAAAATGCATATCAAAAAGTGCAAAACTAAACAAAATGAATTAGAAGCTTGTACGAGGATTCCCATAGGCCCATACGAGTATTCATAGCATGCCATATGACTAAACAGGGCCAGATATCATGACTTGTACGAGTTTCAGGCTTAGAAAGAAAAAATTGCACTCCTAGATTGACTATAAGGCCAGAACTGGGCATGATGGGTGTCCTGGGAAGGGTTTATGAGTTAGACCCATTTGACATCTCCCAATTCCTCATCTAGATCACCCATGAAACATAATTCAAACACCCAATCAACTTGGAGTATGATCTCAGAAAAGAAAAGATATAAACATAAATAAGAAATGAGGATTTTGATCATGATCAAGTTGAATCAATAAATGTGACAAACCAAGTTAAGGAGAATAATCAAGAATGTCAATCTCCAGAGAAGGTGAAGAAGTGTCTCCAACCCCATATGTGATGAATTTGTCATCAAAGAGTGGAGAAATCCCCTCAAGTATGTCTCCCAAATCTGCAATATGAGACTCAACAAACAATGTTGAAATGTTATCCAAGTAGTCAACCCAGACTATAAGATCTAAAGCACTATGATAATATTGCTAAAGAGTAGAAATTATTTTCAATGAAGTAGGAGGTGGAGGAGTAGGAAGCTTAACACTTGGCTCAATAACACAATGATTCACATGCCCAAAGTTCTCCTCATGATACACCCTTGATGGAAGGGTGGGACCATAAAGAACATAATCATCATCATCATTGCAAACAAAATGTGAAAAGGAATTTCATACAAGCGTGATGCATTATCAAAAAATCCCATAGATATGAAATCTCTCATCTCCATGTCCCTAATGTAGATATAATAAGGAGCGAACTCAAAATTTTTACCTTATACCCCATGAGTAATTTGATAAATAGAACGGAGCTTAGTGGTCAAGGATGACACAAAAATAACATCATTAAATGTCCCCTCTCCCGTATCAATAGAACCCTTCCCAAAAACCTTCATGTATGTGTTGTTACCCATCAATATATGAGGAGAATTACAAGGCTCATTAGAAGACAAAATATTCATAGAAGATGTCATATGATGTAAACCGCTTGAATCAAGAAGTCATTTACCTTGCTCATAATGTGTGGAAGCCATGAGTGCTTGAACTTTCCCTTTATCCTTGGTTGATGAATTATACATAGAAGGTGCAAAATTTGATGAAGAAGAAGGAGGTGGAGAGAGGAATGAGGGCAAATTGATGTTTTTCTTTTGAAGAATGTGCGTGAGTTCATCAATCTTCTTATTGTAACACTTATAATCATCATGTACTTTATTTTTACAATATGCACACGTCCTCTTCTTCCTTATATGAGTCTTCTCTAAGGAGAACCTTATTCCCAAATCTTCTAAATGAGTGAACGTTCCTACTAACTCTGGAAGCTTTTGCAACGAGGGAGAGTAGAAAATCTCCAGCTTTCGTAACTCAAAATTGGTATGACATGCACAATTACACTCAAAAAATGAATTAGTTCTTAATAGAAAAGAATCTTAGTTGTAAAGAATCTTCGCCAAACAAGTACTCTGAAATGAGTGCTCTTGCCATGAAGCGAGAATCAATTTGCAGCAAAGAATAGAAAAATACCTGGGTATTGCTCTACAACTGCTGCTGAAAAGTGCTCCACAATTCTTCCATATAGAAAATAGATAAATATTGCAATTTTCGTAGAGGAATCCATGAAGGAATGTCTTTTAAGTTGAAAATTTCATTTAGAATTTCAAGCCATAGGAGGTCAGTCTCAGCAGAATCATTTGACTTCCTTATAAAAAAAAGTGATTGTGCTTTTGAGGAACGAATCCTTGAAGGAATGGAAACACCTGCTCTTTGTTTCTTCTAAAATTTACTTAAATCCTTTTGCTTCCTACATACAAGGATCAAGGATAATGTGTTATTTTTTAATAAAAAGTAAAACATATAAAGTGAAATGCTTTTCCAAAAGCTTTCTAAAGTGTAAATTTCAAAAATTTAAAGCAACACACCATAGATTTAAGAATATGCACATGTCCTCTTCTTCCTTATAGATGATTGCAATTATATCCTCTGACAAAATCTTGTAAATTTATGCTTTAGTGCATGTCCATACCATGTTCCAAAGCTCCCACTTTGGCACAGGCAAGGAGGATGCTCGTAAAGGTTGAGGTGCAAAACTTAGTGAGCAAGTAGAACTCTCAATACTGCAAGGCTTAAAAAAACCCACATATATCAGTATTACCTACTAGATCAATGACATATAGTGACAAAGTGGTTGGATTAGAACTGGGATTTTTGGCAACCGACAATAAAGCTACCCATAACAATATTAATATCAATTCAGAGCAGCCCTACTCAGTTATAAACAATCTATAACTATAATTGAAGCAAAGAATTTCATCACAACATCATCTTCTTCACTTTGAATTAGAGTTTTGAAAATTAGAGATATCAGAAATATCATTTTTTTGCAAATACAACGTCTGACAGCATTCCTCTCTACTTTATGATTTGATGAATACGCATACATTGTTCCAAAGATCCCATTTTGGTTCATGCAAGATGTAGTCATGGGTTGTATGATCTGGATGTATGCCTAATTGTACATATAATATAATTAAATAGCCTATCGGCTAAATAAAATAAAATAAATATAATATAATTAAAATAATATTAATGTGAATACTAATATATTAATATCAAATTAATATTATAGTAGTTATATAATTATAGCAATATATAGTACATATAATATTTTTTTTTTATCGGTAAAAGGTCGAAGCCCGTATATTTTATTTATAATAATGAGTTACAAATGTCTCCATTCTCTATAGGCACTGGTAGGAAAGAAGGGAGAAGAAAGCCTCCAGTCTCGCCCGGGACCCAAGGTCCAAATAGATATGTACAATGTATAAATTATGAGAGTTTTCCCTCAATTACAAAGAATTATGAAGGCATTCCTTCATGTAAAAATTTTTAAGGACAACCCCTTAAACACTTTCTTAAGTGTTTTACATAAAATTACATATAATATTTATGTTATTAAAAGCCCTCGGTCACTAACTTTCGAGCTTGTTCCATCTTTATTTTCCTTAATTTCATTCTGTGTATCTGATTTTCATTCTTTGTTTCCTGCACACATATTGTTAACCAACTGATATTCACATGATGAGATGATGATGAAGACCGAGATCAGAGGTATAAAAAGTTGTAGAATACTCCTAGATTAGTTGTTATTTTATCATTGATGTCAAGCAATTGATTTCTGATCCATATTGAGCTGCCATATCATTTGGAGTGAACTACAAGTTGAAGAAGACAAGGAAAGAGAGCAAGTGTTGAAAAACTTAACTGGGCAACTACTATAGATCAGACAATAACTCAGTGATGATTGGTATAATTGTTTTCTACCTATTTTCATGATGACATAGTCGGTAACACAGTTTAGTCAAGTCGGTAAAGGAAATGAATGAGACTACCGAGTATGAGAAGTCAGTCGGTATTATAAGCAAAGGGAGCAGTCAGTAAAAGAAGCAGAACTGAGCACCAAGTAGGAATAGTCACCGAGTGGAAATGCTATTCGATCATAGTTACCGAGTACCGAATTCATGCAAAGGCACCGAGAAAATCTATTCACCGAGAAGTGAACTTCATGTTATCGAGCCATAAAGTCAGTAACCGAACAAGGAACAGCCGTTGGAAGTTAATGATAAGATCAAATCTTAGACAGACCATGATGAGCTGGAAGATTCCATAGGGAAGGAAGAAGTTTGTTACAAGATCCACGAACCAAAGAAATCAAGATGAAGATCAAAGACAGAGATTAAGCGGCTAAACATATGTTGTGAGTCCCAAGAAGGGAACAAGTCCCAAGGTAAAAATCAGGCGGTTTACCGAGCAACAAGAAATCATAAAGATGATTGAACGGCTGAGATTGAATTGCGGGAAACCTAACCAAGGAGATTAAGAGGCAAAAAATTGTTTATAAAAACAAAGTTACATGAATGAGAGGTTGTTTTTGGTTGTTTAATGAGAAGAAAAGAAAAATGTTGACAGAAGAGAAGTCACCGAGTGATACAGAGAAAGGAAGAAGACTAAACTCTGAACTCTGAATAGAGATTATGAATGATAATGAATGATTGATGGAAGAGTTATTGAAGGAGAAATGAGGCACTGAATCTAGCAGACCAAGTGAGTAGAAAAGGATCTGATCAAGCGAAAGGTAGAAGACAGTTGCTGCATTAATAGATCAAGTTTAATTGTATGTTTCATATTTATATCTGAAATATATCTTAACCGAGTGGATATAGCTATCCTATTGTAAACCCTAGAAATAGGTGATACTCTAACATAGTGTTATAAATCCTTTAATCAGGCCACTTTTAACAGAGTGAAGATCCTAACAGATCTGAGGGAAATCCCTTGACCGGGTCACATTTAACAATGTGCTTTGTAATCTTTAATAGGATTGGCTCCTAACCGAGCATACTTCAGAAGACTATTTTTTTTGTGGGTGACAAGTCCCACGGAGGTTTTTCCCAACTTGGGTTTCCTCATTAAATATGGTGTTAATGTGTCATTATGAAAGATATGTGTTGATGTTTCTGATTTCATTGTTCAAGGTTGCATGTTGTCTAGAATGCAGTAAAGATAGTTTACTGAGTTGAATCAGATTTAGAGTTTGAAAGCTAAAATAGTTAAATTCCACTGATTCACCCCCCCCCCCCCCC